>JAUMHE010000044.1:6244126-6259547 GCA_032359235.1 Enteromius mattozi | reverse complement strand
ATGTGTCTAAACAAGATGTCCAGGACCTCCAGCAGAAATATAGGCCCACAACATCAAAAACACAGCAGTATACTTCACTGTACACATGGAGTACTTTTCATCCCTGTTTTCTCCAAACCCATCTTGAGTTTTTGCTGCTAAAAAGCTCATTTTTTTAGTTTCATCTGATCATAGAAGCCAGTCCCATTTGTAGTTACAGTCCTGTCCGACAACTGAACATGCTGGAGATTGTTTTTGGATGAGTGAGGCTCATTTGAGGCTCATCTCTGTATTTTTTGGCAATTTCCAGCCTGGCCTTCCTATTTTTCTTGCTAAAAATAGGAGTGGTTTGCATCTTCTGGTGTAGCCAGTACTTGTGATCATGAAGCCTTCTGCGAACAGTAGATTGCGATACCTTCACTCCTGCCCTCTGGAGGTTGTTGCTGGTCTCACTTACAGTTGTTTTAGTCTTTCCTGACAGCTCTTACAATGTTTATGTTATTAACTGCAGTTGTTTTCCTTGGTCTACCGGTTCGATATCTGCTACTTAGCACACCGGTGGCTTCTTTCTTCTTTAGGACATTCCAAATGGTTGAAATAGCTATGGCCAATGTGTGTGCAAGGACTTTGATTGACTTTCCTTCTTCTCTCTTATTTTACATACTTTTTTACAAAGATCTTTTTACAGGAATTCCTTAAAATCCCACCAAGACACTCACCTATAGAGAGCACTCCATGCTTATGTGCTGCGTTCGTCCAAACCGCAGGAGGAATGGTTACCATCTGATGACTGAAGTAGTTGAAGATGTCGATATACTCCCAGTGATAGAAGGCATATGGCGTCTCCACCTCTGCACCTTGAATAAACCTCAGCAGAAAAGACAGGACCATGAAAACAACCAATGAGACTGACATAACACACTTAAAAATCAGTTGACTTTGAGTTGTACCTGTCCTCCAGGTAGCCACCCATCATGTCATGAGACAATAATGTCCGTCTAGGGCAGCTGTGCAGTGGAGGATACCTGCTAGCCAAAGGCACAGTGGCCACATTAAAAGGGCTTGCTTCATTGCGTTTCCACGACAACAATTCCTCAAGAGACTTCAGACTGCAGCTGATGGGCTCAGTTGTGTCAGGATCATAGTGGATTGCTGTTAGGTCACAAAAAAAAAGAGTTTTAAAAGAGCCAGTAATCTTTGAAAAACAATTACGACGCAGCATATATCATCAGTAAGTTACCTGGCAACCTAGATGGCTCGTAAGGTATGATTTCATGAACACTTTGGTCGCTCGGCTGACTCAGGCAAGACTCAGAGCTGAACAAACAAGCATCACGTTGAACATAATAAGTTGTAAGGAAAATAAAAGAGTTCACGTACACAGCATACAGATACGATTATGAAAATGTAAGTTACCAGTCAAAGCAAAGTTACCTGTTCTCCTCAGTTTTAGGACTAGTTTCTTCCCTTTTTCGCTTGCGGGATGTCATGTTATCTCTTTTCTCTTTTCAAAAGGTCAACGGATAGCTAGTTTCCAGATAAAACGATGACGGTCATTTCTAGCAGCAGCGAGACCCCCTAGCTTTAGAAACAGAAAGAACGCCAGCTTCCGCCTGCGCGCTGATTGGCCGAACGAGTGCCGGTACGTCATCCTGCGTGACGGTGTTGCTCTGAAGCGTCACGAGAGGGCAGTAGAGTAGACTTTTAAAATGACGGCCAACAGAGGGAATATTATGAACTTGAACTGCCTTTTGTAAAATGTATATTTCATGTTTATCTTAAGCACTCATTAAAAATGAAATAGACTTCACAGCATAAAGCCATTTTGCAGGCACTGCCCATAGCCCACTGTCTAATTATTTGAGTTTTGAGACTCAAAAGTACAATAAACAATAAAACTGTGACATATGGAAAAAAAATATATATATTAGACACAAAAAACCTACATTATTAATTGACCATGGTTTTGAGTGCTGGGGTGAGCCCTGGTGAACAGTCAATTTGTGGCTTCACTATGATTTTCTGCAGGATTATTTAGTGGCAGCTAAAATATATCAGTTCATAAATAATTCATACTGTCTGTCCTTTTTTGTCTCACTCAGAATGTGTCTAAACACTTCCGATATGATCGTCCATTTGTTGCTGGAACAATGATTCTCTTCTGTTTTTCTTCTTTCAGTGGTCATGAGGGCCTGCAGTCTGAAAGAGGCAGGAGCCTTCTATGAAAGCCAAGAAAATGAGGAAGTTTCATTTTTATTAACAGTTACTGAGATGCAGACTTTAATGTAGTAAACATCAATTTTCACCCACAGCAACATGAGCACGAGAACATTTAAGTGTATTGTTTTTCATTTATTCTGGTACACATAAATCAATAATTGTAAAAACCAATAATCACCACCAGTCTAATGATTTAGCGACACATCAAATGCATGCATTCGCATTAAATAAACATCCATACATTTACTTGAGGCAACTTACGTAGCCATTCTGCATGCATTCAAAAATATACACTAAAAAAACACGGTTAGCTCATTTACAGGAACTTGACTTGAACATGTCAACATGTCATGCCCATCATTTCCTGTCATTCTTTTCCTTCTTCCTTTGCATTGTTATGCTTCTATAATAAGTCATTGAGGTTGTTTACAATGGTTCAAGAAAAGCTGTTAGATATTTTAGACTTATTTATCCAGAAAAAGATTTCAATGGAATATGCAAAATATACCATTGACATTTTTTGATGGATTATGCAAAATACGCCTTGAACAGCTTTGCATGGTTTGCTCAAAGCTGAAAACTCTGCCACGAGAGCCACCGTGGATGTGTTTGGGCTTAACAAACCACACTAGATCTGTGTGTTTGTGATTAAATGACTGGGTTACACCATAGCACTGATCAATCCTCTGATGCCCTGCGGGCTATTACACAGGCCGGTCTGGTTCCCGCCAGAGAGTTCAAAACAAACTGCAATGCTCTGCAGTGAAAAGCTAGATTGGAGCAGATAGACCATAAATGCTCTTTTCTGACCTTAAAACTAAAGAACAAGAAAATTAGGCTACATGTTTGTGAAAATGACCTACTGAGCCAGGCCTGAATTTTGGACAAGCAGTGATAGTGATGATAAATTTGACTTCTTCAGTTATTTGAGATAGATATGCATGTTAAGCTTCTCCAGAAACTCAGTATGCGTTTTTTTTCACAGATATTTGTCATATTTCAAACAACATTCCTAATTTCCAGTTTACAGCGCACTGAACCTCAGAACTGACCAGGGGTGCGTTTCCCGAAAGACCATGCAACTCGCTGATTAACCACCTTAATACGATGCATTGTTTGGGAAACTAGGCAACTAGCTAGTCAAGACTGCTTCCCGAACACGGTCGTATCTCCATTGTTTGAACCACGTTAGTTTTTTTGTGTTTTTTTTAATGAGCAAAACAATATAGGCTATACAACAGTATACAACCATATACATAACAAATGCCAGATAGATAATTGCTTCTTTAATCAAAAATTGTGTATTCATGAAAAAGTTCACAAGTCTTTATTGCTTTTTTATTAATGTTTTCCAAACTGGTGCAGTTGTCCTTAGTTTCTTGAAGGAAGCGATTGAAATTAGGCTTGGATCCCGACCATTTCTTCTTATGAATGTGAAATTTTCCCAGAATAATAAAGAGTTGTACAAACAAAATGAAATTATTATTATTAATTTCAATGGAATAATACATGCATATATCAAAATTATGAACCACGTTAGTTCAACAACATAGGGCCACTGTTAATGACATGCACGTGGTGGAGGAATAACTTATGCTATTAAACTGATTAGAGATCTCCAAGATGCTGCTGTATTGAACATGACACCTATTGACTAACTATTTTTTTGTTCACAGTCATTATGCTTTATTTGATCTTTGAATCATTGCGGGTTCCCTTTGTGCCGTTTGTGCACATGCGCGCTTTTCAAAGCCTTTAGAACGGACGCTCAAAAATACATAATTAAAATACATTTTATATTTAGAAAGTAATGCATGTGAGTTTTCTTCTTGTGCAAAAGAGCATATTTATTAAAGCCCATCCATCTTACTAACAAGAAACTGTGCTTCTAACCACAGGTCCAAAGCTGTAGTTCCAACCACTGTGCTGGTAACGACCATAGTAGGCTAACCATGCTTTTAGGGAACGCACCCCTGGTTATTTTTTACACAGGTGCACAGAAACAGACAGAGAAGCTGACGTCACGCGCACGCTCAGGTGAAGATGAAAACATGACGAGAACAACAGACTTTAGGACCCGGTCCGCAGAGTCAGTCAGTCGGCTTTCTCTTTTCACTCAGCTGCGTCTGTAATGTCATACGTGCTGCTAGAAGCGTGTTTTGGTGAACATAACTGAAATCTGAAGGTGGTAGGACATCATATTTTTAGTAAGTACCGTTTACGGTTGGTTTTATATCCCGGAAGTTTATTATGGCAATTAGAGGATTTGGGTAAACATGTTGTAATGCCAAAATGACGTTAATTAGCCACTCCTGAAGAAGATAAATATTTGCACAGCTCTTACGACCGAGTTTAATTGTCAGTTTGATGTAGTGAGGTTGAGCTGATGTATTAGCTCTGGATTTAATTCTACACGTTATGTTGACTAGCAGCTATAGATGAGTTGCACAAAGAGCCTCTAATTACCAAAATGCTCTTAGATGTAGACCCCGTGAATGATGAATGATACAGTGGCTATTTATGAACTTAAATAAATAACCTTGCTTCACATTGATATGGACTGCGCATGGTCTGCCCCGCAGCATCCACACATACAAGCGTAACAGGTGACTCGGAAATACGGAAGAATTACGGAGCCCTGCGACATTGTGAACAAACAAGCCAATATTTAAAGTAACACGGGATTCATCGGATTCAATATTAAATCTTTAGAGACTTGTTTTTACTGAAAGGAATCGCGCAAAAGTGCGGAAATTACGCGTTTGATAGGACGTCAAAACAATTTTACGCGAGAAGCGAAATGGCATTTTAATATAGGGTAGGTGAGCTCGGAGAGCCAGTTACAGATGAATAGGGGATATTTTGAAAGATCAATATATGTGCTGACTTGTGCATTTCCCCAAAATATATAACTATCTTCCAAATGTACTATGGTAAACAGCTTCGTCTTCATTAAAAGAGTTACAGGCTATTACTACGCTGTGAAAATGTGGCTTTAGCTAAAACGGTAAAATAAATAATAATAATAAAAAAAAAAGAAAGAAAAAACGAACTGTAGTCTAAATATATACTCAGACATGTAGGTTTATCACTCAATAAGGGAATATAAACTAGAACACGACCTAATTTCACATATATCATTATATTTATGACAACCATAAAATGTGATCATAATAACATTCTCTGTAGATTATGTCTCTGAAGACAATAAAGCTTGTTTTGGGACCGTTTCGTTATTTTCATTACATTTAAGCACAGCACTATGATTTTGGCATGCAAATATAACCTGGAAATTGTATTACTGCTTTGTGAGACCCATACAACTAACACATTTTATTATTATAACTGCCATTGTTTCCCTCCGACTGGAAGGCCTTGTCATTTGACTAAATTCTGAAGGCATCATAATAGACTACTACAGCTTATGTTCCCCTGAGAACGTGAGTGTCTCGTCTCTCCACAGAGCAGTAGAGCATCATGGGAGGAGTGGCACTAGATGATGGCAGTAGTGGAGTGAAGGCCCCTGATGGTGGCTGGGGTTGGGCCGTGCTCTTCGGTTGCTTCGTCATCACAGGTTTCTCCTACGCCTTTCCCAAGGCTGTCAGTGTTTTCTTCAAGGAGCTGATTAGAGAGTTTGATGTGGGCTACAGTGACACAGCCTGGATCTCTTCCATCCTATTGGCTATGCTTTATGGCACTGGTATGTTCACTACTGCCTTTAACTGAACATTTTCTGGAGTAAATAATGACAGAATTTTCATTTCTGAGTACCAGTTCCTTTAATGGCTTCTAATTGGATTAAACTGGATTCAAATAGTTTAGAGTACATGCATATAATTACTCCTCGCAGGGCCTTTATGCAGCATTTTAGTGAATCGATTTGGATGCCGTCCAGTGATGTTGGTGGGCGGCCTCTTTGCATCGTTGGGAATGGTCTTGGCATCATTCGCCACAAGCATCATCCACATTTACTTGTGCACAGGAGTCATTACAGGTACTTTAGCCATCATTTAGTCTTTTACCGAAGCACCGATGTCTATCCAGCTACATGGAAACATTTCTGTCTCCTGATTGCAGGTCTTGGAATGGCTCTGAACTTCCAGCCGTCACTCATTATGCTGAATCGATACTTCAGTGAGAAGCGTCCGCTGGCTAACGGCCTGGCAGCAGCTGGGAGTCCCGTGGCTCTGTGCTGTCTGTCTCCTCTGGGGCAGGTCCTTCAGAATGAATATGGTTGGAGAGGGGGCTTCCTCATCTTGGGAGGGATTCTTCTGAACTGCTGTGCCTGTGGGGCTTTAATGAGGCCTTTGGTCCCGCCAAAGAAGTCAGAGACCCCTGGGATTGAAAACACACCAGATGATAGTAACATGAAAGCCAAGCCCAAACCCAAGCTGCTGGACTTCAGTGTTTTCAGAGACCCGGGTTTTGTCATTTACACACTCGCTGCCTCCATTATGGTGCTCGGTTTGTTTGTGCCTCCGGTGTTTGTGGTGAGCTATGCCAAAGAGTTGGGAAATGGAGACACGAAATCCGCCCTCCTGCTTACCATTTTGGGTTTCATTGACATTTTCGCACGGCCCACATGTGGCATGATCGCTGGACTCCAGTGGGTTCGGCCTCGATGCGTCTACCTCTTTAGTTTCGCTCTCTTATTCAATGGCACCACAGATCTGGTGGGCTCCC
Source organism: Enteromius mattozi (assembly GCA_032359235.1). Lineage (NCBI taxonomy): Eukaryota > Metazoa > Chordata > Actinopteri > Cypriniformes > Cyprinidae > Enteromius > Enteromius mattozi. Next base: position 6,252,665 of record JAUMHE010000044.1, on the reverse strand, counting down.
TGGCTAAAGACTACACCTCTCTGGTGGTGTTCTGCATCTTCTTTGGCATCTCGTATGGCATGGTGGGAGCCTTGCAGTTCGAGGTTCTCATGGCTGTTGTGGGTACAGAGAAGTTCTCAAGCGCCATTGGTTTAGTTCTCCTGCTTGAAGCCATGGCCGTGCTGGTTGGGCCTCCATCTGCTGGTGAGTGTTTACATTTTATTTCAAACTGAAATGATTTGTACTGTAGGTTAGCTTCCTCTTAAACTAAAGTAGGCTGAGAAATATAGAATCTTATATGTTGCTTCATATGTAAATTTAGATTTTGAATGGTTTGACTGCCCAAGAACATGAAAGAACATTACATGGTTATGGCTAATTTATAAACCTTGCTAAACTTTAATGCACACTGTAATCTATTGAGAATCTTTGAACACTGTTGAAATCCTTGTTTTCTCTTTTTGTCAAGGGCGCCTTTTGGACTCCACTAAGAAGTACATGTTTGTTTTCCTGCTGGCTGGGATTGAAGTTGTGATGTCAGCTTTAGTGCTGGCTGTATGCAACTTACTGTTCATAAAGAAGAAGCCTGAGGCACCAGAGACTGCAATAGAAAATGGAGAGACAGCGGAGGCAAAGAGTCACTCCAGTACGCCACCTACAGAGGAGCCTCACAAGGCCAATGGATCCGAGAATGTTACGAAGGATCCAAAGGAAGTGGAAACATTTCTTAAAGATAATGATGAGCAGAATAAGAACATCACCTGTAGTCTAGACACCCACCTCTGATGGACATTTCAGCTTAAGAAGGGGTTGAAAGACACAAATAAGAGGAGATTGAGGAGACCTGCAGTGTTGATGTGTGTCACTGTGTAGTCCAATGTGATGTCCTAAAATGTGTGCTACATACTGATAGATAAACATTTAATCAGTAATAGAGACCTGCACTGCACTCATGCTGTTCAAAATTTCAAGTTGCACTGCCACACAGAGAGATTTAGACAGGCCACTCTTAACACGTCTAACTCAGAACCACAGACAACGGGGTTTTTTTCACTTAAACCAATGTTACCAAGGTTAAAGGTGCTGTAAGTGATTGTTGTCATGGGATTGTGTGGGGGAAATGATTCTCCTCATTGAAATCACTGCCCTGAGATATCACACCAGTCAGTCAGTGTTGTAGGTAATGCATTACAAGTAACATGAGGTACGTAATTAGATTACTTTTACTTTTAACTAGTAAAGTAACGCATTACTTTTAAATTTACAAGGAAATATCGGAGTTACTTTTACAAATACGTAACGCAAGTAACTTTGTTTTCCTGTTTATTTAGATGACATCTCTCCTGTCCATGTGTTGAAAGAAAAAGTTGCCAAAAATATATCTGTTTGTTTTCTTTTGCTTTTTTGTTATTAAAAATGAGTAAGAAAGCCCAGCTCAGGTGACAAAAAATAACACAGACATAACATAATGAAGTAATTCCCATAAAAACTAACTTTATTAGTTACTTTTTAATGGAGTAACGCAATATTGTTATGCATACTTTTCCCAATACTGGTCCTATTATCTATAAACGGTAAAAGAAAAATTAGCTCTAGACACTTTTTAAGCCAATCACAACGCGTTTTAAGCACTTTGCCCCTTTCAATCCAATTGCTTGTTTACAGCAGCCATATGTTTTACAGTGAACTTGCAGGAGCGGTTTGCAAGAGAGTTGGAAGGGGTGTTCGATTTTGACACCACCAAATGCCTTGAAAGGAAAATAAATAGATAGCTTTTTATCGCTGGAGGAAACGGAGAGATTTAAAGATACAGATGCTTAATTTGTTTTTTTAAATATATAGTTTGTTCACTTTGGTTATGCCAAAATGGCAGAGATGTAGAAAGGGGAGGCATGTTTAAAGTTTAAAAAGTTTAATGTTACAGCATCTTTAACTAAGTGGAAAATAAGCATCACAAACATTAGCCACAGGAACTGAAAGTGTGAGCACACTAAAGTCTGATCATATTCATAGATATCAACAGAGTGATCAGATATCTGTAGTGTTACCACTTCTGTTCAAATGCTTCTGTGATAGTATGTGTCCCTATTTACAGACCTCATAGATTATGTAAAGTGCTTTGTTTTGTGTGTTGTGAGCAGTGTGGTCCAAGAGCTTTAGTACACTTCTGATAATGCCATGATTTCCTGTATAAAGATCAGTACTGTTATATACACCGACTGCCCTACTTCACCTTATGCTCTTTGGTATGTTTCAATGCTAATGGACAGTGTCAAAAGCTTAGCTTTTGTGGAATATAGCTGTATTAGTCAGTATTAGTTGTACTGTGAATTTCTTTTTTGACACTGTTGTACATCTTAAGTTTTTACTGTTATGCTGAGATTGTCATAGAATAGTGAAGTAGAGAGCAGGCATCTCTGCATTTATGACTTCATATGAAGAGTCCTACAGCAATATTTGCATTGATCTATTTTTCTCCTACTCTACATGTTTAACAAACCTAGTTTTATCACAAGAAATAATATATATTCTTTATTGACTGATATGCACCAAATGCAATACCAAATTAGTGGCCAAATGATAAGTGCTTAAACTCAGTTGATGTTGTGGTGAAACTGCTGGGTTTTTTTAGGAAACAATGATGACAAGCATGCAGTGTCCCTTCATTTCTATTGTAATAGAAGAAATGAGGTTTGACAGCACTGCCTGGTGGCATTGGTTTTAATTTTATACTGGCGTCTGGAGGAGACAGTTGTACTACTTGCTAAGATACTCGCCACGTCAAAGATTTGTACATGAATACATATATTACAAGTGCAGCTATGAGAAATTTAAACCCAGAATCAGTCTCGCTGCCCTTCCATTGTGCCTATCCGAGTTGTTCTGGGAAACATTTGCAATATTTTCTTTGGGTTTTAAGACTGCCTGTGTAATTTGATGACATTATCTCTGTCTGCTTAAAAACAAAACAAATGTGCTAAATAAATGTTGAACGAAGCACAGCTGTCTTTTTTTTTTTTAGTAACTAAACAAGTTTACAAAAACAAATAGCGCCATCTATAATTTATTAAGTGACACGCAGCTGCACTCATTCCCTCCAAAAAATGATTATAAAATGAATATTTCCCATCCTTGATTCTGATTGGTTGAGTTGTGTTCGAAGCTGTTGTAAAAAAAAAATACTCTATACACACACCTTTGTTTATGTCTGTGTGTTGCTCAGCCAACACTTTGTTCAAACTACAGCCTCTTTCTGTGGGACTACAACGTTTGGCGGAAGAATAATGGTTTTAATATCATTACACTTTAATTGCTCTGTTTTATTTAGTGAAACGTACACGTAATAACCCTTTTATAAAATGTCTTTATTACAGTCTATGGTCATGCCTAACAACGCCCCTAATTGTTATAAATTCACTGTAAACCACATCTTCTTGGGGCTAATTTCTTTATTTGCTCACCCTTTGTTTCAATTATGTGAATTAAAGCCTGAAATAAATGTTTATCATAAGCTATCAGAAAACTCATTCAATATGGCGTCTAACCAACCTGATTAACATCTAGACAAAATAATAAAAAAAAGCATTAAGCATTTGAAACATTAAAGGGTTCACCTAAAAATGAAAATTATGTCATTAATTTCTCACCCTCATGTCGTTCTAAACCCTTAAGACCTGTGTTCATTTTCAGAATACAATACCTTTATTCAACAATTCATCTCCTCCGTGTCAATTTGGAGAGTTTTCAATGAAAAATACCTTAATTTGTGTTCTGAAGATGAACGAAGGTCTTACAGGTTTGGAACAAGTGCGATTAATTAATCACAGAATTGACATTTTTGGGTAAACTGTCTGTTTAAGTAACTGATAGAATTTAGAATTTTTGGATGAACTGTCTCTATATTGTCATGAAATGAAAAGGGGAAAAAAAAAGAGACAACTTACAAGTACTTATTAATTTATTTACACATTTTAAAATACACAAATACAGTGGCAATACAAATGAGGAAAAGAAATCTTCCAGGGAAGGAAGATTTCCATAATTCCACCTGATACAGCACAGTGTGATGCAGAAGGACTGGCCAAGCAGTCGTGTGTAGAATGAACCAGAAAATGAAATAGAGAAATCCATAATAGCTCGATCCCCGACAAAGTGTACTTGTGCCTACATTTAAACAACACCAGTACTGGAGCGGCTGTTTCTGTGAGACCACCAGTGGAGAGAAAGAATTACTAACTTATCAAATCTAGAACAGAACAAAGTCCCTCGCACCTCTCTAAGCACTAGCCTTTTCCCCCATACTCACGATACACACACACACACACACACACACACACACACGCGCACACACACACACAGACGGTGGCTATGAAAAAATGGTACTTTGCCATCACTAGAAACATCCTATATACATGACAACAGAATTTAAGAGTTTCACCACTAGCCCCCCCACCCCATGACTACAGAAAAAGCCTACACTCTACTATGCTGAATGATATGGACAGGCAGCTCGCCTTCCACGTCCTCTGTGACTTATAGCACCAGTAAGTCAAAGAACCACACTTCTGAAACAAGGGAAAGGTAGTACTAAAAGCATTGGTAATACTCCGTAAATAAAGTCGAAGAAAAACAAAAACCTTGCATCTCAATTGTTAAAAGTGTCAGTCAAAAGAAAAACAAAAACAAATCAGGCATGGCTTAAATGATGGCTGGTGTACTCTCAATGAGACAAGCTGGGCTCAGGACATCCATTTCCAAATCCAAATACAAATGTTAAAAGAAAAAAATGCCCGTTTGTCTCAACATATGCCCCAAGTTGTTCATACTTGTACCCTCGGGTCCAAAAAAACCCCCAAAAACAACGAAGCCCTTTTCTCATTATTCGACTTCCAGCTTCGAATGTCTGTCAAACAGTCTTGACCCAACCACGTGTGCCTGCGTTACTGTAAAAGCACTAAGCTTAGTTCAGGGGGGTAAAAAGAAACAAACAGCAACATTAATAACATCAACAACTCTACAATACAGGCATTTCACAGCTTTCGAGAAACAAAACAAAAGCATAAGGGAATGCAATAAAAACAATGAGCAAAATATTTGATATAGAGGGCCAGGGTTGATAGGTGCAACGAAACTAAAAATCATCTAAAAGAGTTTGAAGGTGATACTGTGGGTCTAACTATTGGAACCTTTGCTGTATGTTTCTCCGCCCGGCCACATAATAAACTACAAAAACGACATAAAAAGGACACTGCCTTCATCCTGCCACATGAACGAAACAGGCTTGCAAACGTTCGATTTCCGAATTCTGCACATCTCAATAAGCTTAATGCTGTTAAACTAACAAAAAGAGAAAGATTCACCTGCGAAAGGCTGTAGCCAGTGTGAAATCAATTTAATCTCTGTTGTACACAAACAAAAAGACAAAAATAAAAGATTACGGTAAGCAAAATGTCAATGGCTATCAGTACAGCTGCATTCCAAGCTGTGTGAAAGTATTTTTTTGCAATAGGAGAGGGTGCGTCGCGCTATCAGAGCCGCTGTAAATGGCTTCAGCCAAGACGCTCTGCTTTGCGAAGAGGCCCTTGGATGGCAGGAGGACGGCCCTCTCCTCCTGGTGTGTGTTGTGTGTCAGAGGGGCCCAAGGCAGCGATGGCCGAGAATCACGCCGCCCCCCGGCCTGTCCCTCCCATCTCGCCAGCGATTGTCTGGCAAAAAGTGATGTTAACAAGCACAACTGATGTGCCCGGGTGTTTGCTGGAGTAGTGTAGGTAAGGAAATTTGTGTGTTTTGTATGTGAAAAGAAGCAAAGAAAACCAAAATCTGTCCATCTCTCGATTTTGCGTGACTCTCAAGTGTGTTTAATTGCATTGAGAGGAAGGAAAAAATGAAGTCTCTTGTGTCGATTTGATTTGCTGAGGTTGATTTCACATGGTTAGAGGCTGCTGGAGAAGTCCTAGTGCAGATCAGGGCCGTGGTTGGTCTGCTTTTGAGGCGTGTGGAGGGTCTCATCGAGGTACGGCAGACTGCAGGCCACTTGGGGTGACGCGAGAAAGAGCCTGGCGTGGAGAGGAGACACAGACACGTCAGTTTCTGAATGCCACATGAAATGCAAACTGTTGCTAGTGTTTTTAAAAGCCAATTCACACTCCACTGATGGACAAAGACTAATGGTTCTTGCAAATTCTCGTCCAAAAGTTTTACAGGTTAAAAACAAATGAGACCTCACACTGTGTCAAATCACATTGCCTCAAACTTTTGCTCGTCATTACAAAAAAATTATGCACAGAGGTGTTTTGACAAATGTGCGCAAGTTTTCTATCTGGAGAATTTTTAGGATGACGAATAAAAAAAAAAAGCAAGAACATTTAGGACTTTAAAGCGGTAGCTGACCAATATGGGACATTGCAAGACCCAACAAAGGTGTCTGTTGCCGTGTGAATTGGCTTTAACAATGCAACTTTACTTTGACTATGTTCAAGCAGTTAGTATTTTGGAGTGACAACTGCTAGGCGTGACAAAAAAGATGGGAGTGGATTAGATGATGTCTTCATGGACATCAACAAATTCTACTGCTTCACGAACTCTTGCATAACACCTGTAACCACGGCAACAAATAATGATAACAAATAAACATGTTGAATTTGAATCACATATACTACTGTTCAAAAGTATGGGGTAGGCCCTTTTTTTTTGGTTTGTTTTGTATATAAAAGAATGACCAAAAGTAATATCAAAAACACACTAAAAACTGGAATACTGTTAAATATTTTGTTTATTATTTATATTTAATATTTTATTAAATTTATATCTTAATGACCCTAAACTTAAGCATAGTGTACATCATGTCAATGTGACACCACTGTCAACTGGTGCAAATGGTTATTCATAACATATCAATACGCTATTATTTTGCTAGTAATTCATGAGCATTTATGACTGACCATATTTAAGCCTGGTTACAGAATGTCACTATTTTTTCAAATGATCTGTGATTAATGAATCATATTTAACACCCCAAACAGGACTGACAACCATATTATTCTGCTCTGTGAACATAGCCATTGCTCCCCTATTCCCATGAGTCATCTCAGTTTGACTGTCATGGGAACGTGAAGGATACCAATGACAAAAAGACATTGTTTACATCTGGTATAAAGATCAGGCAGTCTCAGGTGATCCAATCACAAGCAGAGAGCACTAAAAACCATGTGTAAACATCCGAAACGCTCGGTGATCCGATCACTCCAAGCACATTACAAGGTGGTCACCAATATTCAAACTCAACAGACCGCCTATTTACTTATCAGTGAGCCACAGAACTCAAATAAAAGTTTCAAGTTATGTACGCTATTAAAATAAAACAATAGTGAATTTAAATAAACATGCATAAGTTCAACCAAGACAGATCTTAATACCAGGTGTAAACAGTCAATTCAGTTCTTAAAATCACTCATTTCAGATTCATGATGTCAAGCCATAAGCGTCATCATGAAATTTTGCTTTGTGCCCTTAGGATGATTAGGCTAGTCATTAACAGTCTGGGTCAACTTAACTTCTTAGAGATATATGGATCTTACTAGTAATGCACCAAAATGTTTTTTTTTTTTTTTAACAAACACAGACACTAAAAATATAAATTAATCAATTAAGTTTAATAATTAACTTGCATATGAACATTTGAATTGCATACTCGGCAGATTTTAACTCTCCAATGATATAATTGTGTTTCTATTCCAATTCGGTGTTGAGATACAAACAAATTAAAATGTTGTAAATTTTAATTATTTAAAAATAGGTCCGTTAATGATAACAGGTTAATATAAAATTCATATGCAAAATACTACACTTTATTAGCATAATGTGTCTCTCTAGAGTAAATTTTTGGTGTTCTAGCTAACTAATGAGCTTTCCTGAGGTAAACAAAAGCTGTTTTATTTATGTCTTCTCACAACTGGCTGAGCAATGAAAATCAAACATCACTCAGTCAAATGTTTTCAACCCCCCAAAGACTGAAACAGGAAAAACACTTTCGGCCCAATATTTTTGGTGCATCACTAGTTCTTACAGGGTGGTAACTATTTGCGCCTGCGTGCTTTGAGTCCTAAATATTTTAGGTGGTCCTCGGGCCGTCCTCTGAGCTCCCCCATGGCCTGCCACAGCAGAGGGCAAATAGCAAGAGAGGGGGGAACAAGGTTTACAACATTGGGGGGGGGGGGAATAAATGCATACTGTATTTTTTTGTTTCCACAATCCTCCGGGAGCGATTAATTGCATGAAAAACCGGGTAAGTATTTCCTATAAAACAAAACAGGTGGTATTACGTGGTTGACTGTTACTTGGATAGAAAATGAACACAAGCTCAGTTCCGCTTGCGTTTATATATGCAAATATTCGATGCATCAAGCAGTGTAGGGTTGAGGCTTCTACATACCTGAATGTGAGCCATAACACAAGGTAAACGTGTCTGAAATGGTTCCAGAATCTACCAACTGCCTTCGCACTGATAGTTCTTCATCCGCAAGCCCCAGAATGCCATCCGCCTTCTGGCGAGATATCTGCC
>JAUMHE010000044.1:6189060-6225596 GCA_032359235.1 Enteromius mattozi | reverse complement strand
TTAGGTAGCACACATATTCTGAATGCCTTTGGCAGAATTCAAATGAGCCATTTTAATCTAGATTAATCTAGATTAAATTTTTTTTTATCTATGCCCACCCCTAATTATAATTCAATATGCCTGTAAATCATGACTTTAAACAGCTTGTTTTGTCTTGAGGTGACAGACAAATCAACACTAAACCTGAAAAAATCTAATGATATTGGAGAGGAACTGAGGACTCCTTGAACATTTCTGTCACTAGGTCAGATTTGTGGTATCGGTCACATTAGATAATCTAAATAGTCAGGCACACTTCCAGAGAGATCCTATCCTAAATAATATTAATACACATGAAGTCTATGCAGTATAACCCTAACCCTAACCCTAAAAAAGAGAAAAAATCATGTGAGCCTGAGCACTGCTGTGAAGAGTCAGCTGTGCTGATCATTATTTATTTTGAAAGGCAAAAGAACATGTTGAGCTCTGGCCGTTATCCAGTCAAAACAGCTATGTTGATCCCACAGAGCTTTCTGTTCAACTTCTGAGGTCGTTTCCATGAGAGATTTTATGTATTATTCTCTGCCCTTGCTGTATATGCTATTTCTTGTAAAAGGATATTAAAGCTATTTGTATAACAACATATGCAGCAAAGCAGTATGTAAAACATAATTAACCGAAAATAATGTGCTCCTACTGTTTTGTTTAATTTCAGTTAGGAAACATTAGTGTACAACAAAGAAAGTGTCATGAAATAAAAAATATGTGCTTGTTAACTTTAACAGAATGAAAACAAATTCTAAGAATGGTTCATTTAGAATAAATACATAGATTAATGCAATTTTTATGTTCCTAGAAATCATCACCATGCTTGAAAGTGATTTTGTTTTTTATTATTCCAAGCAATGAGTATGAACTATAGTATCATGAAAAATATATTTCTTAACAGATACTAAATATTCTATTAAAAATTTGGAAAGCATGCACATCTGGAGGAGGAATAACAAACATAGGGTCACTAATACCTGAAAAGATGCCTTTCGTATCTGGAACCTTTTAAGGCCCCCATGATAAAAATGCAGGTTTTCAAAATGGTATATTGATGAGAAAATTTGACATATTTACCTAAACGTGCTAAAATGAAAACACACTAGAGTTTTAAGGCTATCCTATCATCAAGTATTTACATAAGAACATTTAAAAAAATCAAAAAATAGCCCTGGTGTGTGTGTGATAAATGAGCTGTCCAAGGTACTGAACAATATTCTGCTACAAACCGACTGCTTATATAAACTGGGTTTGGCATAAACACATACGCCTGTGATACATCTTCTGGAAGTTACTGAAATTATAATCATAACACCTAAACAGTAACTCCCAAGCTTCTTTACAAGGACATTTTAAGTAATCCATTATCAACCTATCTATTATCGATCAATCAGACCAGCATGTTTAACAGTCATGTATTTAGATGTGCTTTAACTCAGTACTATACTTTCACCTTTGCTTTGACTTTGTAGTAAAGTTAAAATGGCACGCTGGTCAGCATTTCACTGCAAGGAGCTGCACTGTGTCCTTGTTTGTTAGGGTCTGAGGGTACACAGTGCTATAATTTAACCAGACATTGTAAGTCAGCATATAATGATCATATGAACTCTTGTTGTGGTGAACTCTAGTGTAACAGCGTATTTTGATGATAATTATTAATCCTGCTAAGGTTTCTATGAAGAACAATCTTAGAGAAAAACATAGGAATAGAAAAATCCAACATAAGCACAAATATTTGGAGCCTCAAGGGGTTAATTTACTTACGTTATTTTTGTTTCTCAAACAGGAGTTATGAAAACTTGACTTGATCTAATGCCAGAGGCTCCGTATCAAATATCTGAGTAGCATATGCCATAAATATTTATTTATTTTGACAAATGTTTTCATGAAGAGCAAGCCAGGATAATTGATGGTGTTACTGAATATTGGACTAATGCGTTCAGTACACTCATAAAAAAGTCTGAGATACTCTATTAATCCATGGCAACTGTAGTTAGAAACCAGAAACAATGCTGCTTTGTTTAGTGTGCTGATCACAACACAAGCACTAATAGTTATGAAAGACAATGACGCAAGACATTCTTTTAGATAACAGTTACTTATCTCTTACCATAAACGTCAGGTCCTCTGTAAGGACACCTAGAAAAGATAAATGCATAATCTGACCACTGGCAAAGACAAATGATTTAGAAGACCTCTGGGAATCAAAAGATCATTTAACTTTTTAACTGGAAGCAAGCAGAACTTGTAAGGGTTTTGAAAATAAAAGAAGCATTATGATGTAAAATGTTGCAGATTTAATGTTTGGTGTTTAATGTTTGCATTTTATTCACATATGCAAACATTAAACAGACACATGAAGGACAGAACAGACAAAACCTCCAAAAAGTCTTCACATACAAAAACTAATACATTCAGACAAATAACTAATAATAATAACAACAACTTAAATAAATGAAGTAAGATGATAATAATAATAACAACAACAAACACATACAGAGGAAAAACCTTAGGTTACAGTAATTCATCTGCCGCTTCACCCGCGTGACGTCAGCAGCGTGTCTGTGGAAACAGGCAGGATGCGCGAGTGACGTCACAGCCGGCAGTACAAACAAAAAACAAATAACAAGAACGTAATAAACATTTGTTTAAAGGAATTCTTCGAAAGGTGTTACTAAATGTTGATTTTCACTCTATATTTTCAAGGTGTCATTAAAGGCTGGCTGACAGTTGAATCTTTACGAGGCAGCTCGTGCCGGAGGCAGAACTGGAATAAACCTGTTTCGCCCGGCAGAGGCTGCCGACGTGCTGCGCGTGCACGAGGCGCGCGACAGGGCCACTGCAGTGATCCTCACAAGACTCTTGATGTTTCAAATTGTTGTCTATGAAATGACTGTTAACCTTAACTAAACTATCTATGAAATACGTGTACTTCCACAGAACACACGTGCGCTTCTGGTTTTTAATGATGAGTGATGTGAGATGTTGACTCCTCGGTTAGTCTGGTTAGAATATGAAGAGTTTATTTGCGTCTTCATTCATTTTCAAATAATATATATATATATAAAGCCAAAGTGCCGTTGAAGCAAACATGATATATGTGTTCTTGCAAGCGAGTTTTTCGTGTGTTTTGTCCTGTGTAAACACAGACAGGTGAGATTTGAACTTTCCTGCGCGCTCCCAACTCTCTAGTAGAGCTGTCGAGCGCGCGCCTGAAGACCGGCTACAGCCGGTATAAAATCTGCCAAGCTTCAGTAAGAGGAAATAGACAGAGAGCCGGCATGTTATGTCTGATCTACTTATAATTTCTGTGTTTATACATTGATGAAGTCAAACATAAGCCAGAAACGACATATATTTGAGCCGGGTCGTCTTCTCCTCAGAAGTGACTGATGCTCAGAGAGATGTTCAGACACTTCAACTGAGAAGCCTGCTAGCTCTCTTGCTTTTTGTTTTCTTTCGATACTCCGAGTTTTCCTCAGTTTCTTCAACGTTTCGGTAAGTTGAAACGATTTATACTTAACTATACTGTATTTGTGGCGCACGTGACTGCCAAGTTTGTCTCGTGAAGATGTGGACATTAAGATGTTAACGTTATATATTTATTTATTTTTAAATACGGTTTTTAAAAAATGACGGGGTATGTGATTTACCTTTTTCGAGTAATTTGAGCGTTTTCGCAGACAGTAATGTGAGTCGTTGAAGTAACTGAGCGCGGTTCACACAGTCCTGCACTGCGACTGAGGACAGATGCCCTGATAAACTTAACGTTAACGTACTTATTACGACTTATTATCTCGCCTATGATAACTAGTCAGCTAGGTCGTTTTTTTAACTTGTAACAGTGCCAATACTTGTGTCTTGATACTTGAAACAGTCCACGTCTTGAGAAGTTTATTAGTGCACATCTTATACATTAAAATAGGCATTAATATGTATACAGCTAGGCTATATATATATATTTAAATTTTTTTCTTTCTGCTAAAATTAGCACTTTTCTTATGTGTAGGTTGAGTAATTTCAGTGTAATAGCAACATATTGGTTCTATTTTATTCCCATTAAAGTGGAATAGCTAAAAATACACATAGGATCTGAACCCTTCACACACACACGTATATATATATATGCATATGTGTTGCTTGGGTTTGCCACTCCCATTTTTCTCTAATATCAATATAACAGTGGTTACATAATAAATGTTTTATGCAAACAGAGTTTTAGCGCCTTGAAAGGTAAAATGATCCAGGAGACAGAGCCGATTAAAGACATGAGCGCCTTGCAAACAAAGCCCGCTGTTGAGTTGACAAGGGCACACCATCAGAGCCGGTGTGGAAATGATATCATATCTAAAACGGTCTGTACTCTAACTTTGCTCACATTTGCAGAAACACCAGTGTGCATCATGACGGGAGTAATGTCTGCCCTGAAGGGCTGCACAAGACCCAATGTGTACGATCAGGTGCCAGATGGAGAGTGGGGTTGGCTGGTGGCTGCTGCCTTCTTCTTTGTGGAGGTTTTCACCTATGGCATCATCAAGATTTTTGGGATCTTCCTCCAGGACCTCATGACAGATTTTAATGAAACCAACAGCAGAGTGTCTTGGGTTGTCTCCATCTGTGTCTTTGTGATGGCCTTCACAGGTAATTCAGTCTAGACGTTTAAAGACACAATAAGATAGTACTAGGAGTACCTCACAGTGTTTACACAATACAAATGGTGTTTATACAAGAGAAAAATACTGCATGCATGGTATTACAAAAAGATTTAAGAACGTTGTCTGGTTTTTGCTTTTACTACATCTGTACGGGTTGTTCCGTACTACTGTTAAAGTTAGTTCCATCATTATCAATGCAGGCTTTAATCTACAGCGACCACAGCTTCAAAACTACACCAAACACACAACTCTGTTTTAGTTCAGGGAAGTTGAGGGGAAAAATAGGTCATTATAAAAAGAATGGGCATATCCCAAAAGGCGGGGCAAGTACAAAGTGTAAAATTAAGAAACAAGCTGTGTCATCAGATCTGTCATTTTCCATGTAATTCTCTCAAGCCTCTAGGAGATAGTTGCCCAATAAAAGGTCAATTTGTGCCGTGATTTTCTCACCCTCGTGTCATTCCAAAAGAGAATATTTTGAGAAATGTCTTTTTTGATCCATTCGGTCTAAGCCAACAGACACCACAACTGTTTGGTTGTCAAATATCTTCAAAATATCTTTGTTTTAATGTTACACAAAGGAAATAATGGTGAGAGAGGGATCAACTGTCCTTTAAAATTATGCACAAAAAAGATACTGAGTTCTTTCAGTGTGAACCTGTCAAACTGATTCTGTCTCCCAAGCTCATCTTTTCATATTGGCGTTTGTGCTGAGAGCGAGCAATGGCCCATTTAGTGCATGTGCTAAATTGTGCTGTGTAAGGACTGCCGGCTGACTGGAGATTCACTCATTTAGCCCAGTGACAAAGCAGCCCCACCACTGCATGACTCAATGGATGGATTCACATTTTTCCAGCTGAGAGGGCTTCAAAGGATCATTTTTGTTCAAACATTGCCAGTCACTCAGAAGGCTCAGATAGAAAATGACTAGGCCAAGCAAAACGTGCTAGTGATACTGTCTTCGTGCCTTTGCTGCAAAAATGAAAGCACCACTAAAGGCTAGTTTAGGACAGTTGTGAAAAGGAAGCGCATATATTGACTGTGTTTGTAATTGAATTTGAGCTGTTAAACTGCAAATATGTCAGCTGTTCTGTGTCTGAGTGTTATTGTAAGTGTTTATGATTGGTATCTTCTGTCCCACAGCTCCTCTTTCCACTATGATGAGTAACCGCTTCGGTTTTCGGCCGGTCGTCATGCTCGGTGGACTCCTGATCAGCCTGGGTACAATTACAACAGCCCTTACCAACTCCATCACTGAGATGTACATTACCATGGGAATCGTTGCAGGTAAATCCAGCTCAAGTGTGAGTTTATATTTGTGATACATGTTTCGTCCAGTATTTCGTCCTTGTTTTATTGCAAGTGCAGTCTTATAACACATTTTTCCTTACAGTGGCATGGCATGATATTGTGAAATTTTTATATTGAAGAAGGAACAGGTTTTTTTGGAAAGTAACAAAGTATCTTTCTTTTTGTTTAAACCTGTTAGATACTGTAGCTCTTAGAATCTGGATAAAATTGTTTCTCAAATAAATGCTATTCTTTCTATTCATCAAAAGAATCCTGCACACAAAAATGAAAAAAGTACACAAAACTTTCAAGCAGCTCAGCCGTTTTCAACACTGATAATAAAAAGCAATAGCATATTAGCATATTAGAATGATTTCTGAAGGATCCCATGGCACTGAAAAATGGAGGAATGGCTGCTTTGAATTTGCTTTGCATCAGAGGAATAAATTACATTTTGTAATGTATTCAAATAGAAAAATAGTTTTAATTTGTAATATTTCACAATATTGATCTAATTTTTGATAAAAAAAAATGCAGCCTTGGTGAGCATAAGGGACTTCTTTATTTAATTAATCTTAGCAAGCTCAAACTTATGAGTGGTAGAATATTTTCTGTCATAGAAATAGTATACATGGATTCTGTCATTACCCATATTATATATATATGTTCTGTTTCATTACTTTATGATTAATTGCTTTTAACCCTAGTAAACATGAGGTTCTCTTCTATTCACTTAGACAGAGAGGGAATTCAAGCAGTGTATGACTTGTCAGCATCTATAAACCTGATTTTTGACAGCTTTATTAACACACACCCTTATATAACAGGATGAATGTATCATAGTGTTTTTGGGTGGAGTGTTTTCATGTGTTGGCATACAGTTGTGGGATTCAAACACATTATCCAAAAGTTAACTTTGCTCATTTCAAACTTCCTTCTGTCAATTATATCCAGGCACCAGTTTGTTCAAATATATCTCATAATGCTCATATCTTTTAAATATCCTAATATAACTCAGTATGCTTGAAAATTGAATTTGTATTGAATCATTTATTCACACTCAAGCTGTCCAGTGCACTTATGGAGAATCCCTTTCATTTATTGTTATAAAAAGATTTATATAAAAGCTGTCAATTGTTAAAATTCGAATTGACACTCAATGTGACCACATAATCATTTTTGTTTTTCAGATTTCTCAAAAGATGCACTGCTAGCTTTCCCCAAATATCAAAACACTTCCTCCCCACCAATCATTAGTTGATCCTAACCTCGCCGATCTTTGTTTCTCCTTGTCTCTTTTTTGTCTCTTTTAAATACAGTTTTCTTTCAGCCCTTTGTCCAGTTTGTGCTACGGACAAGAGCAGCCTGTTTCTTGGTGTGCTTTGAGCCCGGCCCCTCAGACTGACCTGAGGCCCTTGTGTTGAAGGGACCAGTGGCTGTCATCTCCCTCTTTGCTGTTTATTTACAGGCCTGGGTTACTGCCTTACCTTCCTGCCTACAGTTACCATCTTGTCGCAGTACTTCAGCAAGCGCCGTTCCCTCGTCACATCCATAGCATCCACAGGAGAATGCTTCTCCCTGCTAGCACTTGCGCCAGGTATGATCGCCAAAAATATCTTCTCTTGAGCTCCACAGATTAAAGACTGTGTCATACATAAAGGCATATGGGTTTGAAACCACATGAGGCTGAGCAAATGTTGATAGATTTTTAATTTTTGAGTGAACTGGCCTTTTTAATGCACAGGCAAACTATTTTGAATGTTACATATTAGCTAATCATGTACATAGCATGATAAAAGTTTATTTGAAACGATGTATTTGCATAGCCATAAAAGACATGTTGAAAAACTGGTCTTTCTGTAATTCGTTTTGTTTGAATTGACGTTGCAGCTATGAATGTGCTGAAGGAGCAGATCGGCTGGCGTAACTGCTTGATCGTGATCGGGATTCTGCAGGCCTCAATTATTGTCTGTGGGGCTCTGCTAAAGCCGATAATCATCAAACCCAAAACCGCCACCCCAGATGGTTCCACATCCCCCCTTAAAGAACCTGAATCCAAATACGACGTGGAGAATGAATTCACACGGACCTCTTTCGGCTCTGTGGATTCAGGGGTCCAGTCTGTCACCTCTTCCCAGATCAACCTGTCCGAGGGCCAGGAATCTACGGAACAAGTGAAAAAAGCACTTAAGGAAAAGGAGGAAGAAGAAAACCAGCCTTCAGTGCTGCCTGAGACCTGTCTCGAAAAAGAAAGAGAAGCCTCAAGCAACTCTAGGCCCAAGTTGTTGGACTTCTCCGTTCTCAGAGACGCCAGCTTCAACTGCTATGCACTGTTTGGCCTATTCGCCACTCTGGGCTTCTTCGCTCCTCAGCTCTATGTCATTGAGCTGAGCGTGAGCCGAGGAGTGCCACGGAACAGAGCCACCTACATGCTCTCGACCATGGCCGTGGCTGAGATTCTAGGTCGTCTGTCCATGGGTTGGGTGCTCAATTGCAGGCCCATCCGCAAAATCTACATTCTACTGATCTGCACGGTGCTGCTGTGTCCGGTGCTGGTCATCTTCACCGTCGTCACTGAGTTCTTGGGGCTCATTTCCTGCTCCTGTTTCTATGGCTTCCTGCTGGGCACCGTGGCCTCCAGTCACATCCCAATGCTGGCTGAAGATGACGTGATCGGCATTCAGAGAATGTCATCGGCTGTTGGCGTCTATGTCTGTATCCAGAGCTTTGCAGGACTGGCTGGTCCACCTTTAGGAGGTAAAAGCAGCCTCTGTAAACTAACCTTGTTAGTTACAAACCAATCTGAACACCTCAGCAAAATTTCTCTTATTAAATATTTTACACGGTCAGTGTACTGCTAATCTGAAAAGTAAGCAAACATTTTAGACCAGCTTTTAGAATTTTATCAACATTATCATTATGTAAGAAAAATCACGTTAAACACATCTGATTAATATCTTAAGTGCATCTTCACTTTAATAGCACTAAAATACATTTTATATGAATGGTTTGCAAGTGTTTTTCAAATCAGGGTCCAGGTTCCCTGATTTGAAATACACGTTCAAACCATTCATACTTCTTCCTGAAACGTTACAGATATAAACCTATAAATTTGCCTCCCACACACATTTATGGAGGTCCTCTTTTGTTTTTTGTTTCAGGTTTTCTGGTAGACAGGACTGACAATTACGGATCAGCCTTTTACTCCTGCGCTGCTGGGATAGGAGTCGGGGCTCTGTTTCTTGCACTGGTGCGTCCAGCCAAAACCGGCCTTTGCTTTGGGAGGAGAAGAAATGAGCAGCAAACAACGGACAGAGACTCCAGCTCACAGGGTAGTGATGAAGGTCCTGCTGACTTTGTAGAAATGGACATGGAGATGGACCAACAGTCCTGCAAAGAGCAAACCTTGGCCAGTATGAATACCGCCTCACCTCAAGAGTAAACACCCTTATCCTCCACTTGAATGATCATCCCAAAGGCTGCCATACACAAACCCAGTGGAAACAGGGTAAAAATCTAACTTTAAGTCGATTAAGGAAGAGTTTAATCACTCTTCATTGCACTTTTTTGCTGACCACCCTATTATACTCCTGAAGACACGTTTACATTCCTTTGTTGTTATTTATTGAAAAGAAACAGAAGTTTTGAGGTTCCTTTCCTCATTGTCTCTACAGATCAGCACGCTTTTAGAGAGGACAAGAATTAAACCTATTAAGCATTTAATTCTATTCCTCTCATTTACCAAAGTCTTAGCGTGAAATGCAACTTTACTCTTTATTTTGTTATTATATTGTCCACAAACCATCATACCACTTTTACTTCTGGCTTTAACATCTAAAAAAAGAAACCTCAAGCTGTCTTGCTGCTTACTGTGAGGCCATGATGCTTATGTATATTACATTAGGTTGCACAAGCCTCACTCAGAGTTGAAGGTGAGACAGGAACAAAGCTGTCTAGTGTTTCAGGGTTATATGTCATTGGTTTGCCTATAGATAACGGGTCCGTGTTCAGTGGTTTAATATTTGACTAGTATTGCCATTGCAAATAGAAACTATCTCAGCTTAGATGTTAATGTAGCTCTGATAAGGCAGGACTCCGGCCGTTTTCCAGTTGTGAACTTCCATTAAGAGTAACCCATCTTCAAGCAGAACTGAAAAAAATTATTTTGGTCAGCATAACTAATCCTTTTTTCAGTTCTGACTGACGATGGGTTACTCTTAATGGAAGTTCTCAATTCCTGCTCAGAGATGTAGGCTGTCTAGAAACACCTTCTTATGAAAAATGATGGCTAGAAAGTCATGCTACCGCTGTAAGTTGAAGTGCGCCGTCTGTGCCTTGTCAAAGAATTCTGCTGAATTACGAAGAACGTTGGACTTGAAACAGGAAGCTTAAAGGGGCCGTTCACATAAAACGCGTTCTTTCATATAAAAACACAACAAGCGTGTTTCGAAGCGCTTTTTTAAAGTCAAAGACGCCCGTCTATCGCGCGTTCATTTAAAAACAACAACAGCGTAGCAGAACGCAAAAAAAGCGGTCACAAATGGAAAAGGCGTAAGCCGCGCCGCGTTAACCAATCAGGAGCTTGCTCTAGTAGTGACGTGATTACTAGCAAGCGGAGGCAGAATTGCGAAACTATGGAGGACAAAATCATCACCGCTGTATGTGGAGGAGCTGTACGATACATCTTTATACTTTAATAGAAACAGGAATAAAAAGGAAATAAATACTAGATTCATTAAACCAAAGTTTGCCTATTAGATATACCCAAAACGAATTTTACCTCATGTTTAACCACCACAGAGACTGGAACCGCCTGGCAGAAGCCCCTCCCACGACACAAATTCACGGTTGTTGTGAAGCGAATGAAGCGAGTAAACTCGAAATGTTCAAGCGTCCAACTACAGGCGATTTATTCGCGCAAGTCGCGTCTGGTGTGAACGCACTATAACGGTTAATCAACAGAAGTGCGTCCGTCTTGCAGAAGAACATTGTAGCCGGAGCTACTTCTCTGTTTATGTCTATGGCGAATCACGGTACCTACCCAAACCAGTCTAAACCGTCCGAGTATAAACACTTCTGAAGGTGTTCTGATCAGGGGCGTAGCACCAAATTCTGTAAGCTCGAGGTTCACAACTACATACAACACCATTTAATCAGTTGATTGATGTATGCATTTACCCAAAATATTAGCATTTACATTAGTTAACAACATTTATTGTAATCTTAAAATTATATTTAAAGGAAAATACAATTTCACTCCTCAGGGGCCCTCCCCCCACTTGGGGCCCTGGTAATTTAGTCCCACTCTTCACCCAACTACAACGCCCCTGGTTCTGATCTAGGTGTATGTTTGGTGCAAGGGTACGAAATTCCACTTAAAGGGCGCATTGGTTTGTGCCAGCAACTAATGCCCGTGTACAGCTATACATTGGTATTACTACAGTGATATGTGCACAATTGTGAATTCCACTCAACTGCATTGGGTTCCAGAGTCACATTAAAGTAAATGGGGGGGGGGGGGGGGGGGTACATACAGTTACTTCATTATTTTTTTTAATGTACGTCAATGGTGAAGAGGTCCGTAACAAGTAGCGCAAAAGAACGTGTTCTGTGAGGATCGGCCCTGAAAACGATACACTGAATAAGCATCTTGACTGTGGTATTTGTTTATGTGTGATTCACTACATGAATGACAGAAGAACGGGTAATTTGATGGAGAGAAATGACAGTATATGAGCATTAGTTCAAAATGAAATGTATTCTAGCACCATGTACTGCATATGAGAGGAGTCTGTAGGTAAAACCCATTAAAGCACTTACCCTAATGACTTGAAATCTTGTGTACCTCTTATGTTAACTTTAATTGGTCATACATGCATTTAAATACAGTCTGTTTAGGTTTTGTACATTTGATGAGAAGACATTATGTGCGTCCTTTCTTTGATTTGTATTTTTTTAGTGTAATGCAGACAGTGAGACTCTGCACGTCTGTTCTCAATATTGCAATGACAGTACATGTTCAATGCAGAATAAAAGCAATGATTTTTATAACAGAATCCTGTCATTATTTGATACTTCACAGGTTTATCCTCATTGGGGAACACCACGTAAGCATATCATTGTGGCCTACAGTATGAAGCGGTCACATGACCATTTACAAAAAGCTGAGTCATGTTGCTGTTCTGCAGAAGATAAGCACAGCTCATGCAGTAAGAGTAAGAGTAAGCTCACGCTGTGGAGACAGTAGTCTGATATCTTAGGAGCGTAAAGTTCCCTGGAATGCCTTGCCCCATAAACTAACATTGAAAATGAAAAAACTGTGCACATTATGTTTTGCTGAATCATCCATGACACTAAATTACAATTCTATCACAGCGGTTCACAGAGTTCCTTAAAGAACAATATAAAATTTACAACTTATTCATGACATGCACTATATGGACAGAAGTATTGGGACACCCCCCTCCCTCCCCCCTATTTTAACATGACAGTGTTTCCGTGTATAAGGCAAGGTTCAAAAAGAAATGATTGATTCAATCAGTGAAAGAACTTGACTGGTCTGCAGAAAGACAAGTTAAGCATTTCTTTTTTTAACCTTGCCTTATACACAGATCAGCAGCACACAAATTCCCTAGAACATAATCACATGCTTAAACATTAAGATAAGTACTTATGGAAATGACTACATTCAAAATTGTTTATTAGTAGGGGGTGTCCCAATACTTGAGCGTACTGTAGTGTACATTGCCAAACACCACCCCCTATTTTTAACACCCATGAAGTTAAACTAATCTAAAATTATTGATGATGCATCCTTTAAAAAAGATCTGATCTTTTAATGTCATGTAAATGAGAAAAAGTACAACCCTGGATAAGTTTGGTGTAACACTACAACCTAGTGTTCACAAATAGAATCGCACTTTCACTGACTCGTTTAAAAGAAATATTCGTTGAAATGAAAACAAGTTGCAGAATTGCTTAGTTATTCCGAGCCAAAAAAAAAAAAACCCACATCAAACTGACAGTTTTTGCAAAATGATTTTATTGGGTCAATGATGAAGAATGAGGAAGCATAGGTTAGACTGTACAATGAAAGCAGGTCTATATTCTGTACTGAGTCGTGAAATCTTTAGTATGAATTATTTTGATATGAGAACTTAAAAGCATCCACATGAATCAAATTTTAAAAACCTAAGTACAAAAAAAAAGGAACAGAAATGTCTGAGGCATCAAACTGGAGGCACTAGGAATTCTTTGTGGCAGGCATAATAACTCTTGCATAATTATTAATAATCGAACTTGATTATCTGGGCAAAACCGAAAACAACAAATCAGCCATCTCTGATCAGAATCAAGTTTTTGGAAAAGGCTACAGTGAGAGAGACTCCTTTCTTTATACACCATCCTTTCAGGAAGAGCGGAGAAAACGAACACGAACGACTAATGAAAGCCAACAGAACTGCATCAAAATCACGCCTAAGAGGAATACAGCTAAAGTAGTGTATCTATCTGCAGCATTGTCCTTCCGTTAAACATGTCAACCGTTAGGAGCGCTCAGACGGGTCTGTCACGGCTACAGCAGACAGAGACATCATTCGCTCAAGCACTTGGGTTTGCCCTCAAGGCTCCCAGATGCAGGAAGTCTTGGACTCGGAAGAGTCTTCAGCTATTCCTTTGGGTTTTGGCAAGTACACAACACATGCTTTATTAAGGTCTTCAAGCTCGAAGGCAGATAATACAACGTTTTAAGACTCGGCATGCTAGAACTAGGCAGCACATACTAGAGGTTAATACTCAGTATTTCAGCATCACCAAAAGACGCTGAAATTGACTTCAATCAGTCAGCATCTTGTGCTTGGAACAGTTCCGAGTTTGTGAAGTGAAATACTAAGACGGATACTACGTCTTTCCTAACGTCGGACACTAAAGACAACAAAAGCTCCGCGATGCCCGGTTTCCTGGCATTGGGGGGCAGTGAATGGCACTAGAAAACACAGGACACTGTCAGTGGAGAGTGAAGACGTAATACTTGCTTTTCACGAGCCTCCCGGGACTTGAGCCAGGGGCGTAAGGCAGAATTCGACACCAGACAAAGAGTGCTCTACAGCCATCTGAATGCATAGACAACATATACAGGCACCATTCAGCGGGGACGCACCAACCAGAAGTGCTACAAGAGCAACCCTGAATGGGGCGAACTGCGGAAGGGGAGTCAGTATCTCTGGATTTATGGGTGCACAGTGGCAAAAAAACACAGCTTTACATTTCAGTGTAGGTTACATATCCGTTAGAAAAGAGTGGGTGAGGTACAGACTATTTACATAAAATACTTACTACAACAGTAGTATTCAGGGCGGACATGGCACTATACAAAGTAGCTACACACAACTGTCGAGGGAACGAGGTTCGCAAAGTACGATCCATCCCTTACGAGGAAATTTGTTCCAATTATTGGTACCTTAAACACGTGGCACTTGTGAATACAGATGCTTTTTGTTAGAGGGGTCTGACCGAGAAGACAGTTTAGTTCGTTTGCGAACAAAAAAAAGGATTTAAAACGGAGCAAATAAATTAACAAGAAACCGTTTTTCGTTCCCTGATGGATAAAGAAGTTCTTCCAGACTCTACCTAGGGCAGAGCGGAGGATGTCGTCTGCAGGCCTGCAAGGAAATTGATTTCCAGCCACCGATGGAGAGCTACAATTAGTGGATGTTCCTGAAGGCGAACTGTCGCGCTTAAGTGGTCTACATTCAGCCCCTGAGTTTACGCTGTTTATGCATACTGCATCTATCAGCTGGCCTAGTGTGGCTAACCACAGGTTAAGTTCAGTTTGTCAAGTGGTACGAATCGTGAGCATTATCCATCAGCAGAGGAAAATCAGAGTGTAAACCTTTGAAACATAACTTAAGAAGTTTATCGGTAAATATATTCATAGATCTATAGAAAAAAAAGAGAAAAAAAAAGCAACGAAACTCTAATTTTTACAACTGATTAGAAATCTGCACGTTAAAAAACACCAATCAAAATTGGGGGGAGGGATTAAGGCCAGGCAGGCATCGACAGAAAGGCTCAGAACATAGTTCCTGTTAAAAGGTTAAAACAGCATTTGCATCTCATCTTGCTATTTGGTCAGTAATAAAAGGCTCAAAGGTAACAGATCAAAGAACAGTGCTAGGATCTCTCATCCCGCTTCTCTCCTCTTTTTGAGGGAGGAGCGCATTGCGCTTGGCACCTTCGGCGAGAGGGTGACACATACAGCTTCTCTTGGCGGGACGAGTGTGAGCACCAGAACTGCTCTCTCCTCGAAGCGCACTCTGTAAGAGAATAACTAGCCACCGTCTCGTGCTCCCGACAGGCTGCTAGGCTAGGCTGCCTTCTTCGCATAAAAGCACGTCAGAGCTATTCAGAAAGGTTACTGTGTGGAGTACAAACATCGGAGTCAGTTTCTTCTGGGCAGAAGAGGGTTATTTCGGAGAGATCTGAAGGGTAATGGCTGGACCAGTATCACTGCAGCATGAGTTGTTTAAGGTTGTCGTGCAAGATGGTGTCCTTGACGTCACGAAAGACCAGGCGAATGTTCTCTGTGTTAATGGCGGTGGTGAAGTGGTGGTAGAGGGGCTTCTGCTGCTGGTCCCGGCGCTTGTTCCGGAAGCAATCCACCAGGAACTTCTGCACGTCCTCCAGGTTGTGTGGCTCCCCAGTGTACTCTGGGAAGTAGTCCTTGATGGCCACCGTTTTGACCTTCTCCTCTAGCAAGTCTGTCTTGTTGAGGAAGAGGATGATGGACACGTTGCTGAAGACGCGGTTGTTGACGATGGTCTCGAAGATGTTGAGCGACTCCATGAGGCGGTTAGTCAGCCGGTCCTCCATCAGCACCTGGTCGAACTCGCTGGACGAGACGAGGAAGAGGATCGAGGTGACGCTGTCAAAGCACTCGAACCACCTGCGGCGCTCTGACCGCTGGCCGCCCACATCCACCATCTTGAAGGGTACGTTCTTGATCTCAAAGTCGTATTCATGAATGCCCTTGGTGGGCTTACGGGCCAGCAGGATGTCTTGCTGTGATGGCAGATAGTCCTGTAGAGATGCAGAGAGAGAGAGACAGACAGAGAGGCGTCAACCACTTAAAAAAAAACTGAGGATTCAAAGCAACATTTGAAAAGAACTGCTACTTTAGGGTTGAATAGGCACCAAAAGGAAAAATGAACGCTATTTTCTTCCTGATGTTTCTAATCGAAGGACTGTGGAGTATGGCTTCTAATGAAGATGTGAGCTCCAAGCACAGGCCAGTGACTCATGTTGAAATGAGATTTGCATGCGGTGGTTATGATTTGACATTAAATGAAATCATGTGGCAGCAGTTTGCATACCATATACCCAATAAATAGCCCCTGTTTGAATACACGACACAACTTTTCAAATCTAGGCATCATACACCTTCATTCATACACTTTGTAAATGGGTAAAGAGTATAATGTTATTGTTGTCTGTTTTTTGTATTTTTAATCAACTCTAAATGCCTGAAATCAAAACATTTTCAGTAGTCAACCTACTATAATAATTGACAATTATTGTTCAGTTAAAAAGGCATTTAACCATAGAAGTTTCCCTAAAGATATTAACACAAAGTCTCCTTCACAATTCTGCAGCAATGGCCAATTCTTAAATGTTTTTTCAGCATTATACAAACGTTAAGGAGTACATTAAAAGAGTGAATTACATGACAAAGAATTTAATTTAGAAGAGAATTTTAGGTGTGGGAACAGTTCAGAGAAATTAATATAGGAAATTATTGCCTTTTATTTTTTCACATTGCATTCAATATGAATAAAATTAGAATTAAATTAATAATTGAAAATATAAATTAAAATTAATATACATACATGCATACAAACCTTTTCACGATCATATATAAATAAATGCAGATACAGAAGGGTCCAAATGTCACACTACAAAAGTCCCCCCATTTAAACTGATAATTAATGAAGATTAACAAGTTTAAACAAATAAAAGGTTATGACAAAATGAATGAGAAACAATTCTAAAAAAAATTTTTGTAATCAAACATTTTGCCTTAAAAAAAAAGAAAGAAATGTGATCTTAGTATTTTGGATTGTTTGTTCTTTGTTTTCCGTTGAGGAGAAAAAATGCTCTAATAACAAATGAGTATAACATAAACCTCTGGGGACTGGGCAAGGAGGAGAAAAAACAACAACTATGACGGCCAGCTCATGGCTCATTCTCCACATTGCTAGCATACCAGAGATGGAGGTTGGGGGTGGGGGTAAAACATTAGCGAAAAGGTGTATGTGGATCTAAACACTGTGTGTATCTGGATCTAAGTCAATACGGGGTGTAAGGGCAAATGCACTCCAAACGCATTAGATGAAACTCTACACTAAAGCAAATGCAAGACATATGAAGTCGATAAGACAACAGTGCTCAGAGCGAACACATCAGGCCTGAGATAGATATCTGAAATTCCAGACAGGATGACATCAAAGACACCTGCCTAGAGTGGACGAGACATTCATCAAGAACCTTCCATCATGGAAACTCATATATAGAATACATGTATTTTACACCAAATAATCTTGAGTAATCATTGCTGAAGTTTTTTAATTTCTAATCATACTTCATCAGTGTCAACATGTTTTTGGTTAGTTTTTACAAACTGAAGTGACAAACTGAACATTATTTTGTTTATTAATCTTAACAGAGCTTGTTTATTGTACCTTTAAGATGTTAAATAAGGATTTGTAGTCAAATAGTTTAATTGTTTTTTTCATTAAGAGCTTCAGATTAAATCTACTATTCAGTTCTATAACCACACATACACATCTCTGACACGTGCTCTGCATTGCCTGTATATTGTCACATGCCTGAGGTAACCCTTCTTCCTCATCTCCTCCCAAATATTTAAGAGTCTGGGCTGCTGAGGTCTGTCTCTCCCCAAACATGACACCCACACTATATCCATCCAAGGAGGATGAACGTAAACTGAAACAAACACATACTTTCCAACCGAGTCAAGTGGCCATTTCCCTCTCTGAACACACTCGGAAGCACGCACTATTTCCTCTTCCTGTTTGTCGACGGTATGATTGCAGAAGTGGGTCCACATTACTGTGACGTGGCTGAATGAAGAGTTTAAGAAAAGCCAGTCTGAGGCATGCCACCAGAGCAGAGCACATTCAACTCCGCTTCCTCTTTCTCAGAACAAAGTCAGAACGACAGACACGGGAACCGAGACCGTGCGACATAGTGACGTCAAGGAGCATAATACAGAAAGTGAGATATGCAGGGAAACAAATGAATTGTCCTTTCGCTCCCTCTTCCTGATGCGGCATCAGTGATTTGAACAGGATGACTAAGCGTGCCTGTTTCATAGGACGTGTCTTTAAAACAGGTTATCTGATTTTTTTGTCCTAAAGCAGAGCAGCCTGGAGTCAAAGCTGAGATACTAATCATCACATTTACTGCAGTCAGCAGCGTCTAGAAAGAGCACAAAACCGCAAATATCCGTTCAGTACTTAAAGAGAACATGAGCGGCAGGCGGCAAATCACATGATGCAAAGGGAACTGCACTGGCGCCTCGTGCATCAGTCCAACACTGATGCTGTGACAGCTGCACAGATGCAAGGCTCAAAACTAATCTGTCGACACACGCCTCATATAAAACGCCAAGGGCGTGGGAACTAATTTTTTTGAAAATGAATTGCTGAAATGGGACCGGGGCAACTTGAATTCTAACTGGTGGTCAGTGTTGCTTGTTAAGAAAGCATATTGTATGTATTATCATTACTCATCAGTGTGAGCACACGGATCATCAGAAAGAGTAAGAAAACCCTCATGAGCAGACGAGGAACTGTCATATGGTCATCCTTAATCACACAGCCTCATGACACACAAGGTCTTCAAGACTGATTCTTTCAAACTATCTTAGACTTTAAAACTGGTGAGTTGTTACGGGGAAAAGGTGCTATTGAAAGTGTTATGGGAAAGGGCTGCCACACATGACCCTTTGATGTCAGCAGGGCTAGTTTCACTTCTCGGTCTATGCTGGCTGGTGAACAGGGCAACCCTGTAACGCCCCACAGCACTGCGAGGGAACAAACAGACAGGCATTCATCAGTCTCACACCATCTTCAGCATTTGCCATTCAGTATTTCCTTCATCCTCTGCTCAAATTAATTATATCAAGTGATTTCTCTCATGCTGCTTTGACTGCGATGCTAGCTGTCTCAGTACTGTACTTGCTAACCTTTCAGTATGAAATGAATCAAGTCTCCTCAAGTAGACTGAGATTTTTAGGTATTTACTATGGATTTAAAGGAGTAGCTCACCCAAAAATGAAACAGTTTGAGAAATATCTCAAAGGGTTTTTTTCTTTTTAATTGTTGTTTTTATTGTTTGTCCATACACAGTGCAAGACAATGGGCTTGAATTGCTGATGTTTTTTAAAAATATCCCCAGGCGACACACATAGGTGTGGAATTGCATGAATGTGAGTAAATTATGACAGAATGCTCATTTTTGGGGGAACTATACATTTCAAACACAGCTTAAAAGACAGCAAGATACCGTCTATTCCAAAACTGCTACAAAAGACAAATGAGATTTTGCCATGAAAGTCAATCTCCATCTCATCAGTTTCCAGGCCTACGAGGAATGTGTGCCCACAAATCTCCACAGAATTGAAATGTTGCCACTTACAAAGATGAAAGCGTCTTTGTTTATTACACACTTTGGCTAATTTGTTAATGCTTTCCATTTGCAATAAGGGTCCATTAACATGTTTTAGCACATTTAAAAGACATTCTGCAGAACTGACTCTAAAATAAGGTTAAAAAAAATAGAGAACAAAGTGTGGAAAAAAGTCTTTAAAACGTAAGAGCATCTACATTAAATTAACATAAATACTACATTTAGAAAGAACATGTTAGGCAAGAAACTGACAGCCACATGCTTACCGGTGTTCCGAGTTTGTCCAAGTTATCCAAGAAATATTTCACCGATTCACCCTGTGAGGATGAAAAAAAGAGGTCAGGTTATTAAAGCACTGTGAACTGACAATAAAAACAGTTGAGCACAAACTAGACATAATAACAATCTTCCTTTCTTCTTACTTGATGTATTTGGATTCATACACAAAGTATGTTATTTGGTCTTCATGAAAAAAAAGATTACAGTTGAATGTTCTCAAATAAACCTGGCAATCTGCAAACACGTAAAATGTGCAGACATAAGCGAGCAATGTAATGAGGGCCACATTCTACATGAGAACACATGGACATGTGAACGCTTTCACAGGATGTCAGTAATTACAAGCATACTCTATTTTGAAGGCAAATGTTACTGGCATCTTTAGTTTACCCCTGTAGAGGAAATTCTGTAGTGTTATTGGTTATCTGCATCAGTTTATAGTGCTGACTGTACTAGTGCTGTACTAGCACCACCTCCTGCATCAACCATGAATTTGTGACAGCTGGTCTCAGTGCGGCACGCCAACAGCAAACACAGGACACTAGAAAATGGACAAGCAGGGATAAAGAAGAACACAGAAGGCGGCCTCTGGTTCAGAAAATGAAAATCTTGAGTAACAGGAACAAGCTGCCCAGGAAACAGCAACAGTTGTGTTAATGTTCCGTGACGCTCAGATGTACAACGCACCAATTAGCCAATTTCAAAAGTCTGGCACGCTGACAGGACAGCAGGAAGGAGTTCTGTTCTGCTTCCTTCACAATTCTCATCTATCTCAGCACATGATGAAACTGTAAAGCAAAGCTCTGTGGGAAGTCAATCAGAGAAAGAAAAAACAAACAAACAAAAAAAAAACAACAACATAAAATACCCTTGTAAACCATTACAGCATCTATTTGCATCTTGGAGTTAACTGAGGTCTATGAGGGGTGAATGCAGGACGTTTAAGGTGACTGTCAGTAGAGAGGGGATTATGTCATAAGAAATTCCCCGGTAACCCTCCCCCAGTTTGGTATGAAGCCATAGCCACACTGTGCTGTTCATCTTCAATGAAGGGTGTGGGCACACAGGAACAACATGGTCAGTGCAGGCCAGGATATCAGTTTCTGAGCAACGCTAAAAAGGAAGTCCTGTTAACTCAGCAACATCTGAAGCTAACGAATGCTTCCAAACATTTAAATTAAATATTTAGTTTTTTACATGACTTTTATTTCATCATATTATATTATATTATATATGTGTGTTTTTTATAATGTCACAGTAATATAGGTTTGTTTTTTTGTTTACTTATTTTGTAATTGTATACCACTTCTGTTCTGGATAATGTTAATTAAAATAGCCCAATTGTTATCTTAAATGCATAAATACCAATGAGTATAAGTATGAGTATAAATTAAGGTCCATGAAATATCTCCTTCCCTGGGCCTCAGATTTACATGAGAGCAAAAGAGTCATCGTTTTAATCACAGCTCAACATTCCTTCATGGATCACGCAATCCTTTTCCTAGATCCTAGTAATCTCAGGCCGAGATGAAGGAAAGGCGAAAGACAGGCCAGCCTGAGACTTCACGCCTGTCAGCCTCCACAAAGCGCTACAAAAACCGAAACCGAACTCTTAAATGCTTTCCTATCTATCCCTATATGGGGTGTGCACAGCACAGAATAAAGTGTTTGGAAAAGCAAGAGAGAGCCCACTTTGGTGAATCAAAATATCTCTTCCGGTGAATCTGCAGGGATCATGATTCCTGCAGGGAATGCTACAGAGATGTACAGTGCTTAAAACGGTTTTGTTTTATAAAGCAGCATGACCGTCTAAATCGAACAGCCAGTCTGCACTTTGAAAATGCATGTCTCGCAAGTATTACTAAAATCAGATTAAGCCTCCAGTAAGTGGGGTTAAAATGAACCTCACTGACTAAGCAAACCTTGTAATGAATCACCAAACTGAATTTGACAGTTATAAACTATGAGCTGGCTTTTTAGCGCAAAGCAGACGTTAAAAGGACAAACAAAAGATGACAAATGACAGCGCTGCTCTTTGGGGGCAGTGAGAGCAGAACAACAAGGAATAAGGCAGTGGATTAGGATTATGCAATGCCTAGAAATAAGAGGGAGGGGGGTGGAGTGAGGAGGGGCAAGAGGCAAAGGGATCTTGGCTGCAGGAATCTAGAACAAGTTTTGTTTTGTTGCATGTCGGGTGCATACCATGACCCCCAGAGGCTGGAGGGGCAGAATTGTGAAAGCAGGAAGCCTGATAATGTTTTGCACTCGACACACGTGGTTTGTGGATTACAGGGCACAAAAGTGTTTTGTTTTGTTGCCTTCACTCACACAGAGTGCATGCAAATCACCCGAGCCTGTGGCATAGCCGAGAAAAGAGACTGTCTACTAAAAACCTCAACACTAACAGACAAATTTGCCTTTGACCAGCCTGGGTTCAGCACAAATGGAGATTCCTGAGATAGGCCATGAGGAGACCTAGGCTGTTATCAGCTCCATACATCTGGGCTGCAGTAAAGCGGCTCAGTGTCGTGTTGTTTCTTGTCCTCAACAGCATGTATCCACTGCTCTAAGCTTAAGTCCCAACTTGCCCATGCTGAAAGGATCACTAAAAATGGGTAAAAGACCATCTTTACACCTCAGCAAAAAAGCAAACTATCTGTGCATGACACCGGTGATGGCTGAAATAAATGACTGCAAAGGAAAATACTGTGGTATATATGTTCTAAAGAGAGTTCAAGTCATGAAGCTGCCTTTGGCGGCCATGGTCATTTCATTTTGGCTGACAATGAATAGCCATTCATGGTGAAATCATAAAATGAATGAAAAGTGAAAATAACCAATTTGCACTTGCAATGCATGTTAAATTGTTTAGCATCAATTCATCACAATTAGTACTACCACACTAGAGACATAAGGTGACTCATGTAGCGTGCATGATTGTGATCATGTGATGTATAAATGCCACAGCCCTAATTCCTCCTCCTCAAATTTACTAAGGAATGTTGGGAAAACATATGAAACAGTCTCTATCTGGGATTTCTCTTTCTCTGTAATCTCTACAAATCATAATAGTAAAAGTCGGTTACGGGGTGTAAAGTACTTTGGTGAAATCAACATTTAAAATGAGGAACTAATGCACTAGGAACTGAGAGCATTTAGAGAAGTCTGAAGTTGCTAAGATGGCACTTGCTTATGTCAGGCCCTAATGAGGAATCATTTGAGATTTATTGGGGAAAACCGAAAATTACCCAACCAAACTGATAAGCTAGCTAATAAAAACACACAAAAAAACAAAAAACAGGAGTAGCAATCAGTTATTTAGGTTTCATAAGTCCGCAAAAACAGACAGATGAAGAATGCACAGGCCTGAACACAACAGTGACGTGGTTTACACATCTTCGTAGATATACACACACCATCTCAGCAAACCAATGGGCAAAACTTTCAGTTGAGGTCTCTAAGACTTTAAGAGGTTTTTTTTTGTCCACCACAAGATTTCTGTCAACTGTCAAAAAACCAATAGACTGTGGTGCAAAGCAGGTGACGATAGCCTAAAGTACCTTAAAATAACTACACCTTCATGCTATGTGGTTAAGACAGTTAAGATAATATCCACTCTCTTAATAAATACTGCAGTTTTTTCAAAAATTTATGCTTTCTTATTATGTCATCAAAAGGTAATCATTCAATGCCTGCATTTTCTGCTCAACAACTGTTCCAATCCCACTGCCTGCTAAATATTCAGTTTCACTAAAACAGCATCACATTACAGAAGTGAAATTAATTACAACTTCTAGTCATCTTTTCAGAGAAATACAGTTGGGAAACTCACCAGCTGAAACTCTCTGCGTCGGTCATACGCGTTCTGTATGCCACTATCAGCCCACAGGGCACGGATTGAAGGCAGGTACTGCAGGAACACTTTGGTCTCCATCATCCCTTGCGACACCATGGCTGATCGTGTGTCAAAAGCCATCATGGTGTCTCCATGTGCCTGGTTGGAAGGGTCTCCCCATGGGATATGCAGCTTTTCTCTGGCATCCACAAGCACTCGAACACCTGTGATGACAGCAATAAAAAGAACATAAATGTAAATGTTTATTTATGTTGATTATGGAAAAAATTTAAAAATCACATTTTTTGTGTCAAATAGAGATCACGATTCTCCCACGATCCTAAACTAAACAAAATATTGATAGCTACAGTCTATTTAAAATTGCTTAATTAATTTGAATGAATTACTTTTATATATGTACTTAAAATATACTTAATACATAAATGTTAAATACTAAAATGATGAAAAAGTGGTTTGATTGAATGATTCGATGACTTGCTCAAATGCTTCAATTGTTTCATTACTGGATGATTCAGCCTTTTGAACAAATCTCTTAAATTATTCAATATCAAATACATTTTTTAAGTTACTTTTCAAAGAAATCTGCACAAACGTCATTTGTAGTCCCAATTACTAAGTGAATTTGCTCTATTTTGATTACTACCACAGACATCAATGGCTTATATCTGAACTATGCCAGTATTTCTATGATATGAATAAAAAGACTGTTTAGGAATCTGTTTCTTACCCAAACATGGTAAATATCTGTTCTCTGTGTCAGTGGCAGCGCGAATGCAGACACAAGTGAATCATTGTCATTTAAATATGAATCGCAATAATGTTTGAGTTGAGATTGCGATCTTTTAACGATTAATTTGTACAAAAGTACAATATGATGCTTTTTGAGTGTAACAAAGTAACCACCATTAGACCTCAGATTCTTTTTTTTTTTTTAAACCACAACTTTATCATTTACCTATATTGGGACAAATGACAAGTGGTCTGCACGAAGGTAAGCATTACAATTGTGCAGTGGCGTGTTAAGACTTGTGGTTTTGCTGTCATTTATTTACACCCACACATACATAATGGACATCTCAGGACACAAATGAAATGCAGAGCTTTTTAATAACTTCACACAGCTATGTAGAAAGCTAACACTACAATTAAAGGAACAGCTGCAGTAGGTGAACTAAAAGACAGTTTCAGTGTAGGCATGTGTATTGTGTAAAGACTAATTGTTTTATCACTTTCAGCACTAGAAATTTGAAAAAGTTTTCAGTCTTGTTGGGACATTTTATTTATTTAAGACAAAAGCTATCTGGTCATGCTTCAGAAACTTTCCTGTAGTTCAGTTGAAAAGAGTGTCCAGATGACAAGTGTTTATTAAGCAGGAATTAAACACATAAAAAAATCTTGCAACACAGTGCTAGTAAGACTCATAACATACAAGATATCAAGCCAGATAAATGGCACACATTGCAGGGAAAAATGTGACATTTATTTATTTTACACTTTATGATACCTTTAAAGAATAGAAAACAAGAAGTTAATATTATTTTTAGAAACAAGACAATAAAAGATAAATAAATAGCCAAATAACAATTATAGAATCTTTAAAATTGAGCAAGATAGCTTCCAAGTATCATTTAATAAAGCAGCCCATCTGTCTCAAAGTGGCGAGATCATTTGATAAATAATGATTATTTTTAGTGTGAACTCTGCCTCCAGCGTTTCGGTCGTGTGCGGATAAAGAAAATGCATTGTCATTTACATCTTCATCGAATCCATCCCTTACCCCCTCTAAATATGTGGCAGAGGTCACGATCACACCCCGGGTAAATTTGGCTTTTAATGAGGTGAAGTGCTTTCTGATTGTGATACATGTTCATGTTCACAGTCAATGCTGCTCACCACCGCTCTCTCGCCTCAGAAAGTCACTCGCTAATTGAGTCGTCATTATCAGCACGTGCTGAAATGACTCCGCTCCTTTGTGTCTAGATTATCACCGAACATCCATTCAGCGTAATAAACTTCAAAATCCATTCCACATATATGGAATAAATGTGATCGCATACGTAGGTATAGGAGTCACAAATCTCACTTTAATTTATGCTTAAGTGCAGTTGCATTGCACCAGAATACTTCAGATGCAGAGATTGTCCCCTGAGCCTCTGAAGAGCAAAGTAGCTATCATGTGTCCAATAAAAGACATAAAGCACCAGAACAGCTTCAGTCGAGCCCTCGAAGGCTATCTATCCACTTTTGTCATGCAGTACAGCAACAACATGAAAATCATGCTTTTATCAACACAAAGATAAAAGCAGTGCTGGTGATGTTGGTCTATAGTTTTTTATATCGGCGTAGGAGAGTCCTATTATGCATTGGTTTTCACACCTGGCTTTCTCTTTCAAAAAGTGGCGTACCAAGCAGTCACAGTAGAAATAACCTGCTAAACCAGTTTCCACTTGTAGCTCTGTCTCACAATGACAGACAAAGAGCATGAGATCTTTTGACCTTTCAGATATTGTCTTTTAGCCAGTTTAGTGGAAAACACTTAAAGCTCTTCGTAACTAAGAAGAAAAAATGACATTATGAATGGAGTTACTTTGTGGTTATCTTCCATTCTGCAAAAAAACCAAACAAACAATTGGTCTATTTCATCTCAGTTTTAAATGGGTTGCTTTTTCTAAACCAGTTGTTCACCAATATAGCTCATGAAGCATGTGATTTATGAAGGACTTGACACAAGATTCCTCATCCTTCTGGACCTCACGTGCAGTTATCAGCCCGTTCCGGGGTCTTTTCACAGGATAAGTCCTTAATTGTTCTCTCAACACATTCCGGGGTGAGGTGACGAGAGTCAAGAGTATTTAACCAAAAACCCTTTACGAGGTCAGCAATGTCCAAGCAGAAGCCCACTACTGCAGCACAAGACTGCATGTAAAAAGAGCTGTCTCTGTTATATGCACGTCCTGAAGCACAATCAATAACAGCAGTCCATAGATGCACATTAGTGAAAGCAAATAGCCATTTGGTCTAAAATACTCATGCACTACATACAGTGCAGTTTCTGTCCTGCGCCTACAGTGTTAAGAGCAGGTCAGCCTTTACGATTTCATCCCTAAATTGAATTACACAGCAACCCAGCTTCCCATGGCATGTCAATGTCAAATTTTTTTGATAAAGACTATATATTATACATATTAATATCTACATAACTATGTAAAAACAAATGCATACAAGGGTAGCTAATGTGCATATTTAAATCATATCAAGATTTTAGGTTGAAAATGTCCTGAAACTGCTCTGTACAACTTCTAAAAAGTTTTTCCACCACTGTTGATCATTTTTTGCCTTCATTCTTTTATTTAAAATGGATTTACAGTGTGACATTTTTAAAAATAATAATAATAATTCACACTTTTAGAAGCCAAAAAGGACGCAAAAATAGGACATGGGACAACAAAGGACATGTCAATTCATGTCAACTAACCAAATAAACAGAATCAGACAGAAACACTGCAGTGCTACAATGACACACTCAACTATGCAGGAAACTGAAAGTGCAGAGGTGCTCAAAAGCATAACCCCTTTGACACATCCCACATCTGTTGTGAAGTGGTATGTCCATGTGACTGTGGCTCTTAGGGTGTCCTCATTATATACAAGCACATGCACTTTCACCTTAAAATCTGACTGTGTGTAACAAAACACATCTTTAAATCTTTACCGTAACTGCAGATGTTATTGGGATGTTTGGGAGATGAGATCTGACATCAGCGAGACATAATTTCACATCAAATTTTATAAACAGCAGGAGGACACAACAAATGCATTCTGGGCTAAACTATTTAAGATCATAAACAGAATCATGCCTGAGTTCGAAAAGATAAACAACGAGCTACAGCTTGGAAGAGAAACCACAGAAGGCAGGATTTCATCCATATTGTCCAACAAACTCATAAGATAAACTGCACTGACACAGCTGATGTTTCAGTCTGCTTATACAATGCAGATGCTCAGGACCGTAATTCTGTTCTCAAGTGAAATGTATAGTACATTAAATAAACCTGGCTATCAATAGGCACTTAATTAGAGGGATTATAATGTTAACAATTACAACCTTTCATAAAAAGTCTTGATAAGTACCTCCGGTCTACTTCAGGCTCTATCAAAGTGCATTTTAAGTAGTTCACATCTGCCTTCAGACAATTCTATACCAAAGATCTATAATATCTATCAAAGGTCTATACCAATGATCTGTAATAAAGCTTTGACCTGGGTATAAGCTTTAAATCAGTTCTTTTGGACTGCTATTCTAAAGTTTGGGGTTGAAAAGAAAAAAAAGCAAGCAAGCATGCATTAAATTGCTCACAAATTTTCAGACTACTGAAAAAATAAATGTCATGGTTTCCAGCACCGAACATTGATAAGGAATGCTTTCTGAGCACCAAATCAGAAAATTAAAATAATATCTGAAGGATCATGTGACACTGAAGACTGGAGTAACGGCTGCTGAAAATAGCCTACAGCTCTGCATCACTGAAATAAATTATATTCAATAAATTATTATTATTATTTTCAACCAAACAGGCTAATAGCCACCTGGGTGACCATAATAGACATAACAGACTAAAAGAAAATCTCACAAACCCCAAACTTTAAACCAAAGCAACCTGTCAAACAGTGAGAAACCATTCTGCTTCAAACCCAGCATCTTTACAGGTACGCGTGAGCAGAAGCTGGAGTGAAACACGAGAAAGCAATTGAAATTCTACTGATTGTTAAAGTGCTTTTTCTCTGTCTCCAGGCATCATAAGGAGAAATTTCCATGTTTTCTGGAATGCCTTAGGATTAGATCCAAGCAGCCATTTGTCTAAATGCTTCCTGTTTAAGTTGAGCTAGGGAACGATAGGATGTTAGCGATGCTACAGATGAGTCTCCATGAGATCACAGCTGAACCATTTGTCATTGTGGTGCCTCTGTAAATGTTGACCGTTGTCACATATTAATCTCATACAGGAAATCTCAAATCTTTTCACAGCAATAGGCACTGGAAATCCCCAGCCGAGACAGCCTAAACGGGGAGCCCCATATTATATAAGGTGGGTACTGATCATTTATCACATCCCTTTTCGAAAGACAAAATGCGAGATGGTGGAAACCGACATGAAATCCTTAAGAGAGAAAAAAAAAAGACATTCTTGCCTTAAACTCTTAACTCACATATGACAAATTAGAGACCATCTGACATGTTTAGCTTTTTCCAAGTTGCCTGAAAGCTATGGCAGAAACAGTAAAGCTGGTTTGTTTCCATAACAGGTGTTAGTGAGTGGTTAGTGCCACTGTTAACCCATGTTCTCATCATGTGCTACAGTAGTCTAAGAGCTCTGGACTCCACCCATTTCACAGATGCCCAAACACGTGAATTCAGACACGTTCTTTACACCTCTATATACTTAAAAATCACCCTCTCATTTAAAATGTAAAGATACATCAAGGCTATAATAAGGGTATTATTGGACAAGGGTCTGTAGGTTTTGAATATGAGTTAAGTGAGTGGTGTGCCTTCGGTGGACACCAGTCTCTTTGTTATTTATGAGACGGGCTCAGCATACCAACAAACAAGAGAGAGCTGATTTACAATTTAAGCCGGGCTTTTCATAATAGATTGATTTATTTTACATAATCCAGTTTTGGTTTTGTCATTAACATTAACGTTACCTCGGACAGACGAAACATTTGCACGCGGGGAGAGATTTAGCAGCTGTTTAAACAGCCCGGAGATTCTGGTGAAAAGCCAAAATTAGGGTAATTATGAGTAAAGGTAATTTAAAGTAACATCTACGCAACTTTTAAAGAAGTAGTTTGAGTTCAGACCGATCTGGAGAGTCGTGCTCTTTACGAAGCCGTTAGAAACTTGAGCGCTAACGTTCATTTCTGACGAAATTCAGCTCAAGTCTCTTTTTTACGGACCTCTGAAATCACGAGAGCGAGGGAATCACGCTTTTAACGAGGCCACGAGCTAGGAAATGATTTAGACAGAAACCAAATCCTTCGCGGAGGTCTTTGTTCAAGACCGCGACGCTGAAAAGTTGAGAGAATAACATGGGCGTTTCTCCTGGGCAGGTTAACAGCGCAACTTCAGCTAACGCTAGCTAAACCTCATTTCGCTAGCCTCTATCCCTCCCGAGCCCGTTCAAAGTCAGGTTTAGAGCCCACACGGCACTTTGTATAGGTGTGTGGACGAGAGACGAGCCTCCTACCTTTCATAACATTACTGTAAATGGTAGCTCTGAACTCTTCTTTGGCCGGCTGGTCGAAGTCCTGGCCGTGTATGATGCGCATCTGCTTGAGGAAAGTAGACTTGCCGCTCTCTCCAGCGCCGAGCAGAAGTATCTTCACTAACCGTTTCACATAGGTTTTGTCTTTCAAAAGAACTCGGTCTATTTCTTTAGAGTTCCTCAGCTGTTCCGCTTCGCTGCTGTGGAGAAGACAGTTTGGAAATAAAACGGATAGAAAGGACCGGGACGGCAGGAAATCCGCCATCTTTGTGCAACTTCATCGATACAGTAGGGAGTGAAACTGCGCGCGCCGCAGTGCTAGAGGCGGGCGGGGCGCCGTTACCATAACAGTGGCGCGCGCGCGCAGTGCTCTGAGGGTTTTGGGCCAAACAGTTTAACCATGCACAGTCAGAAAAAAATCTACTTTCATTTATTTTTTAAAAAGTCTTTGTAGTGGTCGACCGATACTGTTTTTTGACAACCAATGCATCTTAAAAAGCAGGATGGCCGACATAAAAACGATACTATTTTATACCGATATTATTTTTTATTTATTCTAATCAATATTTAAGAATTTTGCAACAATTTGAAAATGATAAAAGTATAAAATAAACAAACTTAGATGACAACTACTTCTAGTTTTGGGTGGGTTTGAACTTCAAAATATATGGCGCAAATGTATTTCGTAATATGTATTTTTTGTTCTAAATTAAATCTTTTATACAAAAAATGTAGCCATGCACAGTCAGAAAAGTCTACTTTTTATGGAACAGTTTATTGGACCTTTAAACAAAATATATTATTTGTTTAAAGTCTTTGTAGTGGTTGACCAATACTGGGTTTTTTTTGACAACCAATGCATATATCTTAAAAAGCAGGATGGCCGACATAGAACCGATACCTATATTATTTTTTATTTATTCTAATCAATATCTAATAATTTATTAATAACTTTTTTTTTAATAACTAAAAGAATTGCTAATAACAATATAAAAGGCATTTGCATGTTTACTTGATCAAAGTCATTATTTATAGCAAAAAGTGCATGGCCTAAAGGAGAAGCATTTTGAACTAAAAGATCTTTTATTTGCTGTAAGAAGTGTGAACTATCAGTCGGGGCAGACTGCATGTAGACGATTGTGTGCAACAGGTTACTCAGCAAAGTGTTGATCATGTTGGTAATCAAAGGTGATACAGTAGCATTTTGGTAAATATCATAAAATGATTTCCAGTTGAGTCTTCTAAAATGTTCTAGTTTATTCTACAGGTTGCATGTTCGTAGGGATTGCCATGTTGACATCCCAAACTGGGCTCATCTGCTTTACTTCTGAAGATGACATGATTCAACCCCTCTGAATCAGTCCAGGAGCTTCTGTAACTGAAGCGGCGATTTCTGCTCCTGTAAAAACATGGCAGATTAAATGAAGTGGTCCTGATTAAGGCGTATAGGAGCAGCAGAGGCGAGAGAGTTGTTCCCCGCCGCCTGTCGGTGTGTGAGAGCAGTGACGGCGGATAGTAGAGCTGCGCTCTGATTGGTCCGCTGTCATTTTCTCATGTTTGCGGCTCGCGCTCTTCTCAGGTGTGTGCGTGACGTGCAGCAGGGATCTGCACTGTCCACCGCTCTTTAAAAAAAAGACTGAAATTATATTCTGGTCATAACAAGATTTGTTTTGTGCTCTAGAAAACTTTTTGTTTTCTGCTCTACTAGTTTTTGTGGACTACAAAATGACTATAAGATCGGACCGAGACCATGGACAACGTTATCGGCCACGAATGTCCTGCCTTAAAAAGGTAAGTCTATTATTAGGGCAAAGTAATTGCTGTCGAACAGTTAACGTTCTGTTGCATCTTATGCATTTTACAATTAGCTAGCTATTTGTTTTTATGCTCATTATGTTGTAAATAGGCTACATGTCCTGCCTAGTGTAGTGTTTTATAAATTTAAGTGACTTTCCAACATATATATTTTTTTAATTGTAAATTTAATTTGCTATTTTTGTTCTTTAAAAGAAACTGAAAAACTTAATGCTGTAATATGTGATTCTAACAATGTCATGATTTAAATGAGAACCAACATCATTGTATCTCAGCGTTTGCATTGGATTTCCAAAGCTTTAATTGTATTTTTATTTTATTTGATGCTATTTTGTTCTTGTTTCTGGAGTATCAGTTTATTCTTAGCTTCTTGGAGAGATCTTGGAGTCATTGAAAAGATTCGCTCTAAAAGAGCTTTCTGATTCAAAGCCAATTAGCCTGGCCCCACGCCACATCTGACAGCTTGCCTTAAGACTTTCGTGTCTTACTCTAAGTTCAAAGGGCATGTATGTTGCCATAGTACTCGAGTGTCAAACTCCTTTAGATCTGGGCTGCTTGGTACATATAACAAATATTCAGTTCATTTGTTAAACTTTGATATAGCCATGCAGAGCTTACTGTGTGTACAACACATGCTTAGTCGAGAATCAGCTATGCTCCAATACTGGAGTAATCTATATACACATAAAACTTTAGGGAATATTAATCAAGCATTATTAACAAGGGGGAAAAAACCTTTCAATGCCATTTGGACAAATTTATCATTAAATGAGCATTCACAGAAAAAAAACTACTTGCCTAAAAGTTTCCGTGTTGACTTATAATGATAAGATATTGAATATTGGCTGTATGAAATGAATTGTTATACAGCAGGGTTTATAGAGCTACCCTACAGCATATAGAAACCTTACACAAATAATTGATGGCAAACACTGTAGAAAAATAAATCGGTGTAATTATGCAAATATATGACGGCTGTGAAAAAGAAACCAACATTTTTAATTGAATTGTTTATTGTCATTTTTTTCTGTCATCTTTGAAAGCCCTGAAATAACACAACAGCTACTGGACAAATTAAATAAATATAAATATAAATAAATAAATATCTATAAATATAAATAGCCTTTTTGAAATAAATATAATATAATAAATAGCCTTTTTTCTTTCTAAACGTGCTTTACAGATTTTAGTATCTCTATTTGTAAAGAAACCTTCTGGGACCTGTACAACTGAAATGTGGCCGAATATGTTCCTAAATATAGCTGAATGGGGAACCCTGTTCCTGCACTGAACATCTGTAGTTGTGGGGACTGATACTGCCCTTTCCTGAGCATTGCATTTTATCCTTTAGTGCCTGATTTTATATATTACCTTTTTAATATTTTATATATTACTAATTTCCTGAATTTCTCAGGTGGAGGCCACAGTGGTTCAGATGCAGGACCCATCGGCTGGAGTGAAGGGAACAAATCAGAAGCTCAACGTTACAACCATTCCTCATGCCATCACTGGTGAGATCTCACAGAATCCTAAAACCGTTGTATTGTATACTGTACGTTCCCTTTCGGCCTATATACAGACACAAGTGTTGTGCTGCCAGATCATAATCTGACGGCGCTGGCTATATACAGCAGCCTTCAATTGGATGAGATCTTTACTACTTTACGTTCCAAAGTTGCTCTTTAATCTCTGCAAGGGTTGTCGACAAATCTAGCAAGCCAGGAACTTTAACTTAGTCTTACATTTAACTGGTTCTTGTAATAATGGCCTTGAGATTTGTAAAGCACATGTTCAAAATGCTTGAAAAATATTTTCTACAGTATTTCATTTCAATTTAATATTTGGACATTAATAATACTTTCATTAATTCGGACATTAATGATATTATTTTCATCATTGCTTTTTATTTTATTTTGATTATGTTCAGATATTTTTTTTAAAGCTGAATATCACAGTCATTTTTATGTGCTCAACACACATAATTTGCTATATCTTTATTTGCTATTTGCACAGTAGTCATGACATTGTCTGTTTGTCTGACAGGTCAGGATATTGTTGCATGGATCGCCAAAAACATGAACATGGACAGTGATGGTAATTGTAAAA
This sequence comes from Enteromius mattozi, assembly GCA_032359235.1. Lineage (NCBI taxonomy): Eukaryota > Metazoa > Chordata > Actinopteri > Cypriniformes > Cyprinidae > Enteromius > Enteromius mattozi. The sequence goes on along the minus strand of JAUMHE010000044.1, from coordinate 6,191,595 downwards.
ATAAATTGTTTTTGAAAAACTAATAGAAAAATATCCATTAAATATGTTTGAATTTGTTACCCATTACAATAATGTCCTTGAATGCCTTTTGACAGAGGCTCAGGCATTTGGCACAATGTTAGTGGCATTCGGTTACATCTACCCACTGCAGGACCACAAAAAGCTTGTTCTCAGAACAGATGGCAGTTTGTACCGCTTTCAGGTAAATGGGTCAGGAGACTTTGTAACTTTAAAAATGTTTTAATAGCAGCGCATAGTAAAGAGGTGCCTTTTCCCCTCTGTCTAGACCCCCTATTTCTGGCCTGTGCAGAAATGGAAGGCTGAGGACAGCGATTATGGTTTGTAATCTTTTATATATTATCAAAATCTGAGAAGTTGTTGGCCAGAGGCCTTTCATTTACCCATTTGAAGAGATATTTTTTGTTACCATCACCTAATAAAAGTGATTTCTGTCACTAAAGCAATCTATCTGGCAAAGAGAAACATTCGAAAAAAGGGAGTGCTTGATGCTTATGAGCAGGTATGTAAAAACATTCATTCGAATAATCATTTAGTTATTATTAAGAATAATTTTTTCAGATGTCTAGCACATGTCACTAGATCATTTTACCATAAGATTGCATTATGCATTTTGAATGAATCGCTCACAATAAGATCAATAAGATGCATTTAGATGAATTTCAATTTCATGCTGACTTTAATAGCGTTTTACTGTAACACTGATCTTAACAGGAGGAATACAGCAAACTTCACAAATGGATGAACCACAAATGGGATTTTATTGTGATGCAAGCTAAAGAGCAGTACCAGTGAGTTTCTCTGCTAACACATGGTTACCTTTTCTGTGTTTTCAGTCTCTGTCAGCTGCATTTGTGTCATGTGGTTTGTCCTAGTTTTCCTTTTCTGTAATTCTTCAGCACTTATTGTTATTGGTGCTTACATTATGGTATTGTGTTCTGTCTTTCAAGTGCTGGGAAGGCGCGTCAGAAGGCAGACAGAGTTGTGTTTGACTGTCAGGAAAGAGCCTACTGGATTGTCCACAGACCTCCAGTAAGTGCTTAGCAGAAGCTGCTAGTTTACAGTTGCTTTGAAGACATCATAAGGAGGATATATTTTCTTTTCTCTAAACTGCCTACAGCCACAAACCCACAGCGCTATGGATTACGGCCTGGAACGTCACATTGACCCTAATGTGGAGGAGGTAACTGGTAAGTGTACATGTGACCCCTTAATATCTATTAAGGTAAAGTCAGCACACTCGCTCTTGTAGACAGGATTGATGTCACAGGCTGATTCTATTTTAAAGTGTCACTAAATCTATTATAGAGTTACTTAGCTAGGATAGTTCACCCAAAAATGAAGATTCTGTCATCATTAATGTGTGACTTTATTTCTTCTGTGGAACACAAAAGAAGATATCTTAAGCAAAGATGGGAACCAAACACCGCTGATAATCTACTAAAACCTATATCAAATCATCTACTTTTGTGTTTCACAGAAGAAAAAAAGATTTGAAACGAAATCAGAGTAAATCATGACATTAGTTTCATTGTTAGATGAACTGTCCCTTTAAATGCTGTCACATGTTACTGTGGGAGGGACTTGGGGCTTTAAGGGGAATACTGCTGAATGCTCTAACTAGAGCTGATTAGCAGTGTGTCTGTCTCAGTCCTGGGATGGCCATGTAGATTCTCCCACAATCTGCTTTGTGATATAAGAGGATTCTTGACCTGCTGATCCTCAGAGGAGTTCCCCTCCAACCCACCCACGCTTTCCCCTCATAGAGCCATTTAGAAATAGACCAGGACAGCTTATCATTGTTTTTGCTGCTGCTGATAACTTGTAAACTTGAATGTGTGAGTTCTTTAAATCCAGTTTTACACAGTAAAACACCCAACAAAGTGTCTGTTTGAATGCGAGTAGATTATGTAGATGTGATATTATATCATTTTTTGGTCGTTCACACATGATAGATCACCAAAAATGAAAATTCTGTCATAATTCCCTCATGATGGTCAAAACCTGAATGACTTTCTATCTTCTGTGGATCACAAAATATCATTTTGGAAAATAAATGAACAGTTACATGTAATGGAACATGTAATGGAAAGCCAGTGGGGTCCAAAAAATGCTTCTCAAACGTTTCTCAAATATATTCACTTATGTTACACAGAGTAAAGAAAGTCAGAAAGGATGAGTAAAAGAAAATCAACATGTACAGTAAATAATGGACACATTTTTTCATTATTTGGGTGAATTATGTCTTTACTGTTTAAATGCAGAATACTGTTACACTACCAGTCAGAAGTTTGGGGTCAGTGAGATTTGTACATTTAAAATAAATGTGTGAAAAAATAAAAAAGCTAAATAGTAAAAACATTTATGATTCTACAAAAAAAAAAAAAAACTTTTCTTTTGAACTTTCTATTGATTGTGTTTCCACAAAAATATTAAGCAGCACAACTGTTTTTGACATTGATGATAATAATACATGTTTTTGGGGCACCAAATCAGCATATTACAATGATTAGGATC
>JAUMHE010000044.1:6155420-6179942 GCA_032359235.1 Enteromius mattozi | reverse complement strand
GTGCTACCATCCTAATCAGACTAGTTAAACTGGTTGAATCAGTTGAGAGTACCTGAAGTCTCTGAAGGAAGAGCTGCTGCAAAAGGTCATCCCACAAGGCCAGAGGCCGCTCGAGGAGGGACTGACACACAGTACTCCAGTGCTGACTGATGGATTCGCTGCTGAGCAGTTCCCACACTGCATCCCGAATCGCAGCCAGACCCTTCAGACTCTTCACATAGACCAGAAGGCTGCTGACTCCTCTGCGGATATCCTCCTTACAGCTATAAAAAAACAAAAGAAAATAAAAAAACATTTAAAACAAATACTGAGAAATATTTATTAACGTGTGTAGGAGAACATACGTATCAATCCACTGCTGCAGCGTGTCTCTGAGCTGCTCCCTCTGTATGGGCTGTGCTAGTGTCCGAAGAGCAGGCTGGAAGTTCATCACCGAAGGGGGGAGATGTTTAAACCAGCTTCCTGTACTCATCTCCTTGTCCAGAACTTTCTTCTCTTTCCCTGGATTTCACAGAAAATCAGTTTGTTTTTTTTAGAAAAGTTAGCTGGAGATAAAATGTAAAAGAACAAGGTGAAAGGTTGGCTGGCACATAGTAATCCTCAGGGTCATAACTTAAGTTTACCATTAATTGGTAATATTTGCCACCTGCAATTGACTTCCTGAGGCTTTTTTTTTTTTTGAAGGACAATTTATATAATTATATAATTACATGTATGTATGCTGTTTTTTCATCAACAAAATCTATCTCTATAATGCAAAGCCTACAATAAGTACACAAAATATAATTAAAGTAATTACATAATAGTGCTGCAATATTATGACAAAATCCTCTTTTTTGTAGATTACTTTATATTTTTAATAAAAATGATAAATGTCAATTTACAGAATACATGAAAAAATAGTGTTTGGGGAAATGGCACAGAGACAAAACAAGTGAAGATCTGTTTATGCTTTTTTTTAACAAGTTTCTTGCTTTTTACTCGTTAGTAAATCAGGACTTAACACTGCTTATTTTAGCATGAAAAACAAAAAGTTTACCTAAATCATATACATAAAGCAAGTACCCAATCACCCATGGCTTCAGTCTTGCAAGCTAAAAAAAATCACTGAAGCCATCTACACTGTAAAATGAATCTATTACATCATGTCTGTATTCTGATGTTCATGATGACAGCATCTGTGAGAGTGCAGAGTTTAGTCAGTGAGCACGAGCTCTGACTAATCTAAAATTTATAGCACTAGCCAGAAATGTGTGTATCTTGAACTTCGGGGGCATTATTGTTCTTTTGGGGCTATTTCAACTGATGACCCCTTCCATTAATGTTTGAGCATCACAACGTGAATGAGAAACCGGTAACTCACCAGAGGTGTTGGAGGTCACATTCTCCAAGGTAGTGAAAAGCAGGCCACATCCCAAACTGGTATCAGACACTTGGCCCTCCGGAGGAACGTAAAACACAGCATATGCCTGGTACAGAGTGGTGACGAGCAGCTCCACCAAAGAACAAACCTGTGCTTTCACACCAGCACCTAACGTGGGAGTGCAAATGTTAGTTATTCTAATAAACTAAGAACAAATAAGAGTAAAGCTTTAAGCATTCATAAACCACAAGCCTATTCATATTATTAAAGTTATTCACCATGCTGGGGCTGATTGAGCAGTTGCTGAATGGATGCTTTCCTAGCCAGCAGGAAATCAGCAAGCGCCTGGCGAGGGGAGCTGTCTTCCAGGAGCATGGTGGAGACTAGCGCTTCAGCGATCGCTTGATCAGACACAGCCCTGCCACGCAGCACAGACTTACTCTCCAATAAGATGGTAGACCTACAGATAAAGACAATCAGATTTTAGCAAGAGAAAAACTAAACCAAAGCCTTTAAAGGGATAGTGCAGCCATTTATTAATCTTAATGTGTGTTTTCGAAGATTAACCAAAGTCTTATGGGTTTAGAATAATCATTTTCGGTTTTCTCTGTTGAGTGTCGTTCCATCACGTACCTGAAATGACCAGCAGCTGCCACCTGGCGCACCAGGATGGGGAAGCGAGAGAGGACGGGGCTGTACTGATGCCCTCCTCCCTCCAAGTGCAGCTGGCTGTGAAGGTGGCAGCAGAGCAGGTAGAGCTGTGTGGCCTGCAGGTACTGTGAGGACTCCATCGCGCTCCACACACGCTCGGGGACTTCCAGCAGGAGCTTTATCTGTGAGGCCATTGTGTAGAATCTCTCCTGCGACAGTTTCTGACCCTGCCAAGAACAAAACACGGTCCCAACACCTCAATATCAGTCTCACAAATACCTGACACTTTTGGGAACTATTGTATGAGGACAGAAACCGCTTAACAGTGAAGACTGGAGGCACTGATTACAACATCTACACAAAACTTGATGAGGCTTCATATATAATTAATATATATGTATATTATAAAATCCACATATGTAAATAAAAACATATTTATCAAATACTTGTGATACTGCACTTGAGATCAACAGAGAGATAGGTACATACATATGTCAACAATGTTTTCAACTATCCTGTAGTCTTGATTCATTCTTTCAATGAAATTATGCTATACTTCTCAATGTTTATCACCTGATATAATGACGTGCTTTATTTACTGACGGTCTGGACCCATATTGAGTGACGGAAATATTAAAGAAACAAGTTGCACTCATGCAGGGGATAATTAATAAATTGAGTCAGAATATAAACCTTGTAATTTTAATTTCTGACAGGCTGTTTTGTCCCAGTTGTCCAGAATGAGCGCAACACAAGAGCTTTACCTCAGCTTTGCCGCTGGACTGAGGGGCGTGCTTCGCCTGTTTGAGTTTGTGGCAGTACCGGTACATATCCTGGATGGACTGAACGACACTCTCCGAGCACTGTCTCATCTCACCGATCGTGTCAGCGGCGTCGATCAAATCCCGGTAACGTTCACCGACCATCTGTCGAAGTTCCTCCTTCTTCTGCTCGATCTCTCCGCGCACTTTCCTCTCGATGGCACGGATCTCCTCCGTACTGTACCGCTCAAATAAAACGGTGGGGTCCTTGATCTCTGAGACCCGGAGAGACTGGGCCGGTACCGTAGCCATCTCTTTAAAACTGGGCAGATAACTGCAGAACTAAAACCCGGAAGCACGAACAGCTCTCCTTCCACGTAAACAGAGGGTCAGAGGTCATTCCTCACATATTGAATGAAGTGAGACAGCGACCCCTTTAGTGGAAGTTTGGTACTGGGCCCTCCTTCAAAATGTTTTTTCTTTTTTCTTTCTGTATAGGCTGTTTTTTGTATATTTTGATTTATTTTTTTGTACCCTAAGATTACAGATTTTCAAATAGTTGTGTCTCGGAATCATTTATATAAGTCTCAATTTTAAGAAATTGTCCCTTATGACTGGTTTTGTCGTCCAGGGTCACATATTTGTAAATTCTGCTTATGCACCATGCCTGTGTTTCCTGAATCTGAATTTAAGAATACGTCCCAAATCTAAATGAATTATTTACTGACTGTAATACTGCCTGTCAGCTGTTTTAATACTGAGTGTGTTCTCTGTGGTTAATATTTTGTCAGCAGGACTTTATGACTAGACTCCTGTAGTTCTGTGCAATCATCGCACTTCCGCAAAACTCCCTCACAGCCTTCATGGACCAAGACCTGCTCAAAAGCAGCACAGCAACAGGTGTACCCGGAAATACCTCAAACCAAAACTACAGGTTAGTGATCGACAAATACTCTGAAACATGCATTAGTACACTTTACGAAATAAAGAAATATGCCAATTTAGGCATTTTATTAAAAGATTACGTGTTTATATAAACGATAAGGATGAGTTCTTCGCGTTTTCTTTGAAGTACGCCGTTTTTCTCCTATTTAATAATATAGTTTATTCATTCAAAATACATTTTTCTTAAGTTTAGATCTAGTTTGTGGCTTAGGATTCTCGTGGTGGTTTATAATCACTGGTTTATTTCAGTTCTTCTCGTCGAAAACTAAAAAAGAAAAACTTCCTGTTTATTCAGGACGTAATTTGAGTACATTTGTAAGTCGAAGAGGTTGGATCCGAGCTGGCTGTTTATTTTCTTCGTTTCTATTTCAAAATATTCGCTAACAGCTTGTAATGAATGCATTTTGTCTTTATTGAAGTCATGGACAAGAACATTCAACAGGATTTTCAGAACCAGTTCAATGATGTGGTCTCGAGACTGCAATCAAAGGAGATGTTTCAGTCCGACTGGGACATTGCCTCTTTTGCAGTTTTCTTCATCTTTATCGGTAAGAAATAGGAAATGAAGATAAATAATTAGGAGTCATTAAGGCAATGTTAAATGTCTACAGGCATGGTGCTGTTGCTGGTTATCTTGGTTCTCATCCGCTGCTGTTGCTGCTGCTGCTGTGATGAGAAGGTACTGGTGTAATCTATCTATAGATTCATGAAACCATAGAACTGTCATGATATTTGTGGTGACCGCAACTGTTTCCACCTTACAGCCAAGACGACAGAAGGTGGGCATCGACAATATGGCAATGGAGCCGTGATCTTCCAGAAACAACCGACACATAGATTTTTTTTTTGGTCACCTAATCATTACATATAAAATAATGAAGGAACATGATATTTTAGATAGATGCTTCCTTATAGGGACGATAAAAGCAAAACATTTACTCGGTGTAAAAATGCTGTTAATATTTACCTGTGAAATCACTATTTCAGTTTTATTGTCCATTGTAGATATCAGATCCAGTTCATTAGAGATTTTATATAGAAGCACTCTCACCAGTTTTCAAGACATTGGTTATTTAAACACTTTATAACAATCATCCTGGATGGAACCAGTGCAGGCCCTTAACAAATGGCCTTTATTGAAATGAACTTGTTTTTAGTTGTTCTTTGAACGGTATGTTTAATCTGGAGCCTGGCTGTTAAAACTGGTCGTCCCAGATGCCACTTAACCTACAATCTTTTCTTCAACCAGCCTTGTCCAAGATTTAAGTGTTTTTTAGTTGATTTCTTTCCAAAGCTTGACTTTTATATTTGAAACGTGTATATGATACAGAACCTACACACTACAGAAGATAGAGAGAGAGAGGGAAAACTTTTAAATGCCAGTGAGACTTGTAAACAGATTAGCAATGCTTTGTGAAAGCTGTACCTTGGAAAAATGTCTGTCAATATTTGTTTTACTTTTTTATAAATGTACCACATTATTTGTATAAAGTTTAGACTTTGTAAACAAAAAATAAAATGAGAAGCATACAGCAAACAAAATGTACCTTTGCCTATGTATTTTATTTAGACATACACGCTGGATAATTTATTCAGTGTAAAGAATATGGAGTAATGGGAGAAGAGCAAAGTTAAGTTCATAATGTTGATAATATGTTTATTGCACAAAATATTCCATATTATGCATTAAATATACATGAAAATAGCTTAGGTTTTATTTAAACATGAATCAATATTCAAATTAACATGCATGAAGTCAATAAGGACACAAATTAAGTGCATTTAACATGAAATAAATAAAAACGTAGCAATAAATAAAGCTGACAAAATGAACTATCAGCAGAGAAACCCTTCTGTAATGATCACAAACCCTGAACTGCATCTGAAATATCGCTTGATATGATATTCCTTTTTCATCACGGAATGCTGAACTCTGCTCCCTATTCGACCATCCTCAGGAATGTGTCATTTTAGTGGATTTATGGAATATATATAGCCCTGACATGTTCACTGTTATCTCGTTTAGTGTTAATGTAGTCGTGCCACAGTTGAGTCACAATGGCAAATACACTATTGGTCATTTATGCACATTCATAAGCATATGATAATGGTCTTAATGCTCGTTCTTTTCTGCATTGAAAATAGTCCCTGGCATCAGATAATGTTCAAGTGTTACAACCCCCTGGACTAAAAGGCAAAAACACTGGTAAAATGAGTTTGAAGAGGTCTCTCAACAAATCAACTGGAGTATTTCACAGTTAAGAACGTAAGCATTGCGTATTTAGTAGCATTTCCTTAATAAACATATATTAGATGAGGTTAACTTCAATATAGGCAAGATTACTGACAAACAGTCAACACTGACAAAGACAAATACTGCATAAACAAAACAACGCCTCACTGAACACCTTCATCTGAAGAGCCTGTCGTTTCAAATGAATGAATTCAGTTTGTATACTACATACACAGCGCACTCTACTTCTGCAGCTGAACACATACTGAACAATTAAGCACACAAAATTAATACATGGTCATATAGCAAAGTCACTACAAATTATTTCAGGGAGCTTGTTCAGGGAATTCTTTGTTCCTAGTGCATAATAATTTTACTATATTAATTATGACTGACTGTAGAGTTTTGGTCAGATATAGCTTAAAATGGTCTGTAGTTCCAGAAACTAGAGAAGACAGAAATCTGCAAATAAAAAGGAAAGAAATGGATATGTGAATTGATCTTCGATTAGGTAAAAAACATATTGAGTATAGCATCCCATTTAGATCGTCTTCCACAAAGTTTTGCTTTGTGTTTTGCAAAGCAAATCGTGTTTTACACAGATGTTTAATTTAGTCTACAGGACAATCATTAACAACAACTGGTGAGTTCAACCTAGTCTGATCCACATTTTACACTACAGTTTATTCATTATAAATAATATAAATAAATAAAATTAGCATATTAAATTGGTTTCCGAAGATTTTGGTAATGGCTGCTGAAAATTTTTAGTATTATTACTACTGTTTTTACTGTATTTTTGATTAAAAAAAGAAAAATGCAGCCTTGTTGAGCATTAGAGACATTAAAATAATAATAATAATAATAATAATAATAATAAAATAATAGACTTTTGAATAGCTATGAATGTTTAACTTTAATTTTACATTTACTTTTCTAGACTGAATACAAAAATGATCATACCAAAAAAAAAAAAAAAAAAAAAGGCTTAAAGCTTTCAAAATCACTGTAAGTAATTTTCTATCATCCTAGTGATTCTATTTATCAAAATTATTCATTTTTAGGCATTACATTATCAAGGTAATTAATCAGTTAATGCAGCACTAATTCAGAATGTCGTTCTGTTTCCATGCAATGTTCTTAAATTATGACAGTGACTGTGCAGGTGAGATGACGATCGTTACCATATCACCAGGCCACACCCACCTTATCTTTGAGCTGCTGACAGAGCTGCAGGGAAATGGTGAAAAACACCAGAGTGTCATTCAGCCACGGCACCACACACTCCACCTTATGGACGTGGCTCACCTCGAACTTGGTGTTGTTGTATTCGCTTGAGGACAGAAATCAAACGTGACGCATTATGAAACTGTATCAGACTGACTGCTGGTGTTGCTGTGTGAAAACAGGAAATGTGATGAGCACTTACAACATTGCTCCTGGATTATGTACCACTGAACTTCCTGCTGATTTGAAGTTCTAACCGAAAAAAAAAAAAAAAGATTGTGTGTTTTAAAACACACACATTCTTGATAAAAATATCTATAAAATAAAAAATACTGGTTTTCTTTTTTGTGCTGATGGCTTGATACCTTAGTAGTGTTAGGCTGCAGTACATGTAGTTGATACACTGTCAAACAGAGTTTACTGAGATTGATGTAGAAGTTCACCATCACATCACCAGGCATTGGAGGTGTGAACATTTTCTAGAAAGGACAGGAGAAATATTCACAAGAGCACATGGAGAATCGACACTAAGATCAAGTGATGGTCCACTACTAACCATTAAGCCACTGGCTGCGAGCTCAGGAAGCGTCATGCTGGCCGGGGTCGTCAGTCTGTTTCTGGCTCGGGTCAACTGAAGCATTACTGCATCCATAAGCTGAAACATAAATGATATCACTGAGTACAATCTCACTTCACATACAGCACCAGTGAAAATGTTGACTGTAAAGGAAAGAGTGTTCCTGTTCCTGAGTAACCTCTAGTGCACAACAGCTTCAAAATATACTCATGACAGCTCAATTACACATGAAGAAAACCAGGGGTCAAATATTTCACACATTTCTTAAAGGGTTAGTTCATCCCCAAAAAATTAATTTCTGTCATTAATGACCCACATGTTGTTCCAACCCCCTTTGACCTTTGTTCATCTTTGAAACACAAATTATTTTTGATAAAATCTGAGGACTAATTGTGTTATAATAGTTTTCTTTGTGCATAAAATGTATTTTCGTAGCTTCATAAACTTATGGTTGAACACCTGATGTCATATGGATTATTTTACCGTTGTTCTTGCTATGTTTCTGGACCTGCGAACGCTGCCGGTGCATTGCTGTCTATGGAGGGTCAGAGAGCTCTCAGATTTGATCAAAAATATCTTCATTTGTGTTCTGAAGATAAACAAAGATATTATTGGTTTGGAACAACATGAGGGTGAGTAATTAATGAGCGAGCAAGTAACAGAATTTGGGTGAACTATCCCTTAGTTGTTGGTAGCTTTTAACACGTTCACTCTAGCAGCGCAGACACAACAACAGGAAGTTTGACAACAAGAAAGATTGAGCACAACATCTTGAGAGATACCCTTCAAGCTCATTTAAAAAAAAATGCAGACAGTAATAAGAACGGTCATCTGCAGGCAGCCTAAAAAGACAGACACCTCCTTAAAAAAAAAATGTAAATGTTCTAAAGTAAATATGAGAACTAATTAAGAGTGTACTTGTGTACAAAGAATGTATTTGCTTTAAGAAATCTCAGATTTTTGTAAATCTGACCCCTGGACATCAATGTCAAATATTTGTGAAATACATACCTTATTGACTTCAGCACCAGTTTTGAAGGTGTAACTGTCATCGCGGCTGCTTAGTAACTGCAGGGCCTGATTCACATGGTTTCGGGCATCCTGAATCTGAGCAGGGGCAGGATGCATTTTAACAGCTATTTTTATAATGCATAAACCAGTCCAAAAGAGATTACGTTGAAATAAGACATTTTAAAGATCTTGCTTTGGATTTATTCAATTGTTTATATATATTAAAAAAAACAACAAAAAAAAAGGATCACGGAGATAGAGAGAAAGAAACATTACCTGCTGCAATTTCCACTGTTTATCATCACGGAATGCAAAATGCATGACTTGACTGCTTTTAGCCACTTTAATATTAATGTCCTGCAAAGAAGAAGAGCTGCAAATTATTATTATTTTTTTTAAATTTATAGAGTCTAATAACAGCAAAAGTAATCACTGGGCTCAGATTCACTGCCCTGCAAAGTGTCATTGCAATTCCACTGACTGACATAAAGATGTTTTGTTAAATATAAGCTGCGTCCCAAATAACACACTATATACACCATGTACTTATGCTCCATGTACTCAGTCATGCTGTGTATTAATTATATAAAAGGTTATTTTGTCATTCATAAACAGAGTCTGATTGCCCTTCCCCAAGTAATTAAAGCTGGAGTGCCCAACATTGTTTTTTCCTTTAAGTGCATTATCCAGATATTTAAAGTGCGCTTTTTCTTTTGGAATTTTCAGTGTGAAAAAAATAATAGTGCACAAGTACGTGATTTGGGACACACCCATAGTCTCATAAACGTAAAAAAATCCAACTGAAGCATCAGAATCAAAGCAGTGCCACTCGCGCTGAAAGTGGACTTTAATTTCATGATGTTAGGAAACATACTCACAGTCTGAGTTAGAGCTTCTCCTTGTAGTGTCAGAACCCCCTTCACCTGGTCCATCCTAAATCATTAAAACAAAAGATTCCTTTAAAAGTATTTCTACACCGTGTTGTATACATCTTCAGTGCTGTACACATTCCCATAAATAACAGAAGGGTCTCATTTCACGGCTCTTACGTTGAGCTGCCCAGAATGAAGTTCTCTTGTTTCAGTTGTCCTTCCAGACCTGGTGATGGCATCGAAAAACGTCTTGATGCCTCCTTTGGTGAAAGCAGTCAAATACTATTAGTAATTTTTTAATAATAATAATAATAATAACACATAATTCTGTAGTATGTATCTAAAGTTACCTTTAAAATGTCTTGCAGCTGTTTAAGCACAGCATGGACCTCTTCTTTCAGCAGCCAATTAAATTCCTCTTCCTAAAGCACACAAAAGTTGCAAATAGTAAATGCATATTTTGCTAAAAATGTCAGCATTTATTCTCACTCATTATGACTAAGGTATGACTTGCTTTCTTCTCTGGAACTCAGAATAAGACAGAATGATGAAATCTAAAAACCCTTTTTGACTTTGAATGCCTTTTTTAAACAATACAGCGAAGGTCAGTAATGTCTGAAGATGCCTTTATTTTAAACAAAATACCACGTCAACAACATAAAGGGGCGTTAATTCTAACCATTTTCATTTCTATCACTTTAAATCCGTTGCAAAATTAAATCGATCATTGTGGTGCATTACTGGGAGAGAAAACAGCAGTCGATATCAGACTTCAGTAGCACATCAGCATCAACTGATAAACTGAACAGAGAGAGGATGATAAGGCAGGACAAAATCACTGTCACGATTGTTTAAGCATTTACACTGGGATGAATTTGGACTTCGTCCCACAAGCTGCTCTGCAATCTCCACCAACAAGCTCTGCCTGGCAAAGCAATAAACACATTTGCAACGCAACCGAAATCTACATCTGAATATGACTTGTGCATAGTCAAATCATAACGACCTAGCGTACAGTATATCTGTGAAGCCGCTGACATGCATTAAACCCAAATCAGTCTCTCACCAGCACGGTCCTCTCTGCTTGACTCGCGGCCGTCATCTTCGCTAACGTTAGTTCAGAGAGAGTAGATGGCTCTGCTCCGAGCATTGCAGTTCAGTGAAGCTGTCTTTAACCTGCTGAAAATAACCCGTGCAGTCCGCTGTTCCGTGTCACTGGCCAGACACTGATCACACGTAAACAATTAGGCTTGATACGCCTCCTTCCCCTCCACTTCCGGTTTGCGTAACCTTCAAATCCCCCGGCTTGGAAAGAACAGGATTTGTTTTTCGTTTATTTTTACATTTTAACGCCACCAAACCCAATTTGAAAATGTATTTCTATTATTAAAACTACATTTGAAAAATAAAATTAATAAATTCATCACCACACCCACATACACAACACTTTTTATATCATATTGCGCTTTCATTTCATATGTGAACTCGGAAGGGACATTAGACCTATACAAATAAATAAACAGCTGGACATTCGGTTTGTTTATTCAGAGGGTTCAGTTGACCGCACAAACAAAAAAAGAAAAAAAGGAATTTCACATTTACATGAAATTATAAATAACTCCAATTATAACACCAATACCTTCTTTGCACAACTGGAATCAAGTCGTCAGTATATCATTACCAGCTCGGTTTAAGCCACAAAAATCAAACCATTTACAGTAAATAAACCCATTAGCTAAGACAAAAGAACAGTATACAATATTAAGACAACAGATGATTAATAAATTCAGTGGAGTCAAACTGAAAGCATGTTATTCCATGTATTCAAATAACCCAACCCTTTGATGGGGATATTTACAATGTCTTAATCTTACAGAGTCCTTAGTAAGTCGAAACATTCTCTTATCCATAACTAAACACTTCAAAGACCTTTTTTTGTCTTTTTTGGCAGAACAACAATTTATAGAAAAGGAATCACCCTGTATTTGTTTGGAGTTAAAAAAAAAGAAGAAAAAAAAAGACCAAATTATATGCCACTGAATTCATGGCTTGTAATCTCACTTAAAACGAAAAAATGCAATCATAATTTAGGGATAAAATGCAGCATAGCGTTAGCTTGACTTAACTTTGTTTTATGTCTCTTGTGAACCATAACTGTAATAAAATTTTAAAAAAAAGTGCCAATTAGTCAAAAAAAACATCACTCTGGCAGCTGACTGACTTGGACAAAATATGACACATCCAATTTAAAAAGCAAAGCAAATAAATCAACTTAAAAGGTCTTCAAATTATTCCTATTTTTTTCTCCACAACAAAATGTAAAAAGAAAAAAAAAAAAAAAACAAAACTAAAAGCTGAAAAAAGAACAAAAAAGTGCATAAAATAGTCAAGCTGGAAAACAGAAACATCTATTGCAGAAGTGATAGTCAAGATTCAATAATGGGAAAACTACTGGATGCTTATCAGCATCATGATTACAATAATCATTTCAGGATCTTCTGTGAGATTATTACACAACCAAATAAAAAACATCAGCATTTCTGATAAGGCAATAAAAACAAAATCATTTACTACTGAACAGGTGACCTCCAAAACTGAAAAGGGGGAAAAAAAAAAAAAATGTAAAAAAATTGTACGGCCAAATTGCACCTGACATGATGGTGATCTTTAAGAGATAAAATAAATAAATACATCTATCTTATATGGGTATTAAGGCAATGCAGTGGCTTTTTCTTCGTCGTGCTCCTTAAGCCTGTTTGTGATCGAAAGTTCATACTTTACATGTTTCTGAACACTGAAAATTACGACGTGGGAATTCATTTGTAAAGTTATGAATGATAAATAAAAACCCTAGCATCTTCAAACACTGCATCGACTGCAGTAGCCTTAACGAAATGCGGATATAATACACTGCACGTTCTATCATAAAATAATCACTCACAGGGAGTTTAATAACCTCCCTCTGAGCATACGTGCAGCTATATTACAGTCAGTGCAATGCTCAGATTAGGCTGCTAAAGAGATCCCATTATACATGGGAAAACATATCACTGGTGCCCAACAAAATTCATCAGCAGAGGAGAGAAAGACAGAAGGAGAGGAACAAAGAAGTAGGTGAGGTTTGTGGTCCAGGATGTAGAGCACATAAACAGGATTAGTGAATATAAGCTCTGTAGACTGCAGACATGTCATTATCCGACTGGTCCAATGCTTTTGCTCTCTTGTATACCTGCAGAAGTACAAAACAATGCATTACTTCAAATGGAAGCATAAGGCGAAATTTCATTTATTCCTATGAAAAACAATTAAAGTTTTAAGTGACACCGATTATTTGAGCTGATGATGATTTATTCTGTATTATTGTGTTTAAAATGCCTAAAATGCATTTTTAATTTTAAGTAAATTTAGGTATCAAAACATTACGCATAATGAAAAAAAAAAAGGTTTTGATATTTATTTTGAGATTTTAACAACTTTAATTTTTAGGCCTGGTTTCACAGACAGGGTTTAGCCTAAACCAGGATTAGGCCATAGTTCAATTAAGACATTTTATAACAAACTTTTATAAACATGCCTTAGAAAAAACACATTACAGAGTGCACCTTGAGACAGAAAGGGGCTGATATATTTTAAGATCAGTCAGTGCAAGTTTATTTCAGTCGAAACAGCTCAGACTTGCATTTTAGTCTGGGACTAGGTTTAAGCCTTGTCTGTGAAACCTGGGGTTAAAGATCAACTTTAACTGAGTATTATATTCTGGGAAAATTAATCTAAATGCAAAAATCAGGGGAAATTACTATCAAATATCCATATACTACAATTAAATATGTATATTACATTTAAACTCAGTTCTGTGGTTTAGTTTACATTACTATCAAACTGTATTACAGAATCTAAAATACATAAAGTTACCAAATTTGCTGTTTTACCTCATTTGCAGCTGCTGCCATTGGTGTGGGATGATTAACTGAATCTCCCATTGAAATGGCTAATCTCAGATCTTTCTGAATGTGTTTCAGGTAGTAATCAGGTTTGAAGTTGCCCTGCAAGATATCTGAGAAGAAACAGATCATATGTTAAATAAACGAGCTCTATTCTAGCATCATTTTAATAGCTCCAAAGGTTAAACTGTCCTACTGTGTTGCCTCTAGATTCTAATAGTCATCAGTTTTACAAGTTATGCAATAGTTCTGTAATGTTCCTTTGGAAGACTTTTGCAATAAATGACTAAATAAGCATTTAGGTGGACACCTTTTGACATTGAGACCAAAGGTTATGATGTCCAAGCTACAAAAAATGGTTAATGGCAGGAATACTCAAATCTACCAACACTTTTTGTCGGTATCTTAAAAACGTTAACAAGTAAACCTACTCTGGCATTTCTGGTCCACAAACGTGCTTGCCATTTGTCCTTGGCAAAGAATATCCAAGAATGTTTGTTGTGACTGTCCCGTGGCCTGTGCCAAGGTCAATCCCTCTGCGATGGTTGCCATAAAACTGCCTTGAACCATGTTAAGGATCAGCATCATTCTCGCAGCATTTCCTGCTTCCCCTGCTTTGATGGTAAAACAAAGTTAATATCACATGGAAACATCTACCTCGTACACAGCCACACGGCGCGACTGAAAGGTCATAGTACCTATAAAGAAAGACGTCTTCCCCATTGCCTGGAAGCAGCTGCTACAGTCTTCATAAACACTGCGGTCTCCTGCAGCAACAATCACCAGCATGCCGTCATTGGAAAGCTGCTGGCTGCCCGAAACTGGAGCTTCTAGGAATCTGCCGCCTCTGGATGTGATGACCTATAGATTCAAATGAACCTTAGTTACGGACTTCACCTGGTAACGTCATGAAAGACCCGTCTGGAGGTCGCTGGTTACCTGTGCGAGCTCTGTGATGGTTTCTGGATCAACGGTTGACATCTCCACATAACACTTGCCTGGTCTGATTCCCTGTAGGACTCCGCTAGGACCTAACACAAGCTGAAGGGAAATAACACTGTATATGTAAAGCCAAGAAAAAGCAGCTTGACAGATTGAGTAAAACAAAACAAAAAAAAAACATTTACAAAACTTTGACCTACATCTCTGGCAGCTTTTGGGTCTGATACACAGGAAAATGTGATATCGCACATGGACACAACTTCTGCTGGTGTTCGCCCTAATCTTGCACCTTCTTGGATGAACAAATCACACTGGAAAATGAGAGGGGAAAAAAAAAAGTTTACACAAACCTTTGAGTCACTTTGTGTAACATAATAAGCAACCATATTTAAGCACCTTTGATTCTACCTTTTCTGCTGTGCGATTCCAAACAGTCACAACATGCCCCATCTTCAACAAATTAGAAACCACACCACTTCCCATCAGTCCAAGTCCAAGGAACCCTATCCTGTCATGAAAACAAATAATGCAAACATTACAGGTATTGTCAGCATACTGATTTAAGTGAATCGTTTAACATTAGTCGTGCAGTATTTTTTTTATTATTTACTAAAAAGCAGCAGCTCATAAGAGTATTTGTCTGTGAATCAGACTACACTGGTAGTGTGGTGCACTTGTTTTTGCATGCAGCCGAACAAAAACACAGGTCAATGCAACAGTGGCATCTGCAGGACAGGAAGAACTGTACAAACATAAATGCAGACATTTAAAACAAATAAACAATACTCAAAAAACAATCACAAGGGGAAAAAATGAAATAAAAATTATGTCCATATTAGATAAGTAGTAACATATTTTTATTTAATGCCATGTCCGCATCTTAGGCTATTTTTATAGCAAACATACAAAAAAAACAAGTAAAACAAATACAACCACGCCCCTTCAACTGTCAGTGTTCATTTCTGAATAAAATGTCTACTTTATTACATCCTATCAATTAGCAGTAGGAAAAAAAAAAGCCACGCCCTCTACTTTCCTCAGTCAATATTCAGTTTCTCCCAGAAGTACATCACAATACAGAAGTAAAACTGGTCACAAACTTCTGGTTCACACAGACAATCTAAAACCTTTTCTGGCAAAGTTCTTTAATATTAGATGAAAAATGTATTAAATTAGAAATGTCTTTTAGAAATTACAATTACAAAAAAAAACAAAAAAAAAAACCTGACCGCTAAAAACATGATCTTTTCTTATTACCTTTTGTCTGTAGGTGTGATGCTGCCGTTGATGGCTGTGCTGTCTGCTGCTTGAATGGATGTTGATCCTGTGTCCTTTTCAAGAAGAAAACAGACAATTGTTGAAATGACCAAGCAATGCTAGCTGGCTGATTAGCAGGTTAATGAAGAAACCACAAGCTGTGAAACCCTAGACAGCGCTCACCTCCTCGATTATCTTTAGGCGTTTGGTGATGGGCTCCATTGATGAAGCTGGCTGTAAGGAAAAGGGATATTTTCTTGTCAAAGTCAATTCAGCAGATTCATTTTAGTCTATAAATAGCAAACATTCTTGCACTCAAAAGGATCCTAGACACACATTTATTGAAAACACCAAAGTACAGAGCCAGGGGAGGAAAACCAGGTGGAAACCTTTTGGCCCAACAGTCACAAATGATCTTAAGTGCATGTTATTCATTGCTCTGTTGGCTCCCAGTAAAGATTGCACTTATATTATCCTCTGCTGTTGTGTCACGCAGCTCTTTCTGCCATATCTGATGTGAGAGCCAGGAGCGAAGCCAGTGTTAGGAACTGAAAATCAAGTTATCAAGCTCAGCCACATGCTCTGTTTCAGTTTAAGTGAAACTTATACAGGGCAAGAAAACGGCTGACGCAGCCTAAATTAACATTTTTGAGAAAAACCTCAGGCAATTAAGATCTCAGTGGGTCCTTTTTGGAGATATAATTTTAAGATCAATTCGTTTCTGACTGTGGTGCCTGAAAGCAAAAGGGCAAAAGGACAAGCAAGAAGGAAATGTTCCTCTGAAGAGGAAGTGCCAAGAGGAAAGGAAGAGTCATTTAAACAGTTTGTTGGTATAACTGGCACATGAACAGAAGCACAAGAGTACTTTGGCTGGGCGTCTTTGCTGGCTGAAAACAAGCTTTTCCGACCTTTTTTTCCCCTTCAATTCAATTAATTATTCAGACACACTAGGCACTAGCATGTAACAAACTGTGCAACCATAGCCAGAGTCCAAAATTAACTTTTTGCCACATCTATGGCCATAAATATTTTTTTACTGCCCATTTATTTTAAATATTTTTTTAATGAAAAAAATATTTCTGACCATAGTTTGTAGCTCACAAATACTGTGGGATAAAATAATAATAATAAAAAAAAAATAATTGTCCAAAAGTCAAATTTTCTGAAGTCTCTTATACCCACCAATGCTCCATTTATTTGTGCCAAAAATACAGTAACCGTAATACTGCGTATTATTACAATACTAAAAAAGAAAAATCGAAAATATATGAAAATGTAAGTTATTCCTGTGATGGCAAAGCTGAATTTTCAGCATCACCACTCCTTCAGTCTTCAGTGTCACATGATTCTGAAAAAAATTATTTTAATATGCTGCTTTGCTGCTCAAAATCCATTATTAATGTTGAAAACAGTTGTTGCTGCTGAATATTTAATAACCATGTTACTATTTTCAGGATCCTTTTTTGAACAGAAAATTCAAAAGAAAAGTAACACCATAAAAGTCTGCTTGTTCTGATTAGATCAATGTGTTCTTGATTAATAAAAGTATTATTTTGCTTTGTAAATTATAAATCTTACCGATCTGACACTTTTAAAACGGTAGTGTAATTTATTATCTACTTGAAATTCTGGATAAGAAAAAAAGAAAGAGAAAAAAACCTTATTTTGGACCCTGACCACAGCCGAGACAAAGACCTTCTACAAATCCATAGTTAAAATTGTTGAGTACATGTCAGCTCACAATCTCAGAGGATCAACCAATAAGCTTGACGTTGTCTGTCCCGTTAGGTAAGAAAAACTGCCATGCTGCAGATTCGGCCGACTAGCATTGCCAGAAGCAGTTTGGGCGGAGGATATTATTCAGAAATTATTAGAGCAGCCATTGTGTGCAATGTGCAAGAGACAGGGGTAAGGTTGCACTAACTAGAAAATCATTCAGCATCCCAGCAAAGAGTCTCCTTACCTTCTCAGACTGGCTGAGCAGAAAGTGATGAAAATGTGGGTCATCCTTTACTGGCTATAACGGAAGAGAGTTAAATTGGAAACTATTCTCCAAAGAGACTTACTGACCTGATAGTTATTTCATCTGCAACTAATTACAGCGACATGGTGAGAGGTGCAACTATACAGTGAAGGACATAATGACTTGCATTTTGAAAGCGAGGTGTTTTCACACTAGCCGTGCAGCTGCTATGAAAATTCACAGCTGTAACTGCACCAAATTCAGCCGGTGGTTAAGTCTTACCGATAACTAAAAAAGGGCATATGTGCAGCAGATCCCATAAAAGTGCAGAAGCAAACTGTGAATGTAACCTACACTGCTCTCCCATTTGAATCCTGATACTGTTCCAGCGACCAGCCGTCGTACTGAGGATGGCTCTGGGTCAGAATCAGTCTGTTCCTTAAGGGAAAGAGAGACACATTCACCGCGTGTACAGAATGGCTATATCTCATGAAACAAAGCCCTAAAATAGCTGCATCTCGAGCCAGTCGAAATATGGCACTGGTCACACTGCAAAAGATGACATCAGTCTCAATGAATGGGTGGGTCGTGCTTGACAAATCCACCTCTAAAACATACAATTGTAACCCGACTCCACAGCAGGTGCAACAGCAAATGGCCTTAGCAAAGGACTTTGATGAAGCTGACAAAAAAAACGTGTTGGGTAATGACCTAGCCTTTCCCCTCCACAATGGTATTAAATGGCAAGGCAATATTTTCCAACCTTGTCCGACGAGCCACCCTTGAAGGCATCTTCGTCATCTTCTTCAATGATCTTCATT
Organism: Enteromius mattozi; assembly: GCA_032359235.1. Lineage (NCBI taxonomy): Eukaryota > Metazoa > Chordata > Actinopteri > Cypriniformes > Cyprinidae > Enteromius > Enteromius mattozi. The sequence continues at coordinate 6,161,378 of JAUMHE010000044.1, read as the reverse complement.
GGTTTGGCTGCTTTACGCCCTTTATCTGACTTGCTTTTGTCATCAGAGTGTGCCTGTAAAACAAAGTTCACACAACATGAGGAATTATATCTGAAATACTACCAGGTGAAATTCGAAGAACCTGTTAGCTGGTACCAACACATTTTGGGTGTCAATAATAAGTGGCAACATAAAAGAGAGGGGTGCATGGAAACCAGAGATTTATATGGAATTTACACTCCAATAAAAAAACCCCATTCGACTCACAATATCCTTCGGCCCTTTCTTTGTACATCGCTTATTACATCTGACATGATGATCTGAAACATTCCAGATCTTCTAATCTGATAACTGATCTCTGGCTAATTTGGTTCTTCAAACGAATTTGCGTAGTATATTAAAATAAGTATACTGAGTTGCGTGTTCCCACATTCCCTGAAAAGGGCAGATGTATCGGTATTCAAAACCACAATGCAGCAATTGACTGGTGGCGAAAAAGCAATGCGACATAACTTCTTTAAAAAAAAAAAGAGAGAAAAAAAAGACAATGGACTTTTATAAGGAAACTTATAATCTACATAAATGTTGCAAAAGGTCAAATTAAATGAATTGCTAATTGCAACATTGAAATAAAAATGTAAAGCCTGTACAAATACTAGAAATCATGAACATAAATAATTGGGAAATTATGTAAAAACTACAAATAAATCAAAAACAGTGCACGTTTCATCTGTGAAGCATTAAAGGTTTTTAAAGATCAGGTTATCTGCATCTCCTGCGCTCCATCAAGCCACTCCCAAAACAGCTGTCACCAGTCCAATTAATGCACGGCTCAGATTAACTCTATCGCATGTGTGTGTAAGATGCCAACACAATTATAGAGTAATTATTTCAGCACTAATAAATCCAGTAAAACTGGCTGTGTCTACGGTATTACATAGAACATTGTTATATTACTTTCAAATTAATTTTTTTAATTATTATTTTTAATTATTGTCCCAGGTTTAAGTTTTAGGTAAGTTTAAACCCTGGCATTGAGAGCAATGTCCATGCAATCTTTAAAATCTGATGACAAGTAGTAACATGAAAACAAACGCACATTACAATCAGGCGTACAGAGGGATTTGTCTTGACTGACCACATCTTGATAACAGTTGTAACTAGGTGCCTTTTACCCAAAAATTACACTTTACTTACTCTCTCGGCAGAAAATGAGGGGAAGAAACATTTAAGATGCAATTTAACAAGTCTCAGCTGACCACTTGTGATCAGATGACAGAAAAGCCGAGGTGAAAACAAGACCAAAGTTGAATCCAAAAAATAAAACATTACTCTAGGCTAACTGCTAGCTGGTCAGACTAGCTCTTAAGACACTGTCTTAACATGAAGGCTAAGTTTATGCGACTGGCTCCAGAAGTTAGTGACTAACCTGATCTTTCCCCTTGGCCTTCTTTAGATACTCCTCAACTGCATCAACAGCCTGTTGGAAGCGCTTGCCTTTGTTTATCTTGATCATCTCCTCTTTGTGGGGGTGGTAAGGCTTCAGCTGCTCTACCTTTATCCAGGCGCTAAAAAGGGCAAGGCATATCAAAAGTCAACATCTGCTTGGTTTAACCTCTCAAATCCTCTGTAAACAGGAGGAAGTGATGGTAAAAGATCACGGTTGACTCTGTACTCACTGATCTTCAGTTCCAAAAAACTTCACGAAGAAGCATTTTTTGCCTCTTGGCTTTTTCAGGTCCTTCGGAGGACTGACGATCTGAAAACACAATGGTTAGGGATCAGTAAACGTTACAAACCAACACATGATCCAAAATACAGATACAGTAACAGCAGTATCTCAAACTCAGTGAACTGTCTAAAACAGAAAACCTTTCTGGACTTGTTTTAAGGTTTAAATGGAAGTATTCTTGCTTTGGTGTAACTGAAAGCAGCCAAAAAACGTTTTCTCTTTTGAAACAGCCGTCAACTTCGTCCTCTATATGCAAGAGCCAACAGCTGACCTCAGAAAAACAACAGTTCAGCTCAACTGTTTACATGAAAAGATCTTACCTTGCCTGGCCAAGGTGGATAGCGTCCAAGCTTACCCCTGAAACATGTATTGAGACAAGATGTTACTATTTTAAATAAAACGCGACACGATTGAGCGCAAATTAACTGAAAGATCTCGTGCCTCGAAACAAGCTAGCTAGTGTATAGCAAAACCCGTTTCGAGCCCATCAGCAAACTGCACCCAAGCCTGTATTAAATTCATTGTTTATACAATTACACAACTAAACTTGAACCGAAACCCTCTTTTAGCGTTAAACACACTAACATCGCAGGTTTTCCCCAAAAAGCATATAAAGTAAAATCATTTCGCTAGCTTCTATGCTAAGCTCTCTCAAGCCTGCTGCTCAGTGTTTGGCTTGACGTCACTTAAACTGGGCCATATGATAGATTTCTAAACAAAACATTTGATTGCAGCCAGGACAAAATGCCTTTCACGTGCACGAACGATAATTTAACACTGACGTGAAATTAAATCGTATAAAGTTGAAACTGTTATCTTACCAAACCAGATCCCCGATCCTTAGATGTACGGTCGCCATCTTAAACTGTTAGTGAGAAACGTCGCACTGAATGCAGGGAATGAACACACCCACTACACCCATCTACCCCTGCGAGCGGGCGAGCGGGCGAGCGGCGCGACAGAAGCAGGGCGAGCTCGTCTGGTTGATCATTGCGAGGATTGTAGTTTCGCTCGTCGCTTACTAGAAGTGCAATGACACTGACCTGCTTCGTGTTTTTTAAACAGCAGGTTCTGGAGAAGTTATACAGAGTTCCTCCAGCGGACCTTCAGAGAACCAACTCGAAGAGAAATATTACTTTACACCGATAACGTAGTGCTGCCAAGCGAAGCGATTAATCGCATCCCGAATGAAAGTTTTTGTTTGTTATATTTATATGTTGTATTTATTATGTATATGTAAATGCATGTATATGTTTAAGAAAAATATTATGTTTACATATTATATATATATATATAATATTTTTTAAATATATACTGTATGTGTGTGTATTTTTATATACATAATAAATATACACAGTATGCATTAGATATATAAACAAGGATTAATCCTTTGACAGCACTAAAATTATAAAGTACGTGTAAATATTTTCAAAATATATGCTGTATGTGTGTGTCTTTACAAATAGCCTACATAATAGCCTAAATATGCACAGCACACATGTAAACAAAAAATATTTTGAATGAGATTAGCCTAATCGTTTGACAGTACTAATATAATACTACACACACACACACACAGAGTATGAACGAGAAAGGTAAGTGTCCTTGAAGCTTGGGAACAAATCTGAGACGTGATGTGTGGTGAAAAGTGAAAAAAGGAAGATAAATGTTAATATAATTTGTAATTTAAAAAATATATTTTATTTTGTCAAATTATGTACAAACTGAAATAATGTAAAAATCATGAAATGATGTGTAAAAGATCTGGGAGAAAATGTTAAAACCCTAAAGCCTAAAAACATTGACCATTTTATTCCAAATATGTATAAAAATGTAATTTCCAAAGCACAATAATTTAAGATGTGATGGAATTGATTTGATAAAGCTCTGGAAATGACAAAAGTTTTGAAAATGACAAAAAAAAACTTTACTGCAGTTTAATAACTGTCCAGTTTTTAGTTTCGAAATAAATAAATTAAATAAATTCATGCAAATGCTCTTTTTAAAATATTAATCTTTAACTGAATAATTTAAAGTATTTTATTTCTGTTTGTGTATTGTTTGGAAACCATTTAAACCACAGGTAAAAGACACTACATGTTTCGTTAAGTAAAAATGATTTATTACTTCATGATAAATATGAAGGAAAAAGATCACAGTACTCTTGATTTATCCTCATTTCTTTTTTTTTAATCTCAAATCAAACATGAAAGTAGAATAATCTGACACAAGTAAAAAGTGCATAAAGAGACAGATAGGGCTGTAACTTTATCATCAAGGCACACATTTTATATGCATATATTAGATCAGATTGCAGTAAAACTGAACTACATTTCAGTAAAACATTCTCTCGTCTGCTAACCTTCAATGAAGATTCATAGGTATAGTGATAGAAACATTAACCCAAATTCAGCACCATAACCAAAGGAACACCATCTTGCATTGATATGTGAATGCATTTGAAAATAAATACATACTGTATTGAGAAAGTGAATATAAAAAGAGATTTCAACTGCAGTTTGGGAACACAAACAGCACGTTTATTTAAGCTCTATTTAATGTTGTTTCTCTGATTTAATAGATTCATTTGCCTCTGCCTGACAGCATGACGCCGAACTCCTGGATGCTGATCTCTTTGTTCTGATACTGTTGCAGCTGACGGTTCGTGATGTTTCCAGCCCTCAGAGCATCTTCAATGGCAAACTTCTTGCCCGATTTTCTGTCATGAAGAACGGAGGACTCGCCATTCGGACCCTTGACTGTGATCTCCTCCCAGTCGCATTCTTGACTCTGAAGGTTGACGAACATTTTCCATTCGATGAGGCCGAGCTTGTAAGCCTCCTCAGGCCTCATCTCCTTCCCGGTGTCCGGATCGATGACCACAATCGAGCGGCGGAGGTGACTTTCCCGCTGCTCCCTCTTCACTCTCATTGCAGACAGACTCTTCTGAAGCTTTTCGATTTCTTCGTCTTTCTCGATTCGCATGCGCTTAAGTTCAGTGAGTTCTCTTTGCAAGGAATCCAATCGAATTTCCAGGTTCCTGCTGTTCTCCACCGGAGACGTCTCAGTGATGTGCCTGGTTTCTTTTGTCGTGATCTCGATCTCGGCTTGCAGCTTCCTTACTTCGTTCTGCAGGCGCTGCTTCTCCTGCTGTAACCTGTTGCTTTCGTCACGAACGTAGTCGAGCTCTTTGGATGATTTTGTATTGGTGAACTCCATCTCGGAAAGCTTCGAGTTCAGGTTGATCAACTCTTGGTCCAGCTCACGACGCCGCTTTTCCTCTTCTTCAAGGCTTCTCTTTAGCCTTATAATGTCCATCTCTGCCTCAGGGTCTCGCTCGACTTGAATTTTTTCAGTCCGCACAACTTTTTCACGCACTTCCGTTCTCTCGAGTATTTCCTGCTGTTGCAACAAGGCATTATACTCCTTCTCCAAGAGCATCCGCTTGTGCCTCTCCTCTTCAACCTGAAGACGTAGGATAGAGTGCTCTTTTTCTTGCTGAGGATCCTGCTGGAGTACCACCTTTTGCTTTACTGTAACCTTTTCTCGGTTTTCCTTGTCTCTGATCTCCAGTTCATTAAGTCGCACTCTCAGCCTCTGGATTTCAAGCTCAGCTTCTCTGCGGGCTCTGCGTTCTCGTTCCAGCTCCTCAAGCTGAATGTCATATTCAGCCTTTTGATGCTGCAACCTGATCAGCTCTTCTTTCAGGATCTCTCTCTGTTTCTGCTCATTGTTGATGTTTTGAGTGAAGGTGTCACATTCAGACCTCAAGAGTGGATCCTGCTCCATCTTCACTACTTCTTGCTGTACAAACGTCTCCCTCACCTGTGACAAGTCGATCTTCTTAATCCTGATCCTTTCTTCATTGGAGGCCCTTTCGTTTTCTAGGTCCAAACGTTTCCTCTGTTCCTCGGCCAGTTTCCGCTTGAGACTCTCGATCTCCTCCTTGGTCTTAGGATCTTCTCTGTACTGCAGGATCTCGTTTACGACCTCTTTGGTGTGAATCTGAGGCTTGGTGTCTTTCCATCTTTGAATCTCCTCTTTGAGTTGGAGGATCTCCATCTCGAACTTCTCAGTTTGGTGGGTTTTGTCCACAATTTCATTCCGGAGCTTCTCCAGTTCTCTTTCCGTTTCTGGGTCAATCTTGTATTTGATGACCTCTTTGATGATCTCCTTGTATTCGATTTGTGGGCCTCTGTTTCTTAGCATTGTCAGTTCATCCTGGAGGGTCTTCAGCTGGAGCTCTG
>JAUMHE010000044.1:6143540-6155320 GCA_032359235.1 Enteromius mattozi | reverse complement strand
CTCCTTGTATTCGATTTGTGGGCCTCTGTTTCTTAGCATTGTCAGTTCATCCTGGAGGGTCTTCAGCTGGAGCTCTGAATTTCTGGATCTTCTCTGCTGCTCCACCAGGTCAAGTCGAAGGTTTGCCACCTCCGCTTCTGCCTTCGGATCAGGTCGAACGATCTCGCGCACTTTCTCCTGAATGATGACCTTTGACTTCTCTTCCTCCAGGCTGGTAATCTTGCGATTAAGGTCCGTTTTCTCTCTCAGCAAGGAGCTGCGTTTGCTTTTTTCATCTTCGTATTGTCTTCTCAGGTTGTCTACTTCTCTCTCCAAAGCAATATCTTTCTCAACTTTCAGTACTTCTTTGATGGAGATCTTTTCCTCAGCCATTGCCTTTTCCTTTTCAAGACGCCTTAGTTTGTCCTGCAGGAATCGAAGCTCATCTTCCAGTTCTTTTCGGCTGTCTATTTCTTTTTGTTTCCTGTCAAGCAGTATTCTGTACTCGCTCTCAAGCTGAGGGTCATTCTGAACCTTAATGACTTCCTCCTCTTTGATGATTTCCTGCTCCCTGCTTTTTTCCTCTGCAAGGATAGTCACTTGCTTTTGAATCTGAATGATTTCATTCTCTCTGACCATCTTCAGTCTCTTAAATTCCTCTAGTTCTTCTCTCAGTCTCCTGAGTTCTTCCTCCTGTCCCCTGTCCCTCTCAATGCGGAGCACCTCTTTGACAGTATACTGCTGAGCTCCCTCCTTCATTTCGGTCTCAATTCCACGCAGCTTTACACGGAGGGTGTCCAACTCGCTCTCTAAGACACGAGTGGTCCTGCTTTCTTCCAAGAGCTTCTGCTGAACCCGGTGGTATTCTTCATCAAGTTGAGGATCATGCACCTTCTTGATGAGCTCTTTCTTGACGATCGTGTCCTGCGGTTTCTGGCCCTCTAGTAAATAGATGTCACTCTGGACAGTCTGAATTTCTCTTTCCAGTTGGTCTCTCCGCTGAACTTCCTCCTGAAGCTGTTTTCTGATTCTCCAGGGCTCTTCTCCTGGGGCTGAGGATCTCACCGTCTGAACATTTTGCTGCATTATTGTAACTTCTGGTTGCTGTAAAGAATTGCAAAAATATTGAATGTGTTAAAAAGCAATGCTTATGCCATACTCAATGCTTATGTTATTTTCATGCATGGTGTGTGTTAAAAGTGTTTTACCTGGTTAAGAAGGCTTTGAGCAAACTCTAGGTTCTGCAGCCTCTGTTTGTTCACAGCATTCGCTTCAGTGAATTTGGACTCAATTGTAGATTCCTTTAAAACACAACAATCATGTTTAAACTTTTTAACAGTCAAAACTCTCATTAGAAGGCATACTAATTACTTGATCCAGGAAACATTCACCTCTCTCTTCACTTTCAAGGCAGGAGATTCAATTCTGCTCCTTTTGTATGTCTGAGGGACCAAGCCATCTTCAAGGTCAAGGATGGATTTAAACCGCTCTGCTTCATTTTCGTAGTCCTGAAAGCCACAACACAAAGGAGTTCACATGGCTTTGCATAAACACGATAGTAGGATAATGCTCTGCAAGTAATACACTGTGGTTTTTGTACCTTGACTGCTTGCTGATAAAGCTGTGCATTTCTAGACACATTGTTCAGGTCTGATTCCTTTCTCGTGATGTCAGAGAGCAGATTCTGTAAATTTCAAACATAGTTTTGGTAAATAAATGTGTAAATTGTAATGTTATAATGCAATTGTTGTAAAGACCGAAGTGGCTAAATTCATACTCTTTGATTTCTCAGTTTGTCTTCAATCTGTCTGATGTCATCGGTTTCACGTGGTTCATAGTTTGGTAGTCTAGAAAGCCAGCTGTTAAGGTTGTCAAAGTCATTGTGGTAGTTGGCATAGGCGGTTTTGGCTCTTTGCAGACATTGTGATCTGTACAATGAAAACATGTAAAATAATTAAAGATCCTGATATTTTGTGATTAAATAGACTTTCTGTAGGAGCTATGCTATAGAAATAAGAACATATCTATATGACATAAACAAGGATAGCACTTTACAATTAGGTTCAGTTCATCAACATTACGTACATTAGATTTCATAAGCATTATTTAACAATGAACAATAGCAAATTTATAAATGAAAACAAAGTAATACACACTCTTCTTGACAAATAATGCAACATTAAATGCAAGTACATGTCCATTTAAAATTATTGAAATTAATATGAACTCACCTAGCTTCAGCCTGTCTGTTCAGGTTGTCAAAGCGCTTGGCGAGTTTCTGAACTTCAGCCTCCTGCCTCTCAATATCAGGGCAATGTTCTTGCACTTTGTTGGCCATGTTGTTGCAGCTGGCCTTGGCATCTCTCAGGTTCTGCTCAGTCTCTGTGACAGTAGATCTTTTGCTCCTCAGCTCAGATGCAATATCCTGGAGACAGGAGTACAAGATATATTAATAGTAACTAAGTTAATAGTATTTAAGTTAAGTAAGATAGTTAATAGTATACTTTAAAAAAAAAAGAAAGAAAAACAAAATGGCATGGATTACTAAACTTACCGCCAACTCACGCTGGGTCTTCTCCAGTGAGGTGGGGTCGGATGGGGCGACCTCCTCTCTTGCCAGTTTGTTCTCATAAGAGGACAGCAGAGCTTTGCCATTCTGCAGAGAATTTTCCAGCCGATAGGAGTTCTGCAGTCTACAAATGTGCAATTTTTAGGCTCACAATTCAAGCTCTCAATTAATACGACATTCATGATTTCCACTGTAAAAAAATAAAGTAATACTTACTTGTCATCAGCACTTTTTAAGAGCAAATCAACTTTATTGTATTTTTTGTTTGCCTCATCCACCTTGGAGTAGAGCTGGGGTGCACTTGCACATTTGGGAGAGGATCTGAGGAAACTCTCTGCTTCCTGCACTTTTGCAGACTTTTCTGGCTCTATCTTACGAACAGCAGCAGCACTGTCCTGTGAAGAAAACACTGGATTAAGTTATAAGGTAAAAACATCAATTGCCACTGAAACATGTCCACTATGAAATACATCCTTAAAAAACACCAAACTTTGTACCTTTATGTCCTGCAGCCTGTCAGCGCTGTCTTGTACAGGTCGTGTCTGCTCCAGTGGGGGGCGCACACGAGAGTAAATGGCCTTCTCTTGCTTATCCAGATCACTGACCACTTTATCCAGTCCTGCCATCAGTTGACGGCACTGCTGCTCTTGTTTATCTGAGGTTTGAGAAATGAAGGGATTGAGTATTTTACTCTTTTTTGAAGAGCTCTGCATCTAAGTTTATTATAAGATAAGAGACAAACCTTGACCTCCTGTACTATCCTTCTTCAGCTCTGCCAGTCGTGCCTGTAGTGCAGATTTGCTGGTGGCTACTTTCTGTTTGATACCCTTGTGCTGGTTTATCAGACTGTGAAGATGTTTTCAGATTAGACACATTTGCAAGTGTGTACATTATAAATTTCATATACAGATCAGGGAATACCCACTTATCAGCAACGGCCACAGCCTCAGGGTCGGTCGGTGGGATTACGAAGCACACTGCTGGAACACTCATGGTGCGGCCATTTGCGTCCTTCACGTCCCATTTTGACCCATTGTTCCTTAGCAGGGTGTACCGCTCCCCTCGCAAAATTGAACCCTGTGTCATACAAAATGAGCAAAGTAAGCTCTGTTTCAACTTGATATTGCAGCACAAATTCTTAAAATAAATGTGAAATCCGTGTAAAATCCCCGGCACACGTTTCCAGAGGTTTATATGAGATGAATCGTTTGGGTGAAGGCCTTCTTAAGGATTTAAATACATTAGATGGGGGAATCCAAAGCACGAGCGGAGACAGAGTGTAACGTTTTTCTGTGCTTACTCATGATAATAGCTGATGTTTCACTGACTGGTATTAGCGGAGCTCTAAGCCGCATACATAAAGTGAGCAAGAGCTCAAACTCCGTACCTCATTAGTCTCGTATTCACAGAGAGCCTCGATAGGGAGCAGTTTCTGAGGAGTCTCCCTGCGGTACTTCAGAGGGAGCACCTGCAGGCTGCGCTTCTGAAGAGCTTTCAGACGCTCGTCGTAATGGTCCATGGCCTTTGCCTGATCCTGTCAATACAAGCACAGACAGCCTTAGATAGGGAAGACACCTTTTAGTTCAGCAATTCGGTAAAGATTTAGCAATAGGTGCCAAATTAGCACCATGGATTTACATTCAGGTCAGCAATCAGCCCCTCCATCTGGTACATGTCTTTAAACTCAGGGTTGTACTTCTGGTTGATCTCGGTTTCCAGGCGCTTCAGCAAATCGCTGGTGTCTCTTGCATCCTTGTGGAACTGGAAAAATACAAAGAATTCAAGTGAGAAAGTCTGACAGTTAACTTGAGGAAATATAGAATAGGAAATGATGCAAAATGCAAACTGACTTTGTGATAATCATCCATGTTCTTGAGGTGGTTCTCTTCACAGATGAGCAGGTTGAGGTATTCCTTCCAATCCGCATGTACGGCATCCATGTGTGCCTAAAAACAAGACATGGTTTTAAAATAATCACATACTTTAAATGTAGGCAAATGTATGTGTGTAGTGAAGTCATTTATTATGTATATATAAATACACACGCATACAGTATATATAAAAAAAATTACATATTCATTTATATATATATATATATATATATATATATATGGATTTGTGCGTATTTATATATACATAAATATACACAGCACACACACAGATATTGTAAACAAAAACTATTTTGGATGCAATTAATCATGATTAATTGTTTGACAGCAATAGTGCAAATGTTAAATTTATGTATCTATATAGAAATGGGATTTTGAGAATTCCTTGACCCATCACTGATTATATTGAATTTTGATATTTCTTCTTAGTTATGTGCACTAAAGTTTAGTTATTTGGTTTATCTACAATCATTGCAGTGTATTGTTATGTAATATGTGCTAGCCTGGTATTTGGTCTTTTTGGATTTTTGGATTTTTCTACAAGTTAACATTCACCCAAACACTCCATATAACAAAACCCCAAACAATAACATGCATTAAACAAATCGATTGGGAAAAAGTCTAGTCTACAGAGTCAGCCAGTACATTATCCAACTGGGACATCATACCTTATCAAATGCTTTTAAGAAGACTGTGGTTGAGAATCTAACTAAGAACCTCTTTAATCCAAATATCAATTATGGTGGTGATTTTAAACTATGAAGCAGATGATTGTACTTCAATTAAAATATTATATATATATATATGTCATATGCTGTTTGGCTTAGCTATGCTCAGAGAAAATGTGAAAACTGATCAGATCAAAGTATTTTGGTCCCATAATTACTGCATGCTCTTCCATAGTGCAGGACAGTTATGCACTGTAAAAATACATCCCATGATGCCTGTGGCAACCACTACCGCTAGTTTTTGATTGTAATTTTTTTTTTTTTTTTTTTATAGAAAATGACTTGTAATTACCCCAATGACATTTTTTCCTGGATGGTTCTGCTCAATAAGTTCCTCTCCATCTTCATTCAGCCGGGTGATGCTCTTCTCCTTAGCCTCCAGACACTTGCCAATGAAGTTCTGATGAAGTTTTCAAGTACAAAGCAGCATGTTAATAATATATAGGTTCATTGCATGCATTTCAATACTGTAATCGTATAATTTGTAGAAGGATATTTAAAATGTATCATCAATACTAAGTCATAATCCACAGTCTTAGTACCATCTATAATTACGATTTATGCATTACCTATCATTAAAAAGACGTTTATTTACCTCATACTGCCTCTTTCGGGCAGGGTAGTCCAGGTTGTTGTCGCTCCAGTCATATGCGGTTCGCTCTTCAGCTTGCTGCTCCATCCAGTAGAGCTCATTGGTGCAGCGCTGCATGTAGTCCCTCAAACTGAGCAGGTTCTTCTGGCGTGCAGAGGAGTTCGCCTGAGACAGACATGGTAAAATCCAGTGTTTTGAAACTGAAGAATTGACAACTAACTCAAGAACTACAACTTCAGTGCATATCTAAGCTGAAAATTAAAAGCAGAAAAATGAAGTCTCACCAGTAGTTTGGTGTACTTCGCCTGCTGGCCATCCAGACCGTCCTGTTATGCAAGTAAGCAGGTGAGTCACAGATGTCATTCGCATGACTGTTTAAAAGAGTCAACTGTACTTCTTTCATTCAGAACTGCATTTAAAAAAGGCAGTTAAAAAAAAGTACCCGGTCTGCTGTGATGTACGGAGCCAGAGCCTCGACTTCACTGTGGAAAATATTATGCTCCTCCACTTCATTCTCGACGGTCAGCAGATCTTGTCCGTATCCTTTGTTGTTCACATTTGCCTGCACCAGAACACATTCGGACATGAATCAATTGCACTAAAACTGTACATTCAAAAGAAAGATAGAAAAGCATGTTTAGACACACACCAGTTTCTCATCAACTATCTTTCCCCAGTTGACGGTGGGAACCTGCTCTGATCGTGTGATGTGGTAAATGCGATCATGTTCCTCACGGAGCTTCATCACACGCACACGCAGCTGTCTCATACTTTACCATTGAGGAGAAAAAAAATGAGTAATCCACAATTCACAGAAAAAAAACAAGCACAGCATATAATTCTGCTTCCATGGCATAAAGCATGAGACGCTATTGGATAATTCAGTTAAAAGGTGGCTATGTAGACAGAGTTAGTACTCACTCCTTCTCAATCATTTCAGCTTGAGGGTGCTGCAAACGAGAGGCATTGGCTGCATCTTCATCCAGACTATTCAGCAGCTCCAGTGAGTTCAGGATCCTCTTGTTGGTGTCCTCCTGGTACAGGGGCTGCTTGCCCTCATTGATCTTCTTGATGTCCTAGAAACATCGATGAGCAACACCATTTAGGATATTTATCTATCAATAGTTAAAAAGATGGTCGTTCCAAACCTGTGTGACTTTCTTTCATCTATCAAAAGCAGATATTTAGAAAAATATGCATAATTTTATTTAACAATATATATGAAATTAGTGTATATATACACATGCTTTTGTTCACAAAATATATGTGTGTGTGCTATGTATATTTATGACGCATATATAGATACACACACATGCATGTATATATTTAAGAAAAATATGTTACGTTTATATATCAAACATATTTATATATAAATATTAAATATAAATATGAATATAAATATATACATGTAAATACCAGTAAATATTCTCAAAATATATACAGTATGTGTGTCTTTTTACATACATAATAAATATACACAACACACACACACGCAACATAAAAAAACCAACAAAATGACTAAAACTAAACAAAAATGAAAAAATATATAATACTAAAAGTAACGCTAAATATCAATAAAAGAACACTGGTATACACTCTCTTTTTTTTAACCCCAAGTAACCCTAATCTGGCATCTTTGAAGGGGCATTGACATGCTTATTGGTGGGAAGACGGGAGAAGTGACTAACTCTCTGGCTTTTATTTGTAATCCACAGAAAGAGTCGTTCTGTACTTACCCTGTTGAGATTCTGTTCCGTCTCAATGATGTTCTTCTCCACCTTGTCTGCATTCTTCTGCAACTTGTCAATCAGGGTCGCCAAATCAGTGTCAGGTGGTCTAAGGTGAAATAACAAAAAGTTTTTTAAGCCAGTTTTAGTAAGCCAGATTTACACATTTCAGTTTGCGTTTTCCCCAAAATACTGCTGCAAATGTGGTAGGTTTGTTATGTTGTATCTCTGGATCTAGGACAGAACACCTCACTTCACTTTGCTGTCATGCTCTAAAAATAGATACCGGACTTGAAACGCTTTCATTCCACATCATCTGGCACAGATTTTAGATCTGTTAGGAGAACCATGGTACTAACAAAAAAAAAGTTGAACCTCTCAGCTGAACCATACTGAAAAATGCAGAAATGCTGCTTAACATTACAGCAGCCTTTCATAGTTTTTAGTGCATTCTGTGAATTCTAGAGAAATGCCATTTGACAGTGCATGGTAGACATGACTAAACTTGATCAGAAACAAACTGCAAACCATGGGTCGTATTTGCCTCAAGGACAAGGCATGTTGTTTTAACATCCAACTATATGAATCATTAATAATGAGGTTCATGGCAGTTTAAAAATATCTCACACATATTAAAATGATAATACAAGTCAGTTTTGTGTTCATTGTAGAACTGAGTTATGAGTGAGATATGTAAATGAGGGTGATAATTACAAGACGGTGGCTTTAATGAGGGCGTTAGAAACTCAAACAGGTTTAACAAGTTTACTAATGTGTCACTACACATGCAAGAATGATTTTTTTAAATAGATTACTGTTGTCTAATCTGAATGCATCTGCATGTGAAATCCATCAAAATGAGAGGCGAAACAGCTGTGGGCTGTTAAAGCATGAGGTTACGCAACCAATGTTGTTGTTGTAATTTATTTAATCAGAAACAACTATTAAAGCAGCAAGACATACAAAAACAAAGCAGCAATTTTGTTTATGTGAAATTTAGGTTTATATAGCACATATTATGGGACAAGCAGCAACATTTGAACTGCCGTCTAAAGAAAATTATTTAATCCGATTTGAGAGGAAGATCTGGGTGTGGCAAGCAATTATTTGATGCTCACTTCCCTTCCCTAGAGGCGTTCCCATATCCAAAATATACAAATGCAAAAACATAAAATAAGAAATGTAGGCATCTTAAGCACAGTGTTAACTAGCCTAAGGTTTTGTCCTTTTTAGCCCACTGCAAACAAACTGCCCATATCTCATTATGCCATGCCTTGTTTCTGTCAGAAGCTGACAGACAAGTCACGAAACATGGCACATTTGACACTGAGTGACCCATTGTGCGTAGTGCAGTCAAACAACACCCAAAGATGACCTAAACAGAAAACTATGTGTTTATAAAAAACTCTTTTTTTGTACATCTGTAACCAATAAAATAATTTTGACTCAAACTGAAACCATACTCCTAGAGTAAAATCCTTCATAGCTGCAGTGAAATACCCTGCACTGCTTTTACAATATTAGTATCCGATATCTGCTGGAACGAAGCCCGGGGCCAGACTCATCTCTCAATCCATCAGAAGTTCACGCTTGTTTGAACTTGAACTTGTCACTTCGATCACACTTCTCTCCCAGCTTTCCCCACATTCCCTACACATTTTGACAGCCTGTTCTCATTCGTGTGTAATGTATACACAATGGGAACAATAAAGTGTTGGTTACTGTAAATGAATAATAAAAATAACTTAAAATAATGCAAAAAAAACCCACATCTTAAATTACTGTTGCGCATTCTTGTTATATGCATTTCACATTTGCATGACTCAGTTCTTCTCAGTACAGAATAACCAACGGTCTTTGACAAAAGTCCTGTCAGTCTCACCTTGGACTGTCTTTCCTGGACTTCTCAAATGGAGTGTGTCAGACCTAAAAGATCTGTCTGAAGGTTATCTCACTGTTTATCACAAAGAGATTAGGAGCTAGATATAGTCTATTTATGCAGTCATTCAACACATACACTCTCTCACTATAACCATGCGTCCTAAGTAGGCTACAGTTGAAACCAGACATTAAAAAAACTATTTTAATACAACAAAAAAGTTTTAAATTGGAACTGAGACCAACCCAGATCAGTAGCAGAGAAACCACGCAAGTCACGCAATATGTATCTCAGGGAAAAGTTATCCAACCTGTTACAGCGCCACACCCTTACTACAGTAACCTTAAGCAAGTATAAACCCGATTTAACAGAAAGATGTATTTTAAAATACGGGTTATCTTGTGAAACGTGGCTAGTAGCTACTATAATCCAAATGACAATGAAACGCAACCCAGTTAAAACACGTAATGACTCCGGAACGACGCTCGGCCAACGAAAACAACGCGAAGCGAGAATATATCGGTTCACCACCGACCTTTTATCACTGATGGCCACGCTGGTCTTTCCGGTCTTCTTTCTGAACATGATGACAGCTGCGGAGTTTCTGCTAAGATGGCACAGTTAGGATCCCACTGTCTGTCGTTTCACTACCTGACGTGTGTCCCAGGACAGGTACACCTCACATACAACGCCCACAATGAACGAGACAGCCACTACCCTCCCAGCAACACGAGCTCTCGCTGTCCGACAAGGTTAGCCGTGCTTTTAACATCAAGCCCATTTAAAAGTATGGGCTGGTGTCCGCCCCTTTCTGAGAGACATACCTGCAGCCTATCCAAACAGAGGCGTCGACCCTTGTTCTTCTGTACAAGTTTCGTGGGACAGATTCAACAGGCTACAGTCAGAACAAACTTTTACTCAGCAGTGGTCTGTTGCATTCACAAAAGTAAACAACAACAACATAAGCAGCAGCTGTGTTTTTTATTATTTGGATGTTATGACATTATTATTATGGTCAGTGTGTATATAAGACTCAGTCCACATTTACAATTTTCTTTTTAAATAGCATTAGAAGTACAAAAAGTTTGAGACCTAACATAAACATAGGCTATACGTGAAATCTTTAACAGATTTGAACATAATTTATAACAATGTATTCAAATATCGTTCATTTATTTGGCAGGAAAAAATATCAAATATTCTTTAATGTACTGGATATAAAAGTAATTGCCATTATATATATATATATATATATATATGTATATAGATGTTTAACATTTAGCTTAAAAATTGCAAAACTACAATCCAGCAATTTGATTTATAATGACTCTTGTTTTTTCATGTAAACAAAACGAACATATGCAGTATAGTGAAAATGTACTATACTGGGGGTTATACATGGGTTTTTTTTCTTCTTCTTTTTTTGCCATAATGCTCTTGATTGACATAATTCATTCCTCTCCCATGCTGGTGTCAGCTCAATGGAGAGTTTACATAACCAGTCCAGCCTTTGTTTGGGATGCAGCTACTTCGTAAGACTCAGCAGCATGAAGAGTCTATTCCTAGAGTTATTGCTGATGTTAAACTTCCCGAGCAGTTTTCATTTTTATAACTGGTACACATCTTTAACAGTTTTTAAATATCGCAATTGTCTCTGCACAGGGCCTCACGCTCAGAGCAGCGAAGAAGTCACTTGGGGACCCTTTTTAATGCCAACAGAGGAAAAGTCATAAGAACCGGGTATTGTTGGATGGCTAGAAACAATGAGTCATCGGGGGTGTGTATGTGTGCATTTGTGTGTGCTCCAGAGTCTGTTTTTGAATGGAAGCAGATGGAAACAAAACAGAAATACTGGTTTGGTGTTCACTGGTTTAGTTCCCTTACTGTTCCATGTTACACCATGCCTTAGGCTTCAAGCTGTATAAATAATAAGGTCTTTCTTTCAAAGACTAATTCAGCAGGTGTTAGATGAAGACTGCCATCCAACATAAACAAACATACATGAGTAAACAGCAGGCGACAAATTATTTCAGAGGGTGTATAATTTGAAGTGTTAGCATGAGCTGACCCAGTATGCATTTTAATTATCTGAATTACAGATAATAAAAGAAAAATGGGATGCGGGGTATAGCCTAGTGTTCATAGGCAGTGATCATCTGCACTGACCGCAAACCCAATTCAAATCAGAATATCTGAATATATTATGCTAATATTTACATTGATGTAATGTCCTGAGCAGTGTTGGGGAAAGTTACTTTTCTAAGTAATGCGTTACAATGTTGCATTACTCCCTAAAAAAGTAACTAATTACGTTACTTTTTATGGAAAGTAATGCGCAATGTTACTTTTTTAAATATGAGCAGAGCTTGATTGTTTGTTTTTAATATAAGAAGTTCTATTTACAGCTAATGTTAAAG
>JAUMHE010000044.1:6086926-6122489 GCA_032359235.1 Enteromius mattozi | reverse complement strand
CTAAACCAAACATACAAGAACACATGGGCAAAACTTGAAAACATAAACAAAACACAGAAGACGCCTACGGCGTGACACACGCCTCCATGATGCTCTGAAATAGACTTCAGAAGTCATCATGACAAAACGCCATTCTAACGTCAGCCTAATTTAGCTTTATTTAGTTTCATAACACTGAGAATACCGCACTTAAAGGAGTTGTTCACCCAGAAACGTAAAGGTTGTCATCATTTACCCTTGTGTCATTCCAAACCTTTATAAGTTTCTTTCTTATGTTGAACACAAAAGAATATATTTCTGAAGGATTGTGTACCCATAGACTTCCATAGCAGAGAAAGAAATACAATGGAGACCAACAACTGCTCGCTTTTTGTGATGCTGGAGTTTGACAGAGTGAGTCCCCATTCACTTTCATTATAAAGAAAACAGTAGCCAGAAGGAAAGGAATTTCACAGAAGAAAAGGAATTTATACATGTTTGTACAACACAAGGGTGAATAATAATTAATTTTTAATGTAAACTAGTTAGGCTGGCTTTCCACATGTTTACAATTCTGGTGCAGGATTCATAGAAGCAGCATTAATCTGGATTGTTTTAGTTGTCCTGGATTGAGTACCATCAGTACCACCTGTTAAATCCACTGCCCCTGTGAGAGCTCCTGCTGTGCGTGTTGGTCCTGACTTACCAGCATGGGACCTGTCTGAGTCTGCGTGAGTCTGAAGTGTCTGAGCTCAAGCTGTCAATCATGAGCGTCAGAAGGCAGATAAATCCCCTGCAGGAGCGTGTCCCGGGTTGGGGGTGATCATCTCATAGCTCTTATAGCCAGCGTTGCTTAACAATACACATGCCGCTGAAAGCACTGGTGTTAATACCTGACTTTCTCTATTGCTGTCTCTCTCCACCCCTCGATTCAAATGCCTCACACAGTTCATAATCTTTATTGTATTAATATAATACCCATTCGTTTGAGCTCCCAGACAATTAAAAAAACATTAAGGCCACGGTATCCAATGCAGCTAACTAGTACCCACCACTAAATGCTCTAATGTGAGTATGGCTCTTAAAGTAGGTGAATTACTGTCCCACTTTCCCCCCTCAGCCTCCACCGTGCAGAGACAAGCCGCTGTTTCCAAACCCAGGATCTCGCTGGACCCCCATATACGGCTCAAATCAGAGAAGCTCGATCTGGTAAGCCTGGTTTACACAAACACTTGTGCATGTGTAAAAAGAGTGATGCTTTATAAAACATTCTCAGTGGTCAGGTGCTGCGAATGGTAAGATAACATTTGACTAATAATACAGGATACATTCTGCTGGCTTAACTGGTAATGTTTTCACTGTCCTCACACAAAAATGGCATTTTTTAGCATGTAATGACATGAGGGTGAGTAATTAATGTCAGAATCTTATTTTTATGTGAACTATCCCTTTAACCTGGTGGCCCCCGTGAAACAACAGGCTAAAATAAATCTGTTTTTATCGTCTTAAACTTATATGAGTGGATTTTATTTTAAACATTCAAGAATAAATTCATTGAAATAAATACTGTTAATTTGGGTGTAAAACATTTGATTGAAAAAAGTAAGACTTTAATTTGTATAGTTTATGATAGCAGTGGCATGTGCCAAGTGTTATATTTTTAGCAATGACAGTATTAGAGCCTACAGTTCAGAAAACAAGGGGAATTTAAAGGGTTAATCCCCACTGAAATCTGAGCCAGTGACTTCACGAGAAGCCTGTATGTCAGTGTGAAGTAACTGACAGAGCACTTATGAAGATAACCTATCATACCTATCACAGATCTCTGTCTCTGCTCTTTGTTATGGTGCAGTTGTTTAGCAGAGATTTAATTTAATCCCGCTGATCCTGAGGCTGACCCTAATCTATCGGCCCATTAATAGGATTAGGTCTCAATGGACGAGAGCACTTAAATGTGGACTAAAGGCACAATGCACATGATATTAAGTGTTGTACGAATAGGTATTTGACATGCTCCAAAATTTTGATGTGACTTCATGTTGTGTATTCCGCTGTTTGTCTCATCTTTGTTGATGATGTTGTATCTGGAGCAGGACAGTATTCTTGCCACTAGAGTTTGAACAGTATATCTTACTTTTGTGCCAGTATCAGATTGTAGGTTTGAACCTAACCTGATTAGCCTCATTAATGCCTTTTGAACTCTTATGGACCGGAAGGCTGGATTTATTGTACACCACTGAATTGACCTCTGTTACCACACTGCCCTCTTGTGTACATAGCTGTAGTACTCATTTCAAACTTGGATGGATGCTGTACAGTCGGAAAAGAAGTCGTCAGTCAACTCTTTTGCATGATTTATGCATGATTGTTTATAGTTATATATTTGTATATTATATATTTTTTCAGTTTTGAACAGTAAATTCAAAACAGTGTAGTAATACATTTTTTAAATAATGTTTTTTTGGAACAGAATGGCATTGCAGACCTCTCAGAATTGTAAAGGTGCAGGATGTGGTTGAACAGGCCTGAAGCACCAGAATGAAGAAGGTTTTTGACATTTTTTGCAGGCTCTGTCATACCTGGGTCTCGATGTAACAGAGGAGAAGCAACGGCAGCTCAGAGAGAGTCTCACTACAGACCCTCAGGGAACAGTCTCGTATGGAGGTATAGACACATCCTGTACTCTTTTATGCTGCACCTGCATAACATGATCCTCAGCCAGTCAACTAGATGAAGAAAATACTTACTATTTTCACATCATTTTGGTGTGGATTTCCTTTTCCTTTTTAGAAAATCACATATTTCAGTCTCGGAAGTGAGTCTAAAACAGGGGCCATTTTGATCTGAAGTGCTTCTTTTTCAAAATACCAGCATGCACAAACTTACATTGTGTTTTTGGACCATCAATGCATTAAAAGCACCCTGTACAAATGTCCCTAAATGAGTTAGGTTTGATAGCAAATTACATTTAACGGCATTAGCTAATGTTTTAACCAATTCAGAGGTTGCCATTTTATGATTTAAAGTTATGATTATAATTTGAAATACAAAATTACAATTTAATATCGACAAAAATGTATCTTCATATTTACAGGTAAAGCTTCATTTTACAAAGTAGACTTCCTTTTTCTATGACTCATTTCAACATTTAGTTTTTTTTGAGTCTCAGGGGATCAGACCCCCCCAAACTAAATAAAACTGGTTGCATGACATAGAAAAAGGTTACTGCAGTTTAGCCAAAAAGGAAGTTGTAGTTTAGCATGCAAGTGTGGGGGAATTTAACATTACTCAAATAACTAAAAAAAAACCCAACAATAAAACGTAATACTAATCTCTCTAGCACTCATTGCTCGGATGCCAGTGATTACCGGTGCAGCTTGCATGCCTGAAGTTCCCAACCTCTGAGGAAATAATCACATTTTGACTGGACGGAAATGCCTATTCTGAAAAGGGAATCACAATCCTTATTTGGATATTGAGCTTGAGTTTACACATTGAAACACCTAGAATGAGTTTTTTTGTGACAGATTGTCTGTCGGAGGGGGAAATATTTGAGTTCAGTACAAACTTAGACAGCTAAGTATATTTCCAGACTGCTCACGACAGGGAGTTACGCTCCTCAGCAGGAAGATGCCACCGCGGCAAATCCTGATCAAAGTGCTTGCAGTGGAGCAAGAGTTCTGCCTGTTTTCTTGTACTTCAGCTGTGCAGACACTTAGAGCAAGGACACCTCAACATAAATATTCCCCCTAGATGCTCTTTCTCCTGGAGTATTCTGGATAGATTTCACTCAGTGACAGGAAAAGAGTATATATTGCACCCGTTTTCCATGTAGCTGGCAAATGTTGACCTCAAGTCACATATTTTCAAATCAGTCTTGATGCTACAATTCCTTACTTGCTTTTTTGTTTGTAGTGCTATTCTTGGCTATTTCTAACTATGCCTCTGTTTTCCTAATAAGACTTTGTGGAAGCTACCCGCAGTGTTTATCAGGAGAAGCTGGAGGAGGCAGGACTGGGACAGGGTCCCTTCATGTTCTCCTATCAGGAAGCAGCCAGTTTGATGGACACCTCTGCCTTTCATTCCCCAGTAAGTAAACCCGCAGGATTTAGTAGTGACTTTGATTGGGGCTAAACTTCAGCGCAATCCTCAGAGCACCTCCTCACACTGAGACTTCACTTTCTCCTGAAGTTGAGCATGTCGGGAGATTTACTCAGGGTTCTTAAAGGAGCTTTTCTGCTGCTCAGGAAAGTTATCAAAGCTGTCTTTTAAGCTCTTAAACGCTTCATTTGTCAGAGTTTGCCTGTTCTATACCCTGCGCCTTTGAATATGTCTCACATTGATGTATTGGTCCTGGTTTTAATGTTCTTTTCAGATCTCAGAGACAGGGTCACACACTTATGAAAGAGTTGTTTTATGAGTGTCACTCTCTCTTTCAGACCTATGAGTCAGAGTGCAGCTACAGCAGTGAGGAGCTCGAGGAGTTTCAGACTGAGGTCAAACAACTCCAGCTGCAAATGAAACAACTGAAGGTGAGTACTGAAATTATCACTGGATTGGATCTTTCCTGTAGGGTCCACAACACTCATTAAGTTCATATACAAATCATCCTAAGAAACACAATTTAAAATGCTTATATTATTTTTTGATTCACTTTTTTTCTTTACTTGGAAATTAGTTTTCTTTTATGCCTTCTGTTGAATGTTTCTCATATTAAGCCACTAAAACATAATTAAGAGTAACAAAATCAGGTGGATCTATTAATTAGATGTTGATTTAAATCTGGGTATGAGGCTCAAAGCGGCAGAGTTATAAATGATTGATGTTTAGTATGCATCACTATCATTTCACAGGAAATCAAGTTATAAAAATTGGATGAAAATTTCAAGGTCTAAAAAAATGATATATGTATTGATGAATCAGTCTATAAGATCAAAATCATACATTTAGAGGACAGAATTTGCATTTCATGGTAATTTTAAGTTTGAACCCTGCTTAACTTTCTATTACATTTTGTGAGACAGAGCTGAACATCTGTGCAGAAAGTCTTTGTGACATGAACGTTTATTGCAATGCTCTCAGGTGTTACTGAAAGACACAGAAGACAGCAAGAAGACTCTGGAGGAGGAACTGCAGAAGACAGCAGAGGTAAAGCCTGAAGCATTTTAAATAAACACCATTTGTTTGATGTGACTTAAATGCCTCAAAATATGCCATCCACATATTTAGAGGCATGTGAGCTGTTCTAATACATCAGCACTTTGTGATGTTATATCACATTTTACCTCACTATATTTGCGCATACCAAACATAAGTTATAAACACGACACGTAAACATCTGAACTAGTGCCAGAGCGCAATTCCATAAAAGCACAGATGGGAGGGAAAATTCTGTGGGCGATTAACTAACAATGCACACTTTAAAGAAAACAGAAGCAAACAAATCATTTCAGCACAGTCTACCAAGCGTGTTTTTAGTCAATCCTGACAGCAGTTTTTTGTTAAATCTGGTCCCAAGACATTTCTCCACTCATCAGTTTGTGCATTCCCTCACTTCCATGTATATGAATGAAACAGAAGGCCACAGCCACAGTGGAGGAGAACAAGTCTCTGAAGAGTAAGCTGCAGGTAGCCGAGGCTGTTCAGAGACAGACTAACAGTGCCGAGCAAGACTATGAGGAGGTCATTCAGCTCCTGGAGGCTGAAATCAAAGATCTGAAGAACCAGCTCACTGGAAAGAAACAGAGAGGCCTGGAGGCTACTAAGGTAAATCGTCCTCATCATCTCTCTATTTGATGAAAAATGATTTAGATTATTTTTAAGAAGATTTACAAGATTATGCAATGACTGAAATCATTTTTGGACTGGAATGAATTATCCAGAATAACACAGTCCTTTTTGTGATTAACTAGTATTAAACTGTTATTTTGGTATTTATATATTATTATGAATTTTAAATTAGCTTTTTTATGTTTTCATGTACATTTCTGTTTGTCTGTTTATCTCTACTTTTGGCTTTAGTATTTTTAGCACTTAAAGACTTATTTCAGTTAGTCTTTCAGTTAAATTTTTATTGATGTTTTGCACTTGTCATCAGATAGTTATATTTCATCTTCAGTTATGGAAAGTGTTTTTAATAGTTTTAGTTTTAGTAAACTATAAATGGACGGGGTTTTTTCCATAGGAGGATGTGATGGAGCTGAACAGGAGGCTCAACACCATTGACAGTCAGTTGAGAAGGTCTGAACTCACACGGAAACACCTGGAGATATCCAACAAGAAGCTCCTTGGCTTTGCACAGGTAAACACAAACCAACTCTTAATCCTAGTTCACCCAAAAATGCTAAATTCTGTCATTATTTGCTCGCCTTCATGTCTTTCCAAGCCTGTTTGAGTTTCTTCTTCTGTTGAACCTAAAAGATTTTTTAAATTATTTTGGCAACCAAATAGTTAATGGTATACTATGAAAGTCAATGGATGCCGTCAACTGTGTACCAACATTCATCAAAATATCTCCTTTTTCCAAGATTGGAACGACATGATGACAGAATTTTCATTTTTTAACTATCCCTTTAAAGTTCAGTGTTCTGGGTATCAGTGGTGCTTTAAAATTTGCTGTTTTTTACAGAATGTCCACAAAGTTCTCACTAATACCAGCTTATATGGAATAGAAAGTGGGTAAGTTTCTTCAGACAAACACTCAAAGTTGCAGTGTGTGTGCTGTCAGACATGGTGACTTATCTTCCTCGTCCCACAGGTGTGCTCGAGCGTCTCCAGTGACCGACAGCCCCGACACACCCTCCCCGATCCCTGACCCTGCCTGCCAGCTCGCTGCTGAGGCCAAAGAGCTTGTGGATGGTGTCTGCTCGCTTTGCACTGAGGATCAAAGTGAGTGAGAATGTTTTTCTAGATCATCTACAGATCTGGCAGTTTAAAGCCTCTCTCCTTTACTCCAATTGTTTGAAGCTGGATCAGTCTGTTTGAGTAGGGTGGCTTACATAATCTGGGATATTGGGACAATTTCTGGACTTATAACTGATTTAAACTTGTGTTTTAACATCTGCGATTCCATTAATATTCAGGAAATGTTTGGTTGTTTTGCAGCATTAGCACAGTATGTAGAGGGAGACGTTGTGAAGGCTGAAGAGGACTGTGATTCAGAGTGAGTGGCCATTTTTTGTTGTGTTATGTAGGAATCAGCATTTTTGCCTTCGGCTGCTGCTGTCAGCTGAGTTTAGCTCAGGCCAAATGTTCATTTCTCTGTCACAAAACCCTGCACTATAACTGCTAACCTTGCAAAGTCTCTCCGTTATCCAGTTTAAATAGGAGTTTTGAAAAACACCAAAGCAGGTGTCACATGGCTCATATTTTAGACATGTAGCGTTTTAAATGGTATTAATCATGCCATTTAGAAACGAGAATCAAGGGCAGCCTTATTGTTGGGTCAATCCTAACAGAAGTGCATTTCAGAAGATCCTTTGAAACAAAACCAGGTTTATTCATCATTATTAGTTTTACTAGTCTATAATTATCATTTTAACTGGATTGTTGTTATATAATTTATTTATTGAACATGCTTCGTACATTTATTTACTGGTAGGCCTATGTATGTATTTATTTATTTGTTATTAAAATAATCAGTAATTTAACGTATGAAGCATATTTGTTTATCTTCATTTAACGACATATTTACAGAAGAAAAATGCTATATATATATATATATATATACACACACACACAAAATAAAAGTTTTTGTTTACTCAATATATATGTGTACAGTCACACATACAGTATATATTTTGAAAATATTTACATGTATTTGCATGTATATATTTATATTATAAATATATAAATATAATATATAAACATTACATCTTTTTTTTTTTTACTCTTTTTTTAACTTCTGAAGCTCTCTGTGTGCAAAGTGTATACTCCTAAGGAATATGGCAAATGCATGTCACTTCTAAATGCAACACTATCACAAACATTCTTATGAGATTCTTCATCATATTTATATCAGAAGGTTATAGACTTGCATACGCCACGCTTAACCTGCAACAATTCTCTTTTCTCCCTGCAGCCTCGTTCAGTGGCCACAACCTCCTGTCCTCGAGGCTCCTGCAGTAGAGCGGAGAGGTCAGTAGAGCATCTGGGATGGACAGATGAACCGGGCTCATTCAGAACAACAAGGTCAAACTGCAGCTCTCCTGTGCAAAATAAGAGACTGTGAAGATTTGCAGTGTGGTTTATACTATTTCAAAGCAATTATCAGAGGCCTGAGCTCTACTGATCAAACTCATACTCGTTTTTTTAAAGCAGTCCGTGTACATATTTAACACGTAGCAGTACTGAGTGTCATAACATAAAGGCAGAAACCAAACAAGGGAATAGAAATCTGAAGCACAGACGTCACTCATAACAGCACAGGTGACTTTGAGTTGCTCAAATGTGACTTATAGCCCATACCACATACGGTTATGGAGACGACCTCATTCAGACGTGGTATATTTTCCCATTTCAACAACTGTAATGAAAACACATCTGGCTGTGCAGCTGACCTCTATTAGAGTACATATTATACAGTACATGTATAACATTTCACTTAGGGATCTTCGGGACAGTCCCCGCTCTTCATCATTTGATATGATGCTTATTTGTATCTGTTCTGAGAAGTGCTATGATGTTTTAAAGATTTTATATTTTCGGTCTGAATCTTTTATTATTCAGAGACACGTAGACACGCTCGCTTCTAAGTACGTGCGCCGTCGGAAACCTTGTAAATCTCGCCACCGAACCCTTCGATGTCTTCTTCATGTCTTTGCCGATCATGTCAGTCTACGCTGGGACACATTTGCGGTGCAGGTCAGTCCAATGTCACCCAGCATCCACTGAGTTACGATCAGTTATGGTCCGTTAAGTGCTTTGGGGGGGATCCTTCATGGTTCGTTTGGTTGATGGACGTTGATTGCTCCATCTCGGCATCTTTGGGACTATGCTGATTGTTCTGGGGGGGATTTTGCTTGTCACGGCACTGGTGTGGAGTAATGGGAGTCATATTGCAGTGTTCCACCCCGAATGCATCCATTCAGCTGAACAATGCACATGGTTCGGGTTACTGTTTTCATAAGCACACTGTATTCGGCTGTTTTGTCTTGCCGTATAGGATCTACAGTCACTTATATCAATGTGTAATAATAAGCTGGTGTCATTCATTTCCTGAGGATAGAGGTGTACGGTCATGCAGATGGTTTGTTGATATTAATAACAGCACATGCTTTGCAAATGCTGACATGTAGTCCTGTGATTTAACTAGATTGCATCATATGTGTGGCCTGAATATCTTTCTTTTAATGTTTTTATTAAAGTCGGAACAAATGTGTGATGTGGTTTGTGTTTTTTGTATTATATGCCGGGCTCAGATTTTTAAATACTAAAGGATTTGTCTGTCACTTTCAGATGCACTGTGCATCTGTGTCTGTGTCCACAGACTGACACACTCATGCTTGTGTGTCTGCAGGAATAGCAGTGCGTGCCAGTCTGTATTGTTGAGCCAAAGCTGGCGCATGGTACAATATTTTAAAAATTTATTTGGCTACCAAGGGTTGCATGCTGACACAGTTTTAATGCTTGTGTAATCTGCAACAGCTTGTGTGGGTCTTTTTTTTGTGGTTATGTATGACTACATGCATCTGTACAGTTTCTATTAAGCATGCATCACTGATTTAGACCTTTCAGTAACCTTTTTATGGTAACATGCACAATCATAGGTTCTTCGCCTTTTTATTAGTATATACATATATGTCTTTATATATATATATATATATATACACACACCATTTAAGTTTCAGAAATTGAAAAATATATTTTTAAGTCTTTTACTTTGGTCTCTTAATTCTGAACCAATCTTTCCAAATGTGAACAAAAATGAAAACACGAAAGTGGAAATACACTTGAATATCTCTCTTATTTACTAGTAAGCATGCAACAGAGAAAATTAAGGCGAGGACCATTTTGTTAATCTGCAATTAAACTTATTTTATCATTATTACTGTAATTATAATTTAAAAGTTACAATTCTGATGGAAGAATAAACATTTTAAGAGTGACATGTCTTTTAAAATGTCAATTTCCCCCTTAAATAATATTTTCCACATTGTAATAAAACAGCTAGACAATTTTATTACTTGACATTAATTTCAAAACTTGAACCCAAAACTAGCACAAAGGTACAATTCATTGTGGAGCTTTGATATTTGTATAGAATAAGCCAAGTAGAACAATAGTTAGAACTTCAACAAATAACACTGAAAACCATCTTTACATTAAAGTATTCTCTGTATGTCAATTTTCTACAGAATATGTTGTGCAAACAGACACTGGTTTAGTCAGAGCTCAAACTCTTAACATGGGAAGTGACACCCATTTACCTTTGAAACACACCACAAGCCAATTCTAATCTCTCAAATCATTTCAGAATGAACTGAAAACATTACAGAAAAAAACTCAAATTTACTCCAAGCGAGTACACTGTGATAAACTGTCACTACATCTGTGCGGACAGTTTGTCCTTAAACTGAAACCACCAATGTTTCTTTCATTTCACTATTAATATTGCGCAAGTGTTCAATAAACACATATTTGTATTTTATGATGCAGTCTTAAAGTGAAGTAGAGGGTTTGGTAAAACAACTGCCGAACACTGGGGTCAGTAATGCTGGTATGTGAAGGGCCCCAGTCAGATCTGTGCTCACACAAGCAGTCCTTGAGCACCCCCTCCTGGTGTTATCTGTGACCAGCTGAGTGCTACAGCAGTGGATCAGAAAGGCCGGCGCAGGAAGGAGACGGGGGGAGAGCCAACGCTCCGCGGACTGTGCAGAGATTCATAAGAGCCCGGAGTCATGCCCACTACTGAGTCTCCATGAGGTGTTTCTCCATGTAAGAAGTCATCTTCCTCCTCCATAGACCCCTGAGAGACAAGATCAAACTTTACTTATGGTGGCTTCAAAAAAAAGTATATGGACACTGAAAGTTGAATGTGCAGACAGAAAGACCAAAAATATTGAAATCCTTTTTGTGGCCACTGTGAATGTGTATCACCTTTCTCACTTCCTTCTTGGGAACATCTATCATACAATCGGACGGCTCCTCCCACACCTGGTAGATTGGCTCAATGAATTTTTCAGAGCTGTTGTAAATAATAATAATAATACATAAATAAATTATTCTTAGTGATCTAACATTCCAAGGCTGAGGTAGACAAGAATGAACATGAACGTGTTACCTTTTCAGGAGATACGGATCAAAAGGGAAGAAGGTATCCAGAGGGTTTGTGTTAATGGACACCGAGTTGCCGCCCGTTGAATGGCTCACCACTGGCAACAGGTTCCGGTTGTTTCGCTCGATGATGGTGTAACAGAAGACGAGCTGGTACTTCCTGCCAACAGATGGGTGAAATTGCCCTCATTTGTCATGCTTTTATTTCATGAAGTTTGTAATCTGATGATCGGTCTCTCTTGTGCTGTACCTGGTGATGGCTGCAAACATGTTGGTGACAGCAGGCAGACAGACCCTCAGCGGGTTGAGTTGGCACATCACTATACGCTCCAGATTCAAACCCTGCAGGTACGCCAACCCTGCAGAAGGGTCCAGGACAAACAAAAAGTCTAGTTTCAAACACGTGTCAAGTCATTGTCAAATGCTTTTGTATTTGTTAGTTTTCATGAAATTAAATGTTTTATGACTCAAAATTAACTTGCATTTTTATTAAACATCATGAATATAATAATAATTAAAGTAATATTACAAATATGCACTTTTAGATTGCTTGATTGGGGATTTAATTTAGGGTTGTTTTGATGCAGTAACACATCATTTACTGTAATTACTATAGAAAGTACATGTAAAAAAGTATTTAGATTAATTTTATTTAAAAATTATATATTTAAATTTGAAAAAAATGGGTCATCACACCCAACATTTTACACCCTAAAATTACCTTTCCTTGGTGTGTTTTTTTGTTTTTGTGCATGTCAGCTGGAGTCAGGCCAAATATTAGGCGGCAAAGCATTTTTGTTAAAATAATTTATCAAAGAAATATTTATGATACGTGCCAAACAAAGAATTTGTTTCAAGCACTTTGTTTTTTAAAGATCCTTTTTTTCTTGCTTATGTTATAAGGATAGATAGATAGATTCAGTAATAAAATACAAATACATTCTAATGAAACAAATGAAAAATATAATCTCATGTATAAACAGGTAAATTCCACATATTCTGACCTTTCTTCATATTGCCCTCCAGAATGGCATTGTGTCTGAAGATGAGTGTGTAGAACACGGCCTGGCAGGCTGTGTAAAAAGGGCCGTGCAGATTGACGTCACAGAATGCTTTGGACCCTGAGTCCTGATTGTCAATGTAAAGGTGCAACCAGGGAACCAACAGGTCCAGACAGGCCTTGACTGTCCTGTGGAAGAGAGGAAACTCTATAGCACCAGTTCTGACTTGTAGCTTTTTTTGGCAAATATAGGTATCTGTGTCCTATCAACCCTTTTCTTTTCCAGATAACAAAAAGGGGCATTAATGTTTAATTGCTTAATCGAGGTAACAAACCACTGCCAAGAAAGATGATTAAATATTTATCCCTGCTTCATCAGATAAGATATAACTGCATGATAAGGTCACGTACAATACTGGCAAAAACTTGGCTCTTGCCATGAAGCTGCCCATGTATCCAGCAGCGGACTGTCTCAGGACGGGGGGCTGGTTGGGGGCTTGTAACATCTTCCACAAGTGATCCAAAAAAGCTTCAGCCAAACCCTAAAAAAAGTGATTGAAAAGAGTTAGGGTTTGTTTGTTTGTTTATTTGAGAATAAGAGAAAAGTGTGAACCTACCAGGTGGAAGCTGCTCAGGTAGAACATGTAGTACTGCACATGACAGGAAGCGTGAGTGGGAAGCACCACCTTATCAAACACGGACATCAGGTCTCTGTAGAGAGCTTTGGTTTTCTCAATATCCAATGAGCCTAATGAGATGGAAACAATACAAAAAGATCATTTTAAAAAATCTGATAAAACATTAAATTAAAATTGCAAGTGTGAATGCCATTTATGAAATATGTTTAAAACCTGTGCATTTTAAAGCCCTTCTTTATATGGAAGTATAAACAAACAGGGTAAACACAACAATTATACATAGATCTTAAAAGTCTTGTACGCTTACTATTGTTGCATTTATTCACAGAAATATACAGTAAAACCTTTACTATTGTGAAAGTATTATAAATGAATATAACCGTTTTCTACTTGAATGCATTTTAAATGTTAAAACATGATGCAAAGCTAAATTTTCAGAATCATTGATCCTTCAAAAATCATTAACTAATAAGACAAGTCGGTGACCAATAAACATTTCTTATTACTATCAGTGTTAAAAATGCCTGTGGTGATGCTTAATATTTTTATCCAAACTTTTTCAGGATTCTTTGATGAATAGAAAAGTTAAAAAAAGAACAGTGTTCATTTGAGACAGAAGGTACTTAATACATCCATGCTGAATAAAAGCACTTATTTCTTTTTTAAAAATCCTACTGACCCCAAACTTTAGAACGGCACTTTATTTTTTGTTATGAATGTCCTAACTGAATTGTGATTAAGCATTTTAACTGACGGACAGCCCTAAAAACAACTTCATAAAATGGTAATATCCTAACCATTGACATAGCAAATGTCCTTAATATAAGCCAGCAGGACAGTCATCATTGTGTCCAGTCTCTCTGCCACGGGATGGACCATCACAGCTGTATCAGGCCTCGCTGAATCCAGTGGAGAGTCCTCATCCTCATCCTGAATAAACCACACATAATATGAAGTTAAAATGACTGAGATCTATTCAAACATTAAAGGAAAGACTACGATACAAACAAGGTACCCCCGTATCAACTACTTTTATGATGCTTTTGCATTTTTTTGAACTTTTCAGTCCTCGTTCACTGAATGTAAAAGAGTGACTACAGTACATTCTTCAAGATTAAAGATATTTGGTTTTCTGAAGTGTTTTGGACTCACCATGTCAAAGAGACAGTCATCCTGTGATGCCCCATTAGCATTGTGCTGAGCTCCACTTTCCACTTCTTCAATCTCACTCCGCGGTGCACTAACCTAAATGACAAAAACAGCTGTCAAACATCTGCACAGCTGCAAAGAAATCGGTACAGTGACTGAACACAAGTCCCTCACATCTAGCATGAGCATTTTGCTGATGATGAGCTCTAAAATGTCTCTCTTCAGGTCAGGGACGTAGACTGAAACTCTCAGCAGGTTGTGCATGTAACACTCCTGCGGGGGAAGACAACACAGACTCAGAACAATCACATACATGCATGTAATGACGTTAATTTTCTCCAATGCTGGATTGAAATGCTTTCTACATAACTTACAAGGGTTCTGGAGGACTTCTGCACAAAAGGGAACTTATCAGAAAGGATTGGCATCAGGAATCGACTGGTTCTGAAAGAATAAGGAAAGGATTTATTAGGTCACTGCTAAACTAAATCAGTAAACCGTGAGACGCTGTTAAGCTTTTGAGGGTTTTATAAGACACTTACGATGGAACATATTTTGCAATTATCTGTAAGGCTTGATGACAATGATCAAATATCCTCGGCAGATCTGTGTGAATTAAAAAAACAGAACAAAACAAATGAATTATGGTGTAAGGTAGAAGGTATTAGGGCTGAACAATAATAACAAAAAATAAATTATTGATTCTTCCTTTGAAATTATAATTGCGATTATTAACTGCATTTATCACAATTTCTACTGAATGATGTTTATAACATTGTTTGAAGCAACTGCATGCCATATTTTTACGTGAACATAAGCTGAAAACACTCTGAAAAACCTTTATTGTTTTTCTACAGTATTAAGCCTCAAATGTCAATTATACACTGGATTGGTTTATTATTTAAAAAAAACAAACTATGAATGGTATTATAATGTTACACTAAAATGAAAACAATAGAAAAACCCCAAAGATAACCAGTAGAAAGAAAAAAAACACATCTTAAGCACGCATTGTGGCAATCCGTAATTGTAATTGCGATTATAAAATCAATTAATTGTGCAGCCCTAGAAGGTATAATAATGCAATAATACAGATGATTTCAATGATTGATAAAAGGAATGGATAATGAAAGCAAAATTTCCTTTAAAGAAACATTTAATATTATCATCAATGTTAAAAACATCTGTTGTGCTGCTTAATATTTTTGTGGAAATCGCAGTACATTTTTTCAGGATTTTTGATTCATAGGATGTTCAAAAGAACATCAATGTCTTTACCGCCAAATTGGATCAATTTATTGAGTGCTTGCTGAATCATTTTATTAAAGTATTAAAGTGTAAATGAGCTTTCGTGCAGTGTGTAACACAGCTCTAAGTGAATGAAAACATCCTGCAAAGTGTTAAATCTGAAAGTGCACCGTGTATAAAGTTATTGTCTCTCAAAAGAAAAAGTTGATTCAAAACGAGTCGTTTTTAAAACAAATCTCAAGCCGTTTTACGTTGGCGTCAACATTAGCATATCGCCCACCCACTTGTTGTCTTTTCGCATTGACCTGAATGAAAATGTAAACTCATTGGTTGCCACGGTAAAAATAGCGGTTACTATGGATGGGACGATACACCTACCTCCCGCTTCAATACGATCACGATACTTGGGTGCCGATACAATATGTATTGTGATTTTTTTTTTTTTACAAATTTTGATTCTACAAGTATTGGGGGGAGAAACTCAGCTCAGAATCGATTCTGAAATATTCAGATCGTTGAAGAACGAATCACGATTAATAGGTGAATCGATTTTTTTCTCCCATCCCTAGAGCTGTACACAATGCTCCCACAAATACGGCTTTATCAGGCATTCCAAGCATGATGAAATTCAAATTAAATCGACTAATCTTACCAAATAAGGTGAAAATAAATGCTTAAAAGACCATGCATGCATATCAACCTGTTGTTGGGGACTCCCAAAATATAAACCTTTCATTACCCATAATAGAGGCACTTATTAAAATAAATCTAACTAACCCCAAAGGTTTGTATGGTAGTATTTACAACATTGAGATAAAACACATGCTTATTTTAGAAAATCTTAACAGAATGGCCAATTAGATTAGTCTAAACGACAGATGAGTTAGTCTGGCCAGCTGTTATATTGGTCTATAAGCTTGCTGGACCATGCTGGATTTTACCCAAATTAACAAAAATGCTGTGATGCATTAAAGCCACAGTCTGTTTATGAGAGTTTATATCCGTCAAGTCCATCCTGACTAAGGCCCATCACCAGGGTGGATCATAGAAGACCATATATATGACTGTGTGTATAATTAAACAACAAAAACAACAGTCAGCAATACAAAGCGCAAAACACATGCAGCTGATAAAAAAAGTACACCAACTTTCATCTTCGTCATCAGAATCTGAAATATCCACATTCCCTTCTTGGATTCGTATTCTCTCTGGAAGAAAAGGAAATAAAACATTATTTTAAGTCATCCAAACTACGTGAATGGAGTGAAGCATTCTCCTGATAAATCTTACTTGGTGCAAAATTAGAGACGACCATTCTGAGACAGGCTCTGAGATAAACGGTCTGTGCCGACACCAGGTTACTGAGAAAAGCCAGATACTCCTCCACCACAGCCTGACTGCGACCGAGCCATGGCAGCTTCTGTATGGGGGGAAACACAGTGAAAATGACCGGACTGCTTTTAGCTATCATTTGACACAACAGTGCGTCACTCACCAAAACAACATATATTAACTGCTCGTGATCTTTCCCAAGTTGAGTCACACAGCTCCTGAATTCCTGCAGCCAGTTGATAATCTGAGCATCCTACAATGACAGGCAAGATAATCAGTGAGAAAGAACATTTCACACACACACCAATCTATTGCTAGCACTAGCCTAAATAAGCATTTTCAAACAGCATTTCGACTCAGACCACTTCGCTAATTAATCATTTAAACTGACTCGTGAGTCTGTTCAGTGAGAAGTGAACGAGTCCGGTAACTTAGCAACGTCTAGTCAATTAACCAATACATTTTTTTAACTTTGAAATAACGTTAAGGGATTAAAAACAACACTTGCCTTAATTTCAGGATCTGATAGTTGATGTTGTATCAGTTCATAATCACTTGTGTCGCCCTGGTGACGTCACGGCAGACATGTCAGAACATGTTTTTCAGACAGTGACATTTATTCGCTTTATACGGTAACCTTAACGATATTTACAATCTCACCTTTTGTAGCTTCGCTAATGTATTGGCAACCGTGCCTCCAAAACGCACAGTTTTTTTCGGAGGAGTATTGAGAAAATCTCTGTCCTCAATTTCCATTATTTATCACAATTAATTTGAATCTGCGAATACGAGACGTTACAGTCGATGAGACCCAACTAGCGTCACCTTTAATTCTGTGGACACTCGAGAAAACATACACAAATATAAAGACAAACACGTATAGGCTGCGCGTAGTTACTTAACCGACTAAGTTACGTCACATCGCGAGAGTTAATAGACCACAACTTACCAAATAACGGTTATTCAAAAAAAGTGTATAATTAAAGCAGGCATTATATGTGAGTTATCAGAACAGCCACATGCTTAAGCATGCCGAACACCGCGCGACCGGAAGTACTGTATTGTTGTTACGGAAGTAGCGTGTTTAGCTCAGTTGTGCTCAAGAAATGAAAGTTTTGCCACCTAGTGGTTTAAAATGTGATAGCTCAATGAATGCATGCAATGTGAGTGTTTAATTTCAAGCCTGGTCTATAATAACGTGTGCATACATACTTTACAATGCTTAACGCTTACAGTGTAAATTCAGATAATCATATAAAACAATGCTCTTACATTACTTCTATAAAAAAAACAAACACTGTACATTCTGTATAAACACTGTATAAACAGTTTGGGGTGAACCTTTAATATTTTATATTGAATAAGCTACAGTTACTTTGTAATATTTGTGAGAAATCAAACAATAACTGGTGGAATCCTTATTGAAGACCACTGGCACATCGAATAGTATCTCTAAGATTTGCCCTGTTAAATAGTACATGAAATTATCTTTCCCAGTAAATCACCGTTTCCAGATTCTTTGCTTAATTGTGCAAAAGTTTAAGACAGGTGGTTTTTAGAGTCAGTGCATCTGAAATTACATGAAAGGCATGTATGGCCTGAGGAATAAAGTTGTCAAATCCAAAGCTGCAAATAAATAACTGGAAAACTGTTTTGAATAGAAAAGAACGCTGTTGTTGAGCTAACTATCAAACGGTCTGCCACCCATCTGGTTCATTTACACCTGCTGCTTCTAAACTGGTATGAGCAAACAAAGATAAGAGGAAGCAAACCTCATAACACTTCTCAATGTCCAAAGGTTGTACAGTATGTACGAGACTCAATAAAAGCAGGACACTAAAACATGTCCGAGTTACAATCGAGAAACACAGATATAAAACAGACAGTTAGATGTAGGAAAATACATAATTGTATTTATTTTGTCATATAGCCATTCTTGTCAGTGCATAGTCTCAAGATAGTTCAAAGCACAAAAAACATAATCAGTCAAATCAACAAAATGTACAAAACGTAATTCACTTGTAAACATTTCAATAAAACACCTGAGTACATAAAAAAAGAAAAAAAAAGTATATTTCAACAGGAGAGAGAAACAAAAGTCAGCGTGATTGAATATCCTCTTCTGTATCCTGTTAAAATAAAACAAGAAAATGTTTAAACATTTTTATTTTTGTCATTTAAAAGGTCTATTTCTCTCTCTGTCTGTTTGTTCTATATTATACATAGAATATATTCATTTAACCTGTTGAATCCACTTGAAAAGCGTAATGCATTTTTGTGTTTTACTTTCATACACAGTCTATAAATACTCTGTTTTGTGACTTTATTTTATTTAATAATGTGTAAATGAAGAGCTAGGCCTGCAGGTGGTAAAACAATCTTTATATATGTACAATAGCAGTTATTATCTTTAAAGTAAAGATACATCTGTTATACTTCACACTGTAAGTCTCCATTGTCGATAGGCTATAAGCTAGGCTTCATGGTTGATGTTTAACAGAGTGATTTGCCCTTACTTATGATGCATATACTTCCTCAAAGTCATTTGATTGACATATTTTCTTTCTGACCAACTTTAATATCGTCATGCCGATTCTTGAATCAAGAATAAGTAGAAAGTCATAAAACATTTTTCATCAAACATTAATAACTAAACTGGTGAAGCTGCCATTGTTAAAATCTTAATTAGTGATGTAATTCAGACAGTGCTATTAACCTGTAGGTGATGATGGTTCATATGGCCTGTGTTTCTGTTCTGAGGGTGTCTCCTCCGCTCACTGTCGCAGACACAGTGCTCACATTATCCTGAGAGCTCATGGCAAAAGCCACTGGCGCTTGACTGCCTTCTCTCCTGTGCTTTGCTCGTCCGGGCTCCGCGCCTGGACCTCGGGGACCCCCGTTTCTCCTGAGAGAGTTTCTGATTCCGCTCGAGAGGCGGCTGGAGAATCTCCTCACGACTCCTGCCAAACCTCTGCCTTTCTTCAGCAAACCCACATCGTCCTCAAGCTCCTCGGGGGGCACCTCAATGTTACCCGCGTACCAGAAAACCCACCAGATCAGACTCAGGAAAATGATGATGGCTCCCGCGTATATCAAGAAGTCGTAGAAAAACAAGTCTCCAAACACGCCAAGCAATAACACGATGAGACCGAGAGCGTCGAAAGCCACCGCGAGCCAGAACGCGCAAGAACAGCGCCCGAGACCGCCCGGCGCTGCCTCCATCTTCACGCTGCTTTTTTACTCTTATGCTTGGTCGTTTGGGACAGTTCAGTTGCTTTTTTGAAAAATCAGACGTCTAAAAGAAGGGTCTGGAAGGATTTTTGTTTGTTTCATAGATACGCGGCGCGAAGGAAGGAGCTCTCTGTTAACACTTCACCTGGAAGGGAGTGGCATAGAGCGGTGGGTGCGTCTTAACTACACAGACTCACCTAGAGACTGCACACCTGAGCTGAACTGTGCTGCCCCGAGTGTTAGACACACAACACTAGCACTTCAGCTGTGCTCGTTATAAAAAAGTGTGCCACTGCAGGTGAATAGGGTAAACTTTTTCAAAATTTATTATTAGGCTATTATAATTATATTTATTATTATTATTTATTTATTTTTGAGATTAGAGTCAAATGTTTTTACAGAGGGAATTTTGGGCATCTCATTTATGCAACTCCTTAACTCATAAATTAGTCAGAAAACAATATATTGGGAATAAAATGTTGTATATAATCAAGCAAATTATAAACAAATCCCTCTCTAAAAAACCTTCAGGATATAGGCAGGAATGAAACGTTTAGTGTGTGTAAGTGGAGATTTCCACTTGCCTGGAAAAACACAAACTTCACTAAGAGGGTCTCAGTCCCCTGGTTGAGAACCACTGAACAATTTACATATTTAGAAATAAGAAAAAATAATCTTCTGAAATCCTTGAGTTTGAGTTCAGTTCTTTTTGAAAAAATATTCAAATAAATGCAGTGTCCTTAAAAGTTCTAAAAGTTTCAAAGAACCCATACAATAAAAAGTATCTTGATGCAAATGGTGCGTGTCATGCAACTTATGTCATGTAACAGCGTTTCTAGAAAACAATATTCCAAGTTTTTTCTGATACACTGGACATTCTAATTAAACCAGATCCTATATTAATTATATTTGGAGTTTCCGAAGAATTTTTGAGACACAGGTACAACAACAGTTTGTGTCATATGGGTTGATCTCTGCCAAAAAAACGTATCCTTTTGTTTAGGAAGAAAAAAGAATTATGGCTGACAGAGTTGACATGTACACTACACCTGGAAAGAATCAGGTATACCTTAAAAAAATTTGGTCCCCTTTTATTTCCTTTTTACAAACTTGTGATTAATACACAGTAATAAACTTTGTTTATTATGCCTCCAGCACGTACTTTTACCATTGGATAGCACTTATAGGTCAAGTTTTGGGTGGGGGGGTATTTTATTTTATTTTTTGATTATTGCTATTTTTTATTTTATTTTTATGTCTATTTGTTAAAATGTAAGTTTTATTTGTATGTGTATATTCAAAAACTGTAATTACAAGTAACGGACTGCTAAAATTTCTAATAATAAAAAAAAAAAGGCAAATATTTGATCTACATGGCAGCTTTGAATAAAGTACGTTCTGGTTTTTATTCTCATCATTAATTTTGTCTAAAAATAACACATTTAAAACCCAAAATAAAAAGGCATTTTTGACACTAATATGCTAAAGTAATGACATAAATGTACACAACAGAGTTTTTTCTGTCCTGCTGTCAGAGGTCATTGCATGCAGTGAGCGCACACCAGACATTTTTGCCCTTCTAAGATTAGCAAGCGTGTGATCCTGCCTAATCCAACACAGACAATCAGTACCGGAAAAGCTGTTTATCTGTTACCCAGCATCACCCTCAATATCTCATAAAATCTACATTAAGCTGTCACCTCTCACATACACTTTCATAAAAACAGCATCACAAGAAACTGTACGACTCACAAAGTGAACAATGCTTAACCTAAAACACATGTGAACTCTGCAATATTTAATCACCATTAATATACTGTCCTATTGCAAGTTTAATAAGATACAATTCTTTTTTTAATACTGCATCCCTTATGAATATGTGCATGTTATGTAAACCTTATGAATGAATGCGTCTTTATTTCTTAATGAAAGGCTGTTACATTTGGATAAAACATTGCACAATTTTAACATTTTTAAATATTTCAATAAATAAATAAGGTATATGGGTTGAATGGCAACCTAACATGGGGCACAAATGTCACAAGGCCCCTCCAACCCAGCCCGTGAAATTCATAAAGACACAACGCATTTCCCTTCAGTAATAAATAAATAAACTGAATCACATAAAACTATATAAAGTAAAATGGGCTTGTTCAACATAAATATGAAGTACACAAATAAGTTAACTTAACACCCCTCTTAATAAGATAAGTGATAAGATTTATAAGCACAGCCTCAATGCAGTACCATTGTGGGACAGAACTGTCCATCCGCAAAGGCACAATGTTGTTGATGTGCGCCTCTGTGTCTCTATTTCTCCTTGTCCTTACTGCGAGTTAGAAGCTGTTTTTTGGGGGCCATGATCCAAGCTAAGGCCACTGCTGCCGTGCCGTCCCCACTTTGTCGTGAGAAACATAAAAACGTGGCCCACAGGAACGCTGAACAGCCCATGAATGCTGTCCTCAGGTACAGAGGCATCAGAACAAAATTCAGAAACTGAAAGAAAAATACAGGTTACTCAACACAAATAGCGACTAGATGGGAAAAATGAACAATGCACTTTAAGAACAAAGCAAAGGATGAAGATGTGCTTATGGCACGTTTAGCTGTTTTTATATATTATGTAGTGACTGAATGTGGCTCTCACCTGCATGAATGGCCAGTACATCAGTCCAGTCTGAAATGCAAAAATATATTTAGACTGTCAGCCATAAAAAGCTAGATGTTCTCAATATCGTTTGGTAACACTTTATTTTATGGTTACACCTATTAGTAGCTTATTAGCATGCATATTACTTAATAATAATTAAGCACATATTAATGCATTATTCTACATGACCTTATTCTGCATCCTTAATCCTACCCAATACCTAAACTTAACAACTACCTTACTAACTATTGATAAGCAGCAAAATAAGAATTAATTGAGGGAAAAGCCGTAGTTAATAGTTAACAAGTGTTACCTATTCTAAAGTGTTACCAAGAGTTAATTTGCAAAAACTGATAACTTAATTTTTTTTTACATTTTAAAAATCATGATTTTTTTATTGTAATTTATTGTGTTAGTTTGTTGTTGTTGTTATTTTTTAACCTAATCCTAAACCCAACTGCAATTAAACTGAAGCGCACAATAAAAAAAACACCATTTTTGAATTATGTTAAAAATTAAGATCAGA
Organism: Enteromius mattozi; assembly: GCA_032359235.1. Taxonomy (NCBI): domain Eukaryota; kingdom Metazoa; phylum Chordata; class Actinopteri; order Cypriniformes; family Cyprinidae; genus Enteromius; species Enteromius mattozi. The sequence continues at coordinate 6,099,462 of JAUMHE010000044.1, read as the reverse complement.
TGTCGCTTTTTTGAACAAACCTAATAAATGACAAACTAAAATTTAATTTTTACATTACATCATCTTGTATGTTATAAATTTTTTAGACTTTGGTCTTTTTTTAAGCTGACACTTTCAAGTTGAGAGTTTATATACATACATATATGTGTGTATATATATATATATATATATATATGTGTGTGTGTGTGTGTGTGTTTATATGCCTATAGCATGTGTATAGCTTTTTTCTTTTTATCATCTTGACGTGTTCTTGATGTCAGTAGAAAATCTGGCTCTGGAAGGATATGAAAGGTACAGAACCCTTTAAAAGATTTTGCAACTACTGTAGGCCTACATATTTGATTTAGACTTCAGCAAATGATTCTCTTTAAAGGAGGTTGTTCACGGGCTAACAGGTAAAAGATGACTTCTTTCTGGTGGTTCACCAAGGGCCTACCTTGTATGTATTAAAAAACTTTTCTCGCCAGTCTGCAAATATGTCCTCTTTGCCCTCCAAGAAACTCACACCTGTGAAGACAAGGACTCGAGTGATTAAACAAACAAACGCAGGCTATTATACGAGACTGTGACTGACATTAGTCTACATCACCTGTGTAGAAGACACTGGTCGCCAAAGGTGAAGCAAAAGTTTGGTCCAAAAGCAGTTTGCGGAAAACCATCCCGGCCGATCTTCCCGGGAAACGATGTTCCAAGGCTCGCAGCCAGAAGTAATTGAAGTTGCCTTGAAAGCTCAGCGCCACGATCGCCACGTTTCTCGTGTGTCTCCAGTCCATTTGTTCTCTCTGCGCGATCATGCACTGATGCACGAAGTCCCCGCCGGCGAACAAGCATCCGTACAGAGTCACATTGCTTATCCAAGGCAATACCTTTGCTCGTTTAAAAAAAGATTTTCTCATGTTCAACAAAACAGACAGCCTCGTGGGCCTACTCCGTAACCTTTGCAAAGGATGTCGATGGACAGAAAACAAAACTGCAGTGATCTGACATTGACAGACGGCCGTAGCTAAGCTCAAATATGACCTTTTGCTCTTCAAGTTAAATGTTAAACTATTATTTCTATTATTGCTATTATTTTAAAAAGGCACAATAAATTACAGATTATTAGTTTGACAGCTCATTGTGACTCATCCTTTAGTTTCTAAACATTAGAAGATCATTACAAAGCACTGCCAAATAAAACACAGATCAATCGAGTACTTGGGTTCAGTCCATCTTCTCTCACTTTAAAAGAGACAGCGAGGCAAAAATAAGAATTACGCTTCATTAATCCATTAGCAATTAAATGAAAAGGTTCCAGCGCGCGTTCATCCAGCGATCAGCAGTTTCCCGTTACTTAGTCAGGTGCTGCTCAAATCCCACATTAATCTGTCCGGGCGCTCCTGCGCCTTCACGGGTGCGCGCTTCAGTCCGATCTGTAAGTCGTAAAGATCGACCACATCCTCTGTAAGACCAGGCACTAGCTTTTATGTTCGTGCGATCCACATTTACTGAGACTTTTGGCGCTTACTCAATTTGTCACACATTTCATTTATATATGAAGCTAATGTTATGTGGCACAATGCTTGTTTGGCAGGCTATTGAGATGATGAGCCTAACATGCACATACGTGCACTTAATATGACTAAACTTCCCCAAAAATTGTTTATTTACACCTCTGGTTCTAAATATGTTCCGGTAACACTTTATAAGGTTCATTAGTTAACAACATTGGCTAACATGAATCAAGAATGAGCAATACTTTTACAGTATTTATTAATATTAGTTCATGTTAATTTCAGCATTTACTAATGCATTATTAAAACCACAAGTTGTGCTTGTTAATATTAGTTAATGCACTGTGAACTAACAATGAGCGACTGTATTTTTATTAACTAGCATTAACAAAGATAAATAAATACTAATAAATGCATTGTTTATTGTTTGTTTATGCTAGTTAATACTAATGTTAACAACAAACGACACCTTACTGTAATAGAAAAAAGCTTGAATTTCAGACTCGTAATAAAAAAGTAGGCTAAATGGTAAAATATTTGAATAACAGCAATTCTAAAATTAAAATTATTAAAATATTTCTTCCATTTCTTCCAAACTTCCATCAGCTCACAAATCTGATTTGTTTAGCTGAATAGAATTGACATTTTTGTATTATATATATATATATATATATATATATATATGTATTTTATTATTTATGATTCAGTCATGACAACAACAAACTGAACATGGACACCTTACTTTTATTTAATCATGAAAGGCATGTGTTTGCCACTCGAGATGTTACAGACCACGTGATGACGTAAAAGGGTTTTTCCTTTTCTTTTTTTTTTTTTTTGTTGCAACGAACTGCTCGAAAGAACCGATTCGGCTCGGACTCCACATCATTGCACTGCATCATTACCATAGATGTTACACGTATTTGCGTTGGGGCAAAGCGAGGAGCTCACGCGACTGTAAAGGGGGCGTATGTTTAGGCAACGTCAGCGCTGCCAGCGTGGAGCGGCATGACACCAGGAAGTAGCACAATTCAATTGACTATACAAATATCGAAGCGAGAGGGTATCCGAGGTGGATTTTAGCGCTTTTTGCATTTGCTTCCCTAAAACACACAGCACGCGACGACGCACGGGGGGCACGCAAAGTCCCTGCGACTGGGTTTTCAACATTGCGTGGATAAGCCGCCTGTGAAGGTAATGTAAAACAGCGCGTATCATTCCCTGAAGGACTCGCTCGTATGATTGAAGTGCAGGAAGCTTATTCACTGTCATTGCCATGGGGAGGAGGATGCGGAGCTAACCATTTGTATCGAGTGCGTAGAGATTGACGCTCGCCGTCTTCTTTAAATGTGAAAGTGCCGGTGAAAATTGAACTGTTAATAGATGGTGGTCTGCAGAGCGCTTTCACGTGCAAGTTTGATCTAAAAAAATCAATTGTGTTGCAAAATGAAGTGTGACGTTAGATCAGGATGCGCACGGGGACACGACATTCAGTTTTCCTTGTCTGGATAAGGTGTACATACCAGATGAGTGGCAGTGTATTGAAATGAGCCTTGTCATCCGACAGGTTTGCTTCTCTAACACGCCCCACATCCTGAATATCAGGAATTATAAGTGTAGAACTAATAAGGCAAGATTTAAGACGGCACTGCAGGCTCATTTGACACAAATTAGCATACTTTGCAAGTCTGTTTGACAAGTCCGCAAATGTGTTATGTACTTTGTGCTTGAATGTATAGTTATTTCGAAAGGACAGAGGCCTAAATGTTTCCTCCTCTCTCATAGTCCGTGAAAGTGCCCTACAGGTGAAATATGATGAGTTTTGTTAAAGCCCATTTTATTTGATGTGACAAGTAATGTGATATACAGCCATTGTCAACACGTTTGCAAGTTCTCCAGTGTTTCGGTGCAGTGCCCTTCAAGGATAACTATACCTTTATATTTACTGTGTAATTGTAGATGATGGACCCTACACTTGCTGAGATGGGAAACCATCTCTCTGATGCCATGAAGATTCTGGAAAGTGAAAAACTGTGAGACTTCACCTTTCTTATTACAGTGTTACTGTACTACTAAACAACTAAGCTATCTTCATGTTATGTTGACAGTATGTCCATAGTTTAGTTTCACATAATATAACGTTGTTTGGATGTATTCAGGGAATCTGAACAGGGCAAAGAAAGAAAGAAGTTGAGTTGGAGAGAAATTCCAGGACCCTTGCAAGGAGAGTGAGTGAGACATTTACACCATTTCTTCTCTTGCTCTGTAACTCTGCCCTGTTTATTTCTAAGGCATTTTGTGGGATTTAAAGTCAGCGCGTATTAGCTATAAAACACTTGAAGTCCTTACTTATCCTTTTCCATATTTTTCTGACAGTGGACAGGATGTTGTCAGCATACTCCAGCTTGTCCAGAACCTGATGCATGGAGATGATGACAAGCAGGGTTATCGGTAGGTCACAGCACGCTCGGTTTGTCATCCCAATGCCAAGAAATTAATCCCTTAAGAATTATGAACAGGTTTATAATAAAAAAAAGATACTAAAACTTTTATTTATGCATTAAATTGGTCAAAAGTAATGGTAAAGAACTTTGTAATGTTACCAAGTAAAAGCTGTTCTTTTGAGCTTTCTATTCATCAAAGAATACTGAAGAAAAGTCAGTTTCCACATAATGTTGTTTTGAAGAGAGATAATGTTAAGAAGTATTTCTTGAGCAGCAAGCATTATTTTTAAAGGATCATGTGACGAATGCTGAAAATGTAGCTTTGACACGATGGTAATAAATCACATTTTAAAACATATTTTAAATTGTAGTAATATTTCACAAAATTGACCATTTTGCTCTATTTTATAAACAAATAAATGCAAGCTTTCAGAGCATAAGAGACTTCTTTCACCAAAATCGTATAAAAAAAAATCTTACAGACCTAACCTTTTGATTGGTGGTATCTGTGAATGCTTCAGTAAAATAAGGGCTGTGTTATATATTACTTGTAGAACAAAACGGACAAGTCTCTTGAATAAAAGTCTCTTTAAGTAACGCCGTAGGCCTTATTTTACTGATTAACCAAACCTACAGTATGTTAAAATAGTCTTTGGGTTGGTCTACAAATTGACGTCAGGACCTTAACAGCTCCATTATATTGCACTGAGAGTGTGTGTAAACCCCTCTGTGTGTCATAAAACGATGAATGTCTGTTTAGCAGGATGCAGTATGTTGGAGAGCAGGGACACATGGCTCTATTGGGCCACAGTCTGGCTGCATATATTTCTGTCCTGGAACGAGAAAGACTGAGAAAGCTGACCACACGAATCCTGTCAGATACCAATCTCTGGCTCTGCAGGCTTTTTAGGTACGCTCATGTTTTCTTAGTGATCTCACGTTGGTTTCGGAGGTTTCTCTTTTCTCTGTCATACACACTCTTTTAAGCGATATAAAGCTATTTATAGAGATGTGTGTGAGCATTAATAATAGGCTCCACCTTTGTTTCACCTCAGCAAATTTTATTGGCAGTGTCTTCACTTGAACAGCTTAGGCGAGCTTTTCATTAGAACAATGACAGATTTAATGCTGAATAAGAGAGGACAAGGGGAATCTTTATCTCAGTCTTGTTTTTTAGTGTGCACAAATTTTTCTTCTTTCTTTGAAATAGGTGCTTTTGCTGTTTTAAAAGATGATTTTTGAAGCAAATGACTATATGGTTTAAGGATACACTGATTGTACAGTTTTGGCTGATAACAAAAAGCAAATAATTATTTTTATAAAATGTCAGATAACCGATAAATGGCCAACATTCAAATTCTATAGTGTTTTGTCAAAACAATTTAAATAAAACACTAAATACTAAAACCAATCATTTTAAAAGTAGCTAAATTTAGACATTATATCGTGACAATGAACAGAATGAAAATGGATATCCGTTTTGAGATCTGCTGAAGATTACATTTAAAATATTTCTAAATAAATTTCTTTTTTGTAGATATGAAAATGGCTCAGCATATTTTCATGAAGATGACCGTGAGGGGCTGGTGAAGGTGTGTCGGCTGGCTATTAATACTCATTATGAGGACTACGCTACAGAGGGCTTTACGTTGCTCAGTTCTAAACATCCTGTGATTTACCAAAGTGCTGCATGCAGACCCGGACTGGGACAACATCTCTGCAGCCAGGTACAATGTCACCTCCACATCACTTGTCAGTGCTGCAGGGTCTTGAGTGTGTGACATTACCGCACTATATCAAAAAAATGTGTGTGTTTATGTGTAGTGGATACTGCTTGCTTTTAATTAGACAATTTTTTTTGTTTGATTTTCAGCTGGGACTGCCTCTGTCAAGTCTTTGTATTGTGCCATGTAACACCATGTTTGGCTCCTTGCACCAAATGGTAGGAAGTTGTCTTTTGGTAGAGACGTTTAGCATTTATTTGTTTTTAAAAAGGGCTGTTTCTTGGGCTCACCAAGGCTGCATGCATTTGACCAAAAAGAGTGAAAATGGTGATATTGGTAAATGTATTGCAATTTAAATGAACTATTTTAATTCATTTAACTATTTTAAAATGTAATTGATTCCTATTCAAAGCTGAATTTTCAGCAGCCATTACTTTAGTCTTCAGTCTCATATGAACCTTCAGAAATCATTCTAATATGCTGATTTGACTGCTTTTAAGTAAATAAACAACAGTTGTATTTAGAAATTGGTTAAGCCTAACTGATCCATTTAAAAAACTATCACCTACGTGTTTTAGAACTTGTCTGGTATTTACCTTAAATGTCTTGTATAGCTTCTTATTAATTGTTTGACTTTTGTTATTTTATTGTATTTTAACCTTGGAGATAGCCTTGCTGCTGACATGCTGGCATTAAAAAAAATAATTGAATAAATAAACGGGCAAGGTTGCTGCTCAAACAATTATCAAAATTAAAAACAGTACTTAATATTTTTATAAAAGCCATGATAATTCTTTTCAAGATTCTTTGATGAATAGAAAGTTCAAAAGAACAGCATTTATTTAAAATAGGATGTATTTGTAACATTATAAATGTTTGTACTCTCACTTTTAATCAATTTGTTGAGTAAAATGTTCTGATAAAAATATTACTTTATTTTTAAAATAATCTTACTGCCCCCAGACATTATATTAAACCAAGTAAAAAATAAACAAGGAATTTGCCTGAGTGCATATGCAAAAAACTACAGACGGACACATGTAATAGAAACTCTGCTCAGAAAAGTGCAAGTAATGAGACCGTATTGAAACAATAAATAGAAAATGTGTTGAAATGGTGTGTTTTTCACTAACTTGTGCTTTTCCAGGATGTTGCATTACTTGACAAGCTCATCAAAGACGATCGTGAGTCGGGGAAGCTTCCGTTGCTGTTGATAGCGAATGCTGGTAAGTTCGCTGTTAGACTTTATTTTTTCAAGCAGTGTAGTTTTTGCGAGCATTTGTTGGTTGTTAGTTTTGCTTACAATCATTAAAACTCATTCCATCTCTCAGGAACGCCAGGCGCAGGTCACACAGACAAACTCAGTCGTCTGAAAGAGCTCTGTGTTCAGTACAATATGTGGCTCCATGTGGAGGGGTTGGTATTAGCTGGTCCTGTTTTTGAATTACCTCTTTTACGTGATTTACTTTTGTACATTTAAATAAACAGATTTAAGGTTTGTAGTTACTATTCATCATAGTTTAAATTTATTTTCTGTGCCGTTCTTTCAGGGTGAATTTGGCAACTCTCATTCTTGGTCAGGTCTCTTCTACTGTCACGGTATGTTGTGTGTGTTTCTGGCCCATATATCTGCATTTGTTTCCTGTCGTCACGTATGTGCTATTATTTTCTCCCTCTCTCTGTCAAGGCGGCCACCAAGTGTGATAGCATGACTTTAACTCCAGGCCCGTGGTTGGGTTTGCCGGCTGTGCCTGCCGTCACCCTTTACAGACATGAAGATCCGGCCCTGGTAAGTTGAGCTGTTATTTTTTAAATGCCAATCATTTTACAGCACGCCATATAGAAATGCAGCCCAAAGATATGACCGTACTGTGCAAATACCTGATGCTAATTATCCTCCCTGCCGGTTGGGGGCAGTCTCTGGCAGCAGGCCTGACCTCCAGCCAACCAGTGGAGAAGCTTCGGGCTTTGCCTCTCTGGCTGTCCCTTCAGTACCTTGGGCATGATGGGATTGTACAGAGGATTAAGCATGCCTCGCAGCTAGTGAGTACCCTGCCAACTTCATTTAGATAATCCGACGCACTCTACTTTAAACACAAGAATTATACTCTGACCTTGTTGGGAATTGATCTGTTTCCCTGTAGAGTCAACAGCTGTTGGAGCATTTGAAGACACTGGCTTCAATAAAAACCTCGGTAGGTGAACTTGTCTTCATCCATTTAGCTGTATGTTGGTACAGAGTCTTTTAGTGTTGCATCACAATCACCACAAAAAAAGAATGTGAATCAAAATGATTTTGAAACTACTGCATACCAGTATTGCCCTAAGTTGGTGTTGCTTCCTTCATTTAATAAATGGATAGTTCACACAAAAAAAGTCTTTACTTATATGGTCTTCCAAAGCTTGGTAACCTACTTTCTTCCATGGAACACAAACACAAAAATGTTTGGTATTTATAAAAAAGAGGTTTTTCCACACTTTTCATACTTACTTATAATTAATCAAATAAAATGAGGACTGGAAAGAGATGCTCCTTAAAAGTAGCTTAAAAGTTGCCCGTGTGATTTGTGACCTGTATTCTAAGCCCATACGATAGATTTGTGTGAGGAAATATGACATTATTCACATATCATCTTGCCTCAAATGGCACCACAAAGAATGTTTGGTAGGACTGTTAACTAAAACAAGAACTATTAAAATTTTATTAACTGAAATAAAATACAAATATTAGAAGAAAACCTAAAAACATATAAAATTAGAAATGTATCGCTGTGGCAATAACTAAAATAAAATATGCTGAAATTGAAATGCTAACTGAAATACTAAAACTGAAATAAATGTAAAAGAAATTTCAATAGAAGTAACAAAAACTAAGAAAAATAAGCATTTGACACAGTTACTAAAAGTTAAAAGTAAAACTTGTTTTTACTTTAAAAAAACTATACAAGTAAAAGCTAATATTTAATAGAAGTGTATATATAAATAAATAAAATATCACTGCTGTATGGCCTTTGAAGACAAAATAATCACAAAGTTGATTACTTTAAGACTTTTTATTATTATTATTGTGCTTTATTTTTATTTTGGTTTTCGACAGCGCCGGTTCTGATTCACTTTACATAGGAAGGAATTCACCTATTGTGTTCCACAGAAGAAAAAAAAAGAAAGGATGAGTAACTTAAAGTCAGATGCATAATAACAATGACCAACTTTACCTTTTTTGGTGAACTATCCCTTTTAAAATCTCGATGACCTCATTAGCACCAGCAGGTATTTCTGCCATTTGCAACCTGACAGTATCACCGTGTTAAAATAATTCAGCTGAAAACATTAATACATAATAGTACATTTGGTATCTTAATGACACAACTCTTTGCACTTTATCTGGCAGCTTCTTGAAATTTTGTTCTCTTCTATCTGTCAGTGGCCCACTTTTTCCTGTCACTCAGAGCATCTAGCCTAAAACCTTAAAAGCAAACACCTCTGTTCTGTGTCACCACCATTAGGATATCCTTGACAGTGAGGTGTCTCTCATCGAGGCTTTGCGCATGGTAAAGAGCAGAGTGTTCGTCATATGTTTGTTGGCAGTGTGGTTTGTGACCGTCAGCACTGTGTGCAGCTCTTATACTGTATACATAGTGTGGTAGTGAGCGTGGGTGCCTTGGTTTCAGGATGTGGTGTCTCATTCCCGGGTCCCTCCCATCTCCGGGGGCTCGCTGCGGGACGTGCTGGGCTCTCTTATACTCTCTATTGTAGGTGGGACCAACCCTCTGCCTGCTTGATCCCACTCCACTCCTTCTCCCCTTCACTCGCGCTGTTTCTCCACTGTTCCCTCCCTCACCATGTCCACCCATAAGTGCTGGTGCTCAGTTTGAAGGCTTTTATTCGTGTAAAGGCCTGCCAGTGCTACAGGCATGTGCAAAAACATTTGAGAAATGTCACTTCACAGAGCTTGATGACTTGTTGAGCATCAATGCTGGACCTCGCTTTGGAGCAATGATGCAGCATCATGGGAACTGAGCAGAATTTGTTAAAATGGCCCTTGTGAGAGAAGGAGCAAAATTAAGCGGTGATGTTCCTGTGTGTAATACTAACACTCATTTGTTTAAAATAAAGTTATACAATAGCTACTACTACATGGCTATAACAGGAACCACATTGCAACCTTTATTTAGTTTTTGAGATATTGATGTAGATGTAGAGACACTTCATGATATTTATATGGCTTCACTTGCTTAACTTATGTTAGTGAGGGTTAGACATTTGTTCGTGAAAAATGTCCATTAGTCATGAAAGAAGCATTGTTTGATAATTATAATAATGGGCATTTGTCCTGTATTTTAACAACATAAGCTTTTCTTAGTTATAACAAAGGTTCCAGCATCATTTAGACATTCCAGCAGCACTATTGCATGACTTTAGGTCATGTGCCACATTGTCCAGATTGACCTGTCAAACCAGTAGCTAGCAAACAAAAAGCCTCTCCATGACATTGCATCACAACATTTAAATACTAAACCAATCACAATAACATGGTAGTGCTCACAGCATGACATTAAGGCCTCCTGTTGCGAATGCTTATATGTGTAACAGGTGTTTTGAGACCCCGTCCCCACCCTCTGTGTCTTTCTGATGTTTGTAGGTGGAGGATGAACTGAACTCCCCTGTGGTGGTGTTCAGGTTTTCACAAGACAACAGCGCTCGTAAGTTTCCTTTTCTTGGTTGTATGTGTGTGTTTATGTAAACCGTTCAAACTTTTTGGGTCAATGTTTTTGAAAACACTTATTAAGCAAAGTTAAATTGCCATCTGATATGATCATGTCTTGCTTTCTTCAGTCATAACATGAGAAATTATGTTTTTTGAGGAAAATATTCCACTATTTTTCTCCATATTGTGGACTTCAATGGCGGGCAAATGTCCAAATTGCAGTTTTATTGCAGCTGCAAAGGACTTATGTTACATAAATTGATATACTTTTTAACCACAAATGCTCGTCTTGTACTAGCTCGACTAGCTCGATGTAGGTGGAAGTACCAGCCCAGTGTTTCAGTGTTTACATAGCAAATGTGCAAAGAAAGCCAAATGCCCTTTATTTAAAAAAAAAAAAGTAAAACAATAATGTCGAACAATTTTGAAGTTGGAGGAGAACTCTGAAACTGAAATTTTGACCTTCAACCAGCTGGCCACCATTGAAGTTCACGATACAGAGAAAAATTCTGGAAAGCTTTCCTCAAAAATCTTAATTTCTTTTCGTCTGAAGAAAGACATGAATATTTTGGATAAATACATAAAATGCCGGTGTTCAAAACAATCTTCTTGCCTTCACCCGATTCACTACTGTAAGTTTATAATAATATTTTCTAATTTGAGTGGTACTGGTAGCAATTTGTGGGAAATTTGAGCAGGTCGCTGTGTCATTTTGTCATGTCTGTAAACATAAAGAAGCTGTCCTGGATTTTCCTGGCGGATAAAATGGTTTATGTTTGTTAAACACAAGTGACTGAAATCAGATTATATTCTAGTTTGTGTAAATCAAATGTGCATCTGATTACAGATGTCCTATATGGGATTACACTAGTTTTGTAATTTAGAAAGACCCACTTCTAAAGAGGAACAATTTGCTTTTTGGGTTTAATGCTAATACACACTACATACACACTTAATGCCGATGTTGTTAACATTAACAGTTTGAGAACAAAGTATAACAGTAATGTTAATTTGCACAGTTTGATGTAATAAGATAAGGGATTGTTAAATCCATAGCCATTCATAGCGCAGTTCATTAAAATGCTTTTTTCCTCAGTTGGTCAGAACAGAAGTTTCAGATTTGTTACTCAGTCTTTCAGATGACAATATCCTGTGACAGATGTGAAAAACAATAAGTTGTAGGCTAGAATCTGTGATTCCTAAGTACAGTATCCACACCTTTACGGTGACCGACAGCCACACATTCACCGCAAAACAGATTCATCCATGATTTTGAATCAGATGCTTTTGAATAAATGCTGTATATAACATTCTATTCATCAAAGAATTTTCGACAAAAGGTTTCTACAAAAATATTATGCATGTATATACTAAGAGATTGATTGAAATCCATAAAACTTTCATTTTCAGCCTCTAGTGGTGGCTCAGTAGAAGGCTATCTTGAAGGGGAAAGAGATATCCTTGATGCCCTTAATAGATGGGTAAATACTTCTCTTACACTGTATTATGAGAAATAAGTAGACTGAATTGTGAGCATTTATAACAGTGCTAAGATCATTTTGAGTGACCCGACTGCTTTGATCTGATTTGACAGTTGGGTGAGCAGTTGGCACAGCAAGTTGCCCTAAGTGGTGTGGATGTGGTTGAGTTGGAAGATGAGGGCACATGTGTTCGCTTCAGCCCCCTCATGACCGCTGCAGGTAAGATATTTGGAGATTAATTAAAATTGGGAATGCTAACACAGTGTTTAGGCCTTAGCCATACTGACTTAAAAACTGGGGGCATACTTGGTGTAGCTAAATATAAATTTAAGAAATCCTGGGTTATGTGCAAGCACTTGACATTTTAATAAGCCTATATTAAAGGGATTCTTCACCCCAAAATGAAAATTTGTGCCATTAATCAATCACTAATCATGTCATTTCAAACTCGTAAAAGATTTGTTCGTCCATGGAACACAATTTAAGATATTTTTGATGAAAACTGGGATGCTTGTTACTGTCCCATTGACTGCCAAGTAATAAACTCTGTCAAAGTCTAGAAAAATATGAAAGACATCTTCTGAATACTTCATTTGCCATCAGTGGTTCAACTGTAACATTATAAAGCGATGAGAATACTTTTTGTACGCAAATAAAATAAAAATAACAAAATTTATTCAACAATT
>JAUMHE010000044.1:6065635-6086826 GCA_032359235.1 Enteromius mattozi | reverse complement strand
AACTGTAACATTATAAAGCGATGAGAATACTTTTTGTACGCAAATAAAATAAAAATAACAAAATTTATTCAACAATTCGTCTACTCATAGAAATTGTATCCGAATGGTATGACTGACACAGACCAGCATACGCTATTTGCCTTCAGGAGATGCTCTCCAAAATGGTGCTGCAGTGATGCAGAGAGAAACGGAGGAGACGAATTGTTGAATAAATGTTATTTTTTAAATTTTGTGTATGAAAGGTATTCTTGTAGCTTCATAACATTACGGTTGAACCACTGATGGCAGATGGAGTATTCAGAAGATTTCTGGACATTCCTTGACAGTGTTTATTACTTGGCAGTCAAAAGCCTCCCCGTGTTATAAGTATCTTTTTTTTTTTTTTTTTGGACTTGTCCGTAGTTTTGCAGGGGTGAGACCCAATTCATGTTAACTCATGCTAATAGTACTATTTATGTGTGTAGCTCTTGGCACTCAGGATTATGACGTGGGTGCTCTGGTGGAGAAGCTGGGAGAGATGATTCCAGTGCTGAGCTGCACCCTACGCTTCAGACAGGACTTCAAGGATGAGGTTCTACAACAAGCTTCCCTCTCGTACATTGAGGACCAGAGCTGGCCTGGTCTTGGAGGTGTGAGGTGAGGCTCTGGAATCACACATGCATCAGTTTACAGCACATTTTACTTTACATTCATGCATTTGACAGATGCTTTTATCCAAAGCGCATTTGAGGTATATGTTTAGTCAGTTTTGTGTTCCTTGGAATTCGAAAATGAGACACATTGTGCGAGCGGAGCTAAAAGGAAATCCTAATAAAGTGACCCTAATATCCTCTATTCCTCACTTGAAGAAGAAGGAAATTCACGTTATGTTTCCAGTGTTAAACAATGACTTTTTGTTTGTTGTTTTTTTTGAAGGTATGAGCCCAGAATCACAGAATTGGATGAAGACAAGAGACAACACATGGTGGAGAAGATCAACAGTGACTTGCTTAAGAAGCTGATGGAGCTGGATACTGACCTGTACTTCTCGGATGGTAAGTTCCTGATGGTCTTATGAATGACAGCTGTAGAATTGGTGTAATTCACTTGAACTGAGTGATCTCAAAACTTCTGTCTTGTGTGCAGGTCCTGAGTTTCGTGAGGAACAAAACTGCATATTCGTTGGTATGGCAACAGAAGACCTGAATGTGGCAGAGTTGGTGGAAACTATAGTATCTATTGGAAGAGACATTGAGGAAAGTGGAAAGGTTTGCTCTGACTTTTGTTTTGGACAGGTGGTTAAAATTTTTGTTTTAGAAAATGAAAATCAGAAACATAAGATATAATGCATCTGTGTACGTTTGTGGCTAGTTGTTTGAAAACATGACAGAGGTTGTGAGAAGAGGCATACAGGAAGCAGAGCAGCAGCTTCAGAAAGCAAATGAAGAGAAGCTGATGGAGGAGGTAAGTGAATATGTCTGGGTGGACAGTAATGTCCGAACATCTGAGATCACAAGATCTCTTTTAAACTTGTAAAATAAAACAAAAAAACTTTATGGCATGAAATGGAGGAGTAAATATTTAAAGGGGTCATAAACTGTCATTGTGTTTATTTTGTACTCTGGGGACCACTTAGAATTTTTTTTATCAAAAAACATAATTTAGAAGTAATAGGCTATTTTCTTTCCTGTTCTTAAACCCCCTTGTGGATTGTAGACTGAAGTAAATGCCCACTGCTATGATGCCTGGTAAAATGAGGTGAACAAAGGACCAAACTCTTACTGACGTGGTCTGGAACGTCATTAAAAATAAAATTAATCTAGTCTTTCCTAATGTTGAGATCAGAAGGAAGTCAATGCGAAGACTGTTGTAAGCGTGGCACTGCAGAGTCTTGGGATCATCTTTATCGTTCGGTTTCTCTGAAGACCTGCATTCGCCTCTCTCATAAAAACTCTCTCTCAAAAAAAAAAAGTGTGAATTTGTAGGCAGGGCCGAAAAGGCAGTGATGTATGACAGGTGATGATCTTCTTCCAAAAGAGAGGTTTAGAAACACTATTACATCAAAGTTGTACATTACACAAGCAGTCATTTTGGCAGATTGGCTTCAATACAAGCTGTTTTTAGACTAATGAGAAAGATTTGAGTTCTGAAACTTACAGGATGTTTTTTTTTTGTTTTTAGTACAATGACCTCTTCATGTGAAAAGATTAAGGGAATTTTGGTTTCTCACTTCATGACCCCTTTTAGTTATTTCTGTCACTTAATTTATAGGTCAAATATTTGGCATTTTGCATGTGACTCATTCAAAAATTAGTTTTCCATTTCAACAATGCTGGTTACGTAATTTTAATAACTTTTCTGATGAAATCATTAAAAAATGTGTTACTTTTCAGGGTGTACTTCGACAGATCCCTCTGGTGGGCTCTGTGCTTAACTGGTTCTCCCCAGTTCAGGCCTCTGTCAAAGGAAGAACTTTCAACCTAGCTGAAGGTATAGCTATTTTAAACTTTGTAATGCACAAAATGTCAAACAAATACCAGTTTCATTGTAGTTTTCGGTGTATTATAGCATCTATTTTGCCTTCATAGGTTGTCTGGACAGCACCGAGCCTGTTTATTCCATAAAAGCGCAGATGAATAAAGAAGCTTCCCTTGATTCCCCCAAGTCCATCACCAATCGGTTTCCAGGTAACGGTAACATCTTGATCTAAGATCAGAGTGACCATAATTACACCTAATGTCCACTGATTAATTAGAACACATTTGTTCTTTCGTTGATGTTTACAGAACTCTCAGGTTAATCAAACCATGTTATTCACAGGCCAAAAACTCTTCCGGCGGCACGGAGCGGGCTCAGACTCTGTCAGTGATACCAGCTCTGTCAGCCATCTAGAGGAATCGTTCAGGGAAACGGCACCCATTCAGGCCAGTGATGCAGAGGAGGCAGAGGTCCCTCAGGAGCGTCATGTCCACATAGTGGAGGAAATGGCTTCATCAGACCAGCGTGTACCAGAGGGACAAGAGACAGAGAGTGTAGACACTCTTAGATAAGACCACTCCTAAAGGGAAGTCCCAGAGGTTGGCTTTGTCTCACGGAGGATATGCATCCGTGACCTTGATGCCTTGAGCAAACCACTCTTGAAATTAAGGAAAGAAGCAGCTTTAAATGCAAATAACAAAACACTGGAATTTCATGGAAATAATGTCTGAATATACGTCCTTTTTTCTTACGTAATCAGTTGCACATTTTTAAGGTTTGGTTAATCGTATGTTATAGGGTCTCGTCACAGTTCTTTGTGTGCACTGCCAGTATAACCTTCCATAATGCATAACACAGCCGTTACGTTTTGGTTTTGGATGCTTATCTTTGTCATCTATAGGCCTGTCTGACAGGTTTTTCTGGTCCATTTCCACACATTATTTACACAACAAAAAGGGCTATTGTGGCCTTACCGTCTTGTACATTAATATCAAAATGTCTTGTTTGCCAAAAGCTGGTCTGGCTTTGTATATTCTCCACAGGAAGACGTGTGAGAAGGAAGGTTGATGCTCGAAGACTCATGCAGCTGTTTCTAATCAAACGATAGCCTTATTGCACTTTTATGTACAGAATGTCACACTTTAATCAGAACAGCAGAATATTTATTTATTCTATAAATAATTATCTTGGAAGACATTAGGCTATTTAGAGATAAGTAACATTTGCTTTATGTCTAAAATAATACGTTTAAATCAAACCGATATCCATCCAGCACTTTTGGCTTTACCAATAGTGAAATGATAATTATATACTGTTCTCACTGTGAAGAATGTTTCAGAGATGTCTCTTTTGAGTAATTGTTACATTTTTGGATGTGTATGAAGGCTAAATATCATGTACTGAAATGAAGATCCTTATTTGTTGTTTACACCAATGTTAATTGTTTTAGCACATACAAAAAGAAAAAAAAAAAAAGCTTTGCTACTGGGGAAATTATGAAGTTTCATTTAGCATATGAATATTGTGTGAGTTATTCATGAGAAGTAAATTCACTACAGCTAGAACACATCCATCCATATTTTTTGGGGCATAAAGTGCTCTTTTTGTAACTGTGCTTCCTTCCTGAATAATGTAATTGTAGATCTGCTCATCTTTTCAAAATGATTCTGTCTTAACTGGTGCAATAAATCATTGGGGTTTTTTTTCTTTGGGGGAGGTAAGTGCTGACTTGAAATGTTGTGTCAAAAGTAAGAATAGAGTGGTTTTTATAATTACAATTTTATTTTACAATGAGCAGTTATGTAAATGACAATAAAGAAAATGGTATTAAAACAAAAGTATGAGCTTGGAGGGTTTTTTTTTTCTTCCCTAAACTCTGTCCTGAACTTTTACATCATTTAACCAATTAGTTAAAAAAAGGTGCTTTATCACATAATTAAAAGCCTCAAAAGTTAAGGTTCAAATACATTTAAAAATCAAATTTAAACACTTTTTTCACAATTTTTCATAGTTGAGGTGAACGGAAATAGGCTCTTCTGTAGTTTTAAAAGAGGTCAGAACGACCGGGTTCATCCATAACGCGGAAATGTAGTTTATTATCCACACCTCTCAGGCGCTTTTCGCGTTCTTTCAGAACCTAAACCACTACATTTCCCAGAATCCCATTCGCTGTTGCTCCGCGAGGTCAGGGGAGTCGTCAGCACACACGAGGACTCATTCCGAGTGCTTAGTCAAACCTCCCTTTTCTCTCGCCCGTCGCTGAGAGACGCCGGCTGTTTGATTTCAACCAAACGGGGGGAAGGCCACAGTGCGCTAACAGAAAGTTTTCACGACGCACGGGGTGACCTTAACAGCGGCTAAGGCCGGACACGAAAGTGATCAAGTCCGTGGCTTGAAAGCGTGTGTGTGGAACAGCTGTGTGGCGATGGACGCGATAGACACTGCCCCTGATTCCTGGGATCAGGAGGACGATGGCGAGGCCCAGGTCGACGTGCAACTTTCCAAGGCTCTTTCTACCGCCCTAAACGTGGACGCCAAGCCGTTTGTCCCCAACGTGCACGCCGCGGAATTCGTCCCGTCCTTCCGACCGAAGGGCTCCACGGAAACGGTGGAGTCAGCGGGTGAGTTCCCGGTTATTTAACGACTGTTAGCCGCGCTAGCTGTTAGCCGCACACACGCTTGTTCGCATGAGCTTAGCATGGATGCTAACGCAACACCAGAGTTACCGTCAATGCCTCGAAGCGGAAACGGGGCCAACGTGTAATTTGCGATCTAACGAGCTGAAAAACTTTCTTGGCGAAGTGTCCATTTCCACCGTGATAATACCGTACCAGTTGCTCGTGCTAGAAAGTGATTCAGTTTGCTGGAGACTTTGTGTGTAGGTGCTGGTAAAGCAATTTTAGACGTATAGCAACATATAACTGAATGGTGATAAAGAATTAAAAGTGTACTCGGCTAACTTTTTTGGTAATTGGGCAGCTTCAGACATGTTATCGCCTTTTTAGTAACGTACGTGAACTCGCACAAAAAAGGTACTCGCGTTTGTTTGCAGGACAATATAATTAATACTGATGATCAGAGGCCTGGCGCTTCATAAACAACCATTTTTTTCGTTTGCTTGACTGCTTTGTTTGAGGGGCCTCTTTTGGCTGATTGTTTAAGGGTGGGGTTTGGCCCCCATGCTGTCTTACTGCAAACGTGATGTACCATTATGTGTTGAGCTGTTATAGTGTAACAATGAAAGTCAGGTGTTGGCCTGATCTGCGTAAATCACGACTCTAGAAAACTGGAGGTTTTCACCATCATCTGTACAAATACAGAAGTATTCACCCACAGAATCTGGCTGATGTCAAGGCTACTACGTGTTTTCATTACAGCCAAGTTTCTAAAGTCTTGCCTGAAGCCTCTTTGTCAGTTGTTGTATTTGACTACAGAGTGTTTATAAGGTACACGCTGGAGGTCTTCTGAGAAAGATCAGTGTAGCGTGTAATGGAGGTACATGCACTGATGTGGTTTGATCTGCTTATTAAACTTTTCCAAGCTTATTTGAGTTATTAAACAAAAAAAAGTATATTTATTTCAATAAGTGGTCATGTTACAAAAAAACGTCCATTTGGACAAAACACAGTAGTTTGTTGGAAGCCATTTCAACTGTTTTTGACTTGCTACAAGTGGAAGATATGCCATTCACATACTATTATTACATAGTGCAGTTTGTTGTCTGTAAATGTGTTGAATGTTGACTTGCAATCTCCCTTTTAAGATGATTATTCTTGGTAACTAGACTGTCCTGTGTAATTACAGCTGTAAATATAAGCATTTTATATTCCTGCAGGTCCCGATGCAGATGGCAGTGTGGAAGTATCAGAGCCTGAGGGTAAGTAAATGCTGAGACGTACAACCACAGTTTGGTTCACATCCCTGTAATAATGATAATAAACATACAGATAAGTCTCTGGCCAGTAACTTTCCCGTTTCCAATGATCTAACACCAGTCCTCTTCACACCAAGAAGGATGTTTTGTGTGAATAATTCAATGTGATTAATGTTTTTATTACATGTTGTTTTTTTTGTAAGTGTGTATATAATAAATAAATAAATACACACACATATATAGCACTTAACTTGCAAGGTTTCATCTGGCCATGAATAGAGCCATTGTTGCTGACATGGCGTAAAATAAACATTTTACTTGGGATTAATGTTAATGCTTATGTTTAAGCAGAATTTGTTCGAAAAACCTGTTCAACCAACACAAACACTGCTCTCAGTCATGAGCTCAGAGCTGCCGCTGTTACATAAAACCATGACTTGGTGGCACTCATGAGCCGAGCATTTAAGCTCTGTAGTTACAATGTTACATGTTCTAGTGGTTTGTTGCATTTATATATTTTTTTTGTTTGGTGTTTTCATGTCATCTATCTTTTACGTTTTGTTGTGGTTCAAAATAGCTTTCAGGCACATTTGTTGACACCAGACACAGATGTATTAGTCAGAAAGGAAACGACTGAAGTTATTGATACATGACTAACAGTGATTGGATAAACGGTGTAAAATGACAATGTTGCCTTTGACATTAGCTCCGCCCATGGAGAACGGTGATGCAGAGATGGCGACAGATGACACCTGGGAGCAGAAAGGGAGTGAGTCTAGCAAGGTTGAGGCAGAGCCTGGAGGCAGCCCCGGAGGAGACGGGGGTCAGGCTGAAGAAGACTCCCCTCAAGAGGAAGGAATGGAGGAGGAGGAGGAAGTAGTGCCAACACCTAAAGTAGTCCCCACACAGCCAAATGCCCCCAAGAAGGAACATGTTAACGTGGTCTTCATTGGCCATGTCGGTTAGTGTTTGCATACTGCATTTACATGATTTATTTGATCAGCTTAAACTCTCTAAGGACTGTTTACTTTTGTGTTGATTCTCATGAAAAGATTTTTAATGTTATGGCCAGATTGAGTTTTATTGTTTTTGATTCCTTAATATATAGCTGAGGTACTATATAGTTTGGCAAGATCTTCATGCCATTTCTTTACAGTGTAGTTGTTTTAACTTTTTATCTTTAGCTTCCATTTCAGTTTCTTAAAATAAGCAACTCCTGTATCATCTCAATTTTTACACTTGGCTCTAATTGGTTGGATTTGTTATATAACCCCTTTATTATTAATCAGTTACCATCAAGGATCCTTAGTTCATACCTATCTCAAGAGCATCATGGGAAACACTTTTAAAACATCTTTAGAGAACAGAATTTTACCATCTTTATCTGTGCTGGCCTCACCCTCTCTCTTATCTCATTTTCCCCCAGATGCTGGCAAGTCAACTATTGGAGGACAAATCATGTGAGTTGTTGATTTTGCCGGAGTGTTTTTAGCAGATATTGTTGGTTTTTCCTTCCCATGTTTCTGATAGCTTATATTCTGCCCCTCCTCCCCAGGTATTTAACAGGAATGGTTGATAAACGAACTCTGGAGAAGTATGAGAAAGAAGCCAAGGAAAAGAACAGGGAAACTTGGTAATTAGCTTAGTTAATAAGTTTATTTACCAGACATCTGGTGGGCATTCAAACAGATTCCTTCCAAACACAGCTGAAAGTCGTAACGCTTTAGTACTTTTTTTTTTTTTTTTTTGCCTAAGGTGGAGCACTTTTTCATAGTTAATGGTTTTTCTTAGGTACCTCTCTTGGGCCCTTGACACAAACCAGGAAGAAAGAGACAAAGGAAAGACTGTGGAAGTCGGACGTGCATACTTTGAGACTGAGAAAAAGCACTTTACCATTCTGGATGCACCAGGCCACAAAAGCTTTGTGCCCAACATGATTGGTGGAGCCTCACAGGCTGATTTGGCAGTGCTGGTGAGTCATAGCATTGAGTAGGCACTCAAAAACAGCTGTGAGAAATATCCACTCATGCTACCTGCAATTCAGAAAATCTCTATGGGGAAAAAACCCTCTCCACTGCTGAACTGTGAGCAGGTTGAATGTTGCATATGACACAGTAGGGGGCGCTATTTGAATACCGTCCTAAGCCTGCATCCCAATGTTCATACTATCCATCCTAAATTATATGTAATGTTAGTAATTTCCAATAATATTTAGGATGGATAGTATGCACATTGGGATGCAGGCTATGTTTCAAATTGCTTGACTTTCACTCACAGACCAGAAAGTGTCTGTTCATTTACTTCGGTCTCTGAATTCATTTTTTTATTTCTATCTGAAGGTAATCTCTGCAAGGAAAGGAGAGTTTGAAACAGGCTTTGAGAAAGGAGGCCAGACGCGGGAGCATGCCATGTTGGCCAAAACTGCTGGAGTCAAGCATTTGATTGTACTTATAAACAAAATGGATGATCCAACAGTGAACTGGAGTCTGGAGAGGTCAGAAGATGGACATTTGTATACAGAGACTGTATTGTATTTTACTTGCTCAGTATTGAGTGTTAATATTTTTACACTGCTTGCACATAGGTACGAAGAATGTAAGGAGAAACTTGTTCCATTTTTGAAGAAAGTTGGGTTCAACCCCAGGAAAGATGTTCATTTCATGCCATGTTCGGGACTTACTGGGGCCAATCTAAAGGAGCCAGCGGAGTACTGCCCTTGGTATACGTAAGTGTGTGTGATTTGTGGTTATTTGCTTTTTGTTTGAATGCTTTTTGACAAGTATAAAAATAAATCTGTGGCTTTCAACCTTTTTCACTCCAAACCATCCCTTCTAAGCTAAAATATACATCTGTAATAAGAATTAATAAGCTCCAAAATATGCCAGTTTATTGTTGTACTTTCTCCTATATAATATTTAAAATCTCAGCTAACTTCCTAATAGAAGTAAGCTGAGATGTCCTGATTGTCCAGGGGCCCCTGGTTGAAAACCACTGCTTTAAATATCATAAAAGTACATGAATCAGAGATATTGTAACTAGTAGAAAACAAATGTCATATTAATAAAAAAAAAAAAGTAGATGAATGATCTGTCTTACTATTGTGTATTATGGACAGAGGGTTACCATTCATTCCACATCTGGACAGTTTGCCAAACTTCAACAGATCAAGTGATGGACCAGTCAGGTTACCCATCGTAGACAAATATAAGGTTTGTAGAGAGGAGAGGGGAAATTTTTTTTTAACTTAAACTGTAAAAACTTTGAAGTTCATCATATGTCATGCATGACTTTCCTTTATTCCATTGTTTTATTTAGAAAATATTTTGTCCCTTCACATGGTTTTGTTTTAAAAAAAAAAAAGTTAAAAAAATTCTGGTGTGTTTTTGCAGGACATGGGCACTGTGATATTGGGAAAATTGGAGTCGGGATCAATCAGCAAAGCTCAGCAACTTGTGATGATGCCCAACAGGGTAAGATTGTAATGTAACCCTTTAAAACATCAGGTTTTGTGGAAAGAATTGGCAGACGTATCTGTGCCTGTCTCATCTGTGTGCAGCACACTGTGGAGGTGCTGAGTTTGCTCTCTGACGATGTTGAAACCGATGATGCTAGCCCTGGAGAGAACTTGAAGTTGCGACTCAAAGGCATTGAGGAGGAGGAGATCTTGCCAGGCTTCATCCTCTGCAACGCTGAGAACCTTTGCCACACCGGGCGCACCTTCGATGCCCAGGTCAGTGAACTACACTGTATTTAAAGAATGATCCAGCTTCAATACAAGCTCTATCAATATGTGACCCTGGACCACAAAACCAAATCTGGAATTTGAGGGTGCAAAAAAATCTAAATATTGAGATACCTTTTAAAGTTGTCCAAATGAAATACTTTAAATACATACTTAAAAAATATATTTACAATAGGAAATGTATAAAATATCTTCATGAAACATGATCTTTAATTAAAGTCCTAATGATATTTGGTATAAAGGAAAAAAAATCTTACTTTGACCCATACAATCTATTGTTGGCTATTGCTACACATATACCTGTGCTACTTATGACTGGTTTTGTGCTCCAGGGTCACAAATGATTATTCAGCTTTCATGTTTTTGTTTTGCAGTACTACATATTAATTGTGCTTTTGTCTCTGCCCTTTTAGATAGTCATCATTGAACACAAGTCAATCATCTGCCCAGGTTACAATGCAGTTCTTCATATCCACACCTGCATTGAAGAAGTGCAAATTACGGTAATGGCTGCAAATGTTTTTTTTTTACTTTTTTTTTTTACTTTTTTACATTTAATATTTCTGCCGAAATTGTTTTATGGTGTAAATCTGTGACTGTAAGCCTGTAGACTTCAGCTCGGGTGAGTGCCCTCATTTACAGCTAGTTCTGTATCAAAGTGGTTTAAATGTGTCTCTGGCCCCTTTACAGGCCTTAATCTGTCTGGTAGACAAAAAGACAGGGGACAAGAGCAAAACACGACCCCGCTTTGTCAAACAGGACCAGGTGTGCATTGCTCGCCTGAGAACAGCTGGGACCATCTGCCTTGAGACCTTCAAAGATTTCCCTCAAATGGGACGCTTCACCTTACGAGATGAAGGTGAGAGGACAGTATTAATAAAAGCATCTGCTTAACTTGTCTTTAAGTTGGATTTTTTCACTTTATATGTTCTGTGAATGATTTGTCTTTTAGGGAAAACCATTGCCATTGGAAAAGTGTTGAAACTTGTTGCAGAGAAGGACTGAAAAGAATGATTGGTGGTTCTGAAACGACTGACCGAGGCGGAGGCAGATGCTGCTTCAGCCGCAGCACACTTCATAGCCCTTCTGTCCTTTCTCCTCTCCGCCTCCCGAAGACCAGCTTAAAAAACTTCTTAAAGGAATCTGTTTTTAAGCAAATGAAAATGAAATCAAGTCCACGTGTCAGCTTTCTCATATTGAGAGCTCAGCGATGCCATTGTTTTAGGTTCTCCCCCATGACCTGTTCTTCATCAATCTGCACACATTAACCTTTTTTTTTTTTTCATTTGTTTTTTTTTTTTTTTTATATAATTTTTCGCTTCCATCAGAGAAATATAATGGCAGCAGATACAGTAAACGTATGTGGACCAAGATTTGCTTGTTAACATAAAGTGATTTATAAGCAGTAAAGTTTGAATGATTAACCAATTGAAACCAAAATGTTAATATCTTGGTTGTACATGTCTCCCATTGCTTATTCCCATTTTGGTTTCTAACGTTCTTGCGAAGTGCATGAGCGTGTTCACGTTATTAAAGCATCTTCTATGACAATAAAATATAAAATTGGGGAAAAAATCTAATTGTTTCTAACTATTTCTTTTGTGTTATATGGCTATATAAGTTTGTATTTAGGAAAAAAGAGAAGAGAATGTAATGGAAAGTAATATAAACCTATATCTGTGTCCTGTTCATTTTTAAGGATGTGTTGGTAATCTCTTTTTAAAAAATGTTGTTGCTATATTTCTTTTTAAACTATTTCTATTTATTTTTTTATTATCAGTAAGTGTAAGACAGAAGTCCAAACTATTATGCATCACTGATTCCTATTGCAAATTGCAATGATATTTTCAATGTTTGTAGATGATATAAATCCATTGTCCTTTTAAAAGATTGGTTTGTTATGAGCTATGTTTAGCCCTTTGCTTAAACCGGTTGCAATGTGGTTTTTATTTTTATTTTTTTTTTGTGGGTGCAATTACTCTGAGACACAAATAGGGCAGTGTGGTCCAGCTCCAGATGTTCATACTGACACACCCACAGGGAGTGGCTTTCTCTCCACTGTATTTTGTGGATAAATACAGTAACTGGTGGGCAGAAGTGGAACAAGAGCTTCTGTATAACCATTGATGGGCTCTGAGCTTTAGAAGTAAGTGTACATTTTTTGATTTATATAGTTAAGTGATGATGAAAGAGTTTTCTCTGTTTTGAATCCTCTGTGGCTGAGTTTATATTGGTGGTCTTGCGTTTCTGTAGATCAAGATGCATTCCAACATATCTGATGAATCTGGTTCATGTCCTGGAAAGACTTCTTACAAAGGAGTGAAATGTGGCTGGAGTCACTTTAAAAAGCCAGCCCTGGCCATCTTCATTGGGGGTCTTCTCTTTGGCACCGGCACTGCACTGTCCTTGTTGTACTTCACCCAGGTGGGCAATGTGCCCTATTTAGTAGGACCTATATTCTTGTCTGTGGGGCTTATGTTCCTGGTCACTGGACTTGTCTGGGTGCCCGTCATCAAGCAGAAGATGGTCCATACAGCAATGACCCAAATGAGCCATGGCAGACCTCTTCTACCTGAGCAAGGAATTCATAGGCAGTCATGTGTTACCATTTCATAGGAACTCTTGTTGAATGTTTGTTTTATTTATATGTTTCTTTTATCCTGTGAAATGAGAAATATTGTATATTTTTTTGTGTGCAGTTTATAGATGTGTTTCCTGTTGTAAGTGCTTTTTGTTGTTTTGTTCCCGGCAAATCCCTACAACTGGATTAAAATGGCTTTAAATGCTCACCGCTGATGTCATCAGAGGTCAGAATTAATTCAGCCCAAACTGAACAGCAGAGATGTGCAGAATACTGAAAAAGCACAAATATGTAGGTCACTTCTGTGGAAAAAAACCTCTCGACTGAAAATATGAAGCACTATGTCTACCGTAAATAATTAATTATTGATTAGGAATTAGAACATTGAACAATGATTATTAATATTATATTGTAATGAGTGTGTTCATTCATTGCCTTAAATATTTCCCCAGAAAATATGTTAATGTACTTTTTGTTCTCGCTTCATGTAAAGATGTTTTATGGGTTTCCTCATTTAATCTAGTTACATGCGCAAAGTATGTATGTACAATTTTGTCAACACACACGAGAAAAACGGTTTCAAGGGATAACGTAATAACACATTAAAAACAAATGTAGGACTAAACTTATACTTGAATCAATAGCGTAATGACATTAACAAAAAAGGAATAAATTATTTGATAAAACCAATACTATTCTTTAAAAAAAAGAGAAACAATTATTTTCTGTATTTATACATTAACTTTTATTCTTTCTTCATTCCTTCTGCGCACGCGCACGCGTTTCTTTCAGCCGGGAGATGTAAAATGAGTATTGTCAGTATTGTATTAATATTGTTCGAAGTAATGCAATTCTTTTCTAAATTAATGAGCTGAGTCATAACTTCTCATGAGCTTCTAAATGAACTGTGAAACATGGAATTACAGTTAACTTTATTATTAAATAAGAATGTAACTGGAAAAATGCTGAATTTAGAAATGTATTAGAGCGTATTACAGTCCATAACGTGGCAGGGGTTATTATTAGAAAATACTCTGGCCACGTATTACGTCATGACGTATATTACACCATGACGTAAAATAGTCACTACCGAATCGAACCGTTCGAAAAAAAACATTATGCAACGAAGCTGTAAATCGCCAAAGAGGTCTTCTAAACTCTTTGAAATCGCTACAGTGAATAGTTAATGTATTTTTAGCGCCTTCTAGTGTCCGCTGTAGATAAAGGAGCATCGCTTGAAACGAACGCATCCAAACAGCCAATCGATGGCTTGCAAAATGATGGCATCATTACAAATCGGCCAATCAGAAGCAGGCATGAAACAAACCACGAGCTGAGAATTTTTACACAACAGAAGGAAGAGTCCCATTGTCAGGAGTGTAACGTGCCAGAAAATAGTTTGTATAGTGCTATTATTTTATCTTCAGAAAGGTTACCGTACCGTTTAGATCAACATATCTTTCACAGGAACTTAATAAATATTTGGAAGAAAGCAACTTTGGGCATTAGCCGGAGGTAAGTTGCTAGCTAGCGTGATGGCTGTGGGGGTAGAGTTTTATCGGGTCGGTTGAGTTATGAGATCTGTTAGTTCTGAAACAGGCTGCGCAACAAGCGGTTAATCATGTCGTTTAAATATAAAACAAAGGACGTTACATGTCAACGTCTTATTTATTCGTTATTACGGTGGTTTATGTCGGAGCCCGAATCTGCCGACTGTGAAGAACTTTGAGTGTCCGGTTTGTTGTTAGCTAGCTAACGTTAAGTTAGCAGACTTTAAGACTGAAGTCTTTACGGATGATGGTGATAGAAAGTTGATGTGTTCAAAAAATGTTCACTTCATCTGGACTTCTTGCTTATTTTATCCGAAACATAACTACGTACCGCTTTGTTGCAGTTTTTAGATAGAATTAGAGTTAAAGAGAAGTAATTCTGTTGTTAGTTTAGCTTAGGCTATAACTTACATTCTTAAGAAGTCTTCAGATAGTTTAATAAATCACACAATCCTTAAATACTGACGTATTGTTACTATTAAAATTGGAGCCTAATAGTACGCCTGAGGGAAAATATCTTTAGGTTTTGAAAATGATCACAAGACACGCCCTTCCTCTTCTGTTTCCCCCCTTACTGTTACAAAAAAGCTGTGCATCTTTTCAAGAACAAACCGTTTCAGTAACAGAATAGTCTAATAAGTAAGTTTATCAGGTTTTGCTCTGGTGTTATCATCTTCATCTTTATCATTATGATTGCTTTTGGCTGACACCTCAACTATATTTTAATATAATATAGTTTATATATTTTAGCCATCAGTTAATTTTATTATTACATTTTACATAGGCCTATAATAACGACCATTATTTTGCCAGTAAAAACCTGACTGAACCGCAATGAATGACCCCGAGCCTGCAGCATTTTCTTCTGTTGAACAAGAGAGGGACTACTGGAAGGAACAGGCTGCCAAACACCAGCAAAGGTACTTCAGTGTTGTTTTTCATTAGATCTACATTGGAAATAAAGAGATCTAAGGAAAAGTAAGGCAGTTTTGCCGAGCCCATGTTTGTTCTTAAACGCTTGGGATAAATCGAAGTATAACAGCCCACATTCAGTCGTTGTATTGAATCACTGCATGTTCAGGGCGGATGAGGCGCAGGAGGAGCTGCAGGAGTTTCAGCAGATGAGTCGAGACTATGAGGCAGAGCTGGAGACCGAGCTGAAGCAGGGTGATGCCCGTTATCGCGAGCTTCTCACGACCAACAACAGACTCCGCATGGAACTAGAAAATTACAAGGTACCGTGGTGCATCATAGAAACATGGTTAATAAAATGATTTGTTGTTGTCGCTGTTAGATTTTGATGTATATGGCTGAGCTCTCTGATACATGGAGAGCCTACATTGACCTAATGCTGGCCTAAGGTACTAGATATGGCTGTCACCGTTGATGCGTTGATTTCGAGTGGCTCAGTACCTCGCATATAAAACTGGTGTGTATGTGTTACGACGCAACAAGGTCATATTCAGAAACCAATGAAACCAGATCTCAGTCCTGTTAGAAATGGGAAGTGAACTAAACAGAAGGGAATGACAAATTTAGTCTATTGTTAGCCTATAGCTAACAGTTAGTTCTGACTGGACAGCTTTTTCTGTTGATATTTCACCTGCGTGTTAAAGGACCTGCTTTACTGACGAGATGCGCATGACTATCACATGCAAAATATTGTGCAGCCCTAGTATACGTCATTGCTAATATTCAGTAGCCTACACATGCACAAAGTGTAAAACGAGAAGGGAGAAACCTTTTGAAAAAGAGAACTCCATTGTCGTGGTTGCTGCGGTTGTTACGTTCTTCTGCTGTTATCAGCAATAGCGCTGTATTGCGATGGATTTTAATTGACAAGCAATCTGACCAATCACAAGGCTTAATTTGCCATTTTGTCTGCCAAACAAATCAGACAGGAAAGTAGATTAATGTTGGTGGACTTGAACATGAAGAATGCTGTACAGATGTCTTTCTGCAGTTGAAACAAGATGCCTTCTGATGTTCATTCATGTTTATTTTATGTTATTACCACTAAAGATGCCACTTAAAATGAGCTGCTTCAGTGATTTGTCATGACACATTAAAGAGCCACAAGACTATAGATCGCTAGAACTTTGTTTCATGCCTATAACCTGCTCTGTCTTGTCTGTTGTTTTTCAGTGAGAATGCCATTACTTGTCAGACATAGCAACAGTAACTAAGGGGTTCAGGTTTTTGCGACGCCATACTTTTGTAAACAAAAATGCAGATGACTACAGTTGAATGCAAATACATTACAGTCAGGGACACACTCACAGTGTAAGTGCCTCTGACTAAATAAAACTGAAATACACTTAATATTTCATCACCAACCTCTTTAAAAAAGACTATGGGTCGATTTAAACAGTTTGCAAACCTGATTTAGCGGCAAAAGATGGCTCAGCAAAATATTGCATGAGAATTTTTTTATGCATGTTTAATTTTTTATAATAATAATAAATGGTATGTTCTTATTTTTATAATACACCAATTTGGTCTATTAGCTCAAACCATATGTAAGCAATATAATAATAGGTTTTAAACTGAATAACTGTACTGTGAATAGCTGTGACACTGATATCTCATAAAGCACATTAATAGAGTTTTATCTAGTATTTGAATAAGAGTTTTATCTTTAACCGGCGTTCATTTGTAAGTGCATATAACCACAGATAAAAGCCATTTGAATGTTCTTTGGCTGAATGTGTACATCCAGAATGTCTCTGTCTGGTTTTTCTGTGCTTACTGAGAACACAATTACACATTCACAGACCATCAACAGAGATCCAATTCAGGATGAGGAAATCAGCTGATGCTTATTTCTGCATCAGTGTCTCTAGGGCATGGAGGCTCACTCATGTTTTTACATGGTGTTTTTTGCACAAACATGGTTGTAAGATGTTGCAAGCCATGTTGCAAGATTCATTTAAAAAGAGACCTAAGTCAAGGTACATTTAAATGCGTAATCTCATAACATAAGGCATTTCAGTTGTCCGCAATTGCGTATAGTGATGGCTCAATACCGCAATGTTGGCTTTGGTATAATATTAATATCATAGGTGAGAAATAAACAGCCTGAAAACATTAAGAGCACTACATAAAACACTGTGTTGCTGGGACACATGAAACAGATGTGTTGCTTGTTTTCAAGCGTAAAAGAGTGAATTATACCAAAAGTGCAATGTTCCTATAAAAATAACACATTGCATTAAACAAGTGGCGGATCTATTGGTTTGCATTTACATTATATCAGTATTCACAAAATTCTTTTTTTGTCGTCAGCAAAATTATGTAGTGCAGGTTTTATCTGTTTGATCCAGCTTGTTCCTCTGTTTGCCCGTGCAAAGTACCGATCTTTATTTAATTGAATGTCTATTTTACATCATCTATTTGTGTGGTCCTTTTGTCTTGTTTGCTAACAGGAGAAATATGAAACACAGCACTCTGAGGCAGTCAGGCAGATCTCCACTCTAGAAGGAGACCTGGCAGAGACCACAGCCATCAAAGACCAACTGCACAAATATATTCGGGAGTTAGAGCAAGCCAACGATGACCTGGAAAGAGCTAAGAGGTGCATTTAGTGCTTTTTATGTTTGTTTTATTTATTTATTTTAACAGTTTTTTACTAGTATCTGTCTATCATGTTCTTATAGGGCGACTATAATGTCACTTGAGGACTTTGAGCAGAGAATGAATCATGTTATAGAGAGAAATGCCTTCCTTGAGAGTGAGCTTGATGAAAAGGAGAATCTTCTAGAATCAGTACAGAGATTAAAAGATGAAGCCCGAGGTAAACTCAAGGGAAACCTCTCTCATTTTTGATAATCAGTAGAGTAATCACCTTATTTGCCAGTCTTAGATGTTTTAACAGATTCAGTGTCTGTGTGGTGATTGTGGTCTCCTTTCTTCTCGGGGCAGATTTAAGGCAGGAATTGGCTGTTCAGCAGAAACAGGAGCGCAAGTCATCAATCAGCCTTCCTAAAGATATAGAGAAGCCAGAGGCCACACTCTCCAGACCCTCGTCTGTTGTTACCTCCGCCCTCCCATCTCTCTATGCCACACCCTCCAGACCTCCAGGCTCAGGGACTGCATTCAACACCCCCTCCGCTTCCTACAGCAGAAGTGAGCACAAACACAGCATGGCCACTAATTTCTAACTGGCCCAGTGGAGTGACTGTTTTTGAAGTTTTCTGTTCATGTGCATTATAATTGAGTTATTGCAGTTTAATGATATTAAAAAATTTACTTTCATGTAGAACATTGTATTTTGCATAAAAGAATAAAAGAGTCAAGTGAAGGGAAGGATTGCTAAAGGAAAGAATGGGGAGAAAGAACAAATTTTAAGGAAGTAGAGGAAGCCTTAGATTTTTAAAACACTTGAGTTTTGATTTATAAACTTTTATTTTTCTCTGTCATGTCCAGTTGAAGGTCTGACTGGAACTCCTCTCACCACATCTGCAAGGATATCTGCCCTCAACATCGTTGGAGAACTGTTGAGGAAAGTTGGGGTGAGTCCAGCTGTAACTGGAAATTACCAAAAAATGCACACTCTTTCAACTGAGGTTGGTCTGTTGTTTTGATAATCATGTTTTGTGTCCTCTTTTCAGAACCTCGAATCAAAGCTGGCTTCATGCAGAGAGTTACACATTCATGAGAAAACACCCAGCCGTGCAGCGACAAGCCAGGGTACACCAAGCATTTCACGGGAAACCCCAGAAATCCCGTCCAACACAAACGGCTTGTATGATAAGGGGTTAGTCTCACTATTACTTTCAGTACATCTCTGTAATTGACCAAAATGGTGTAGATTGTATCATATCTGACTTGTTCACAATACTTCTTCTCCAAACTGTTTTGTGCTGCAGGATGGTGAAACGGTTGGATTTTGGAACAGGACCCAAGATAATGCTGTGAATAAAGTACTATTTGCTACCAGTGCACAAGCATGTCTTTTGCTCTTACATCATCGGGAAAACAAATATTCCTAAACCGTTCATATGGTAATGCTTTATTTTCAGGAGCTGAATAATTTCTTATGCCCCATGTCTTCCACTATCTGAGAAGGGGTCTGCTTTTACATTCATATCAACCTTGTTACTGTGTCTGTGGACTGGAACTACTACCTGTAATTTTATTTTGTTGGAGATTTACATTGTGTTTTTGCAGATCTCTTAAATTCACGCTGTTTGTTTTTTTTATTTTTGTTTGTGTTGTGTTTAGATATCTGGTGATTTATAGCCATTTTAAAATGTATCTGCACTGTAATTTTTATTTGCTCTTTTTGGGGCCATAAATTGGGAGACTGTTGCAGGTGACTGGCAGATTTCCCCCTGCAGTCCCATAATATTTGGCACTAAACTACTGATTTCATTGGACGTTGATGTCAACTGCACATGCTTATTGTTGGTCACAGAACTGAAGCAGGTTCATTTTTAATTCAGAAATACCTGATTTAAATATTTTAGAAACTAGCATTTTAATGATATATCTAAGTTTGTTACTAACTGAAATTCATGTCTTGTGTATTTTGATTTGAAAATTCTAAGGAGGTTGGTGAGATGTTATCAGCTGAAGCTGTTGTTCATATCGTTGCCTTGTAGGGCCTGATGTAAGTAACCAACAGTAGGTGAAATGTTTATGCATGATCCTGGGGCCTTTTTGTTTCTAGTAATGGCTAGTGAACTCAGTCAGCGCCATCTTTGTTTTTAAAGATTTTATTGCTGCAGTACTGGAGAGTAGTGGCTGTCATATCATGCGCTGAACATGAATTTAATGTGCCTTAATATTGTGGCCATAATAAGCTTTGCCTCAAAGTTAATTTGGGTATTGGGGAACTTACTAGCCCGAAGGGAGTTGCAGCTTCTCTCGCTATTCTTCCCAATGTATTAATTCTCTGATATGTCAGGGATTCCATTAAGAGGGGAAATTGAATTCTGAGTGGAGTTTAATCACTTAGTTTTCACATTTCGCTTTGAGTTGTAGATTTAAGTAACAAGCAATATGAATACTTCAGTGAAGGGTACAGATATTTTTATGTTAAAAATAGAATTGTAAGGAAGAATTGATACATTATCCATTTTTGCCTAGAGGTACTAATGAGAGATGATAGAAATAGAGTATGGTGGTTGATCGGAAGATTTAGCACACTTGACCACACCATCTCAGGGCCTCATGCAAGCAATAACCTCACTAAAGATGTCATTACAGTTCAAATTCTGTCATGTATTTGTTTCTGTATGCACAAGACATGCACAGTTGCCAATTATTGTCATCGTGGGTTTTCTTTGTTATTATTGAACCTAAATATCTGCAATGTCCATGCATTCCTCAGCAAGTTTATCCTGTCTGTAAACCATTTCATTGTTGGTTAATCCATAACCTTCAAAATAAATGTGTAGTTAACAGGACCGATTATTTGACATTTATTTCCCCCCGGAAATAGTATTGTTAGAGGAATGATAGAACTCTTGGTTATGGTTCTAAATGCTGTATCGCATGAAAGGCACAGCGACTGATCTATGTAGAAGCAGAAAATACAATTTATGGCAACAAAAGCATCTTGTACACTTTGAATTAAGAACTTTGACAAACATGATTTTTTTCAAAACATCTCTCTAAAGTTTGCAGATTTCCATCCAGCTTTGCATTGTTACAGTGTATTAAATGTACAGTTGTGTTCAAAATAATAGCAGTGTTTTTTAAAACGTGAGTAAAGCTCCGAATTCTTATAATATTTGTATTTCCATTAATTGGGAACACTGCACATTATATTTTACATCAAAACATGAAGAAAAACGATCAATATTTTGATTACAGAAAATGACAGAAAAAATGATATTGGGCTGTTCAAAAAAATAGCAGTGTCTGCCTTTTTCAATACAAACTCAATTTTTTACTTCATAAACTGAAAAAACGTTAAGATTTAGCTTTCCTGTGAATCACTAAACTAATATTTAGTTGAATAACCACTGTTTTTGAGAACTG
>JAUMHE010000044.1:6055534-6065535 GCA_032359235.1 Enteromius mattozi | reverse complement strand
AATAAATGGAAATAAAAATATTATAAGAATTCTGAGCTTTACTCACGTTTTAAAAAACACTGCTATTATTTTGAACACAACTGTAAATGTGTATCATAACAATATATACCATGGTACAGTGTGGTATAACTTTTAGTATCACTTCATAGTACTTGAATATATACTATGCCACTTAACAGTTGATGAAACATGGTATTGATATGGTACGGTCCAAAAACTATCGAGTTACCATGGTACTTTGATTGCTTGTTAAAAACCACATTAGAATTAGCCAGCTGTTGGAATCAGTGAAGAGAAGAAATAAATACCAAACATTGTTTTAGGAGATAGATTAAATAAGCATAAATTATCATTCAGAAATGGCAAGAACAGATAGTGAAAGGCTTCGGAAATGAATTCTTTAGTTGTCATCCTTGGTGCCATTGACTGGCTCGATTTGAGTTTCCTCAGGTTGATGCACAGGAGTAGCAAGACCTTTATCTTCTGGGACCTCAGATGTTTCCATCATGCTCCTCCGTGTTCTTCTAAAGCTCCCACCTCCACTACGCCTTAATGGACTGCTGAAAGATGAGTCACTGCCACGCCTGAGGAGCATACAAAGAACTAAAAACCACACATCTCCAAACGTACCATGTGCAAACATATCTCTCTGAATGTATGTTACTGTAGAATGCGATAAGGAGGATGTCGATGAATGGGATTCTGGTTTCACATACATTACAGAAAGGGGTTACTGCAGAACAACCTGAGTTTGCTCCTGAGTGAAGACACTTCTCGGATCAGGGCGTCATTGGCCTCGGTGGCCTCGTTTAGCTCTTTCTGAAGTTTACGACGGGCGGCAGTGGCACGCTGAGACTCCTCGTCGCTCTCTTCCACCTGCAACTTAAGTTGTCTTGCTCGCAGATTAGCTTTTTCAGCCTACAAAAAAGATGACATCAATAATATGAGAAAACATGGAACCTTAAAAACTCAAATGCTGGACAAGAATACTTCATACCTGGTCTTTAAATTGCTCTGTCTGTTTTCGTTCATCCTCTATCTGAATCATCAGTTCCTTTAGTTTCTTGTCTTTCTGACGCATGGCCTTAGCAATAGTTTGTCTCTCCCTGTTACAAAAAATGACTAGTTGGAATCCCTGTGTCTTCACAGCCAGATCCATCTTAACACTAATGATCTTACCTGCTCTCATGGTCCACTTGGTCCTCCATTTGTTGTAACTTGCTTTCTAGTGCAGTTACAGAGGCTCGTTGCTTGGACTTGACCTGTCCCTCCATCTCCAGCAGCTTGGCCCTCATCTCTTTGTTCTGCCTCTCCATTTGCTGCCAGCCACTCTCCATCCTCTGAGCATTGGAGCGTTCAATATGCAGCTCGCTGGTCAGCTGATCCACCTAGTTATAGATGAAAACGATCTGTGTTATCACCTCAAAAGAACACCTTCACTACAGCAAACAAGTGGATGAACTGCACATTAACCCATCACCTCCTGCACACTTCTCCTCAGTCTCTCATTGAGCGTCTCCGTGTTTGCCTGTTCCTCATCAAGTTCCTCTTCCAGCTGTTGAATTTTGGCTTCCAGACGACGCCTCTCATCAGACAGGCCAGATCTATCAGTGGACAGGCATCGCAAATCGTATGTTACAATTTTTTTAAATTCGAAGAACTGTCATTTTATTTTTCTAATTTTGCAAATATCAATTCCCAACATACTTTCCAAATGAGCCACTTGCCATCTCCCCTGCTATCTCATCTCTCTCTCGCTCAGCCTGTTTGCGGGCTCTCTCTGCTATAGACAGTTCCTACGAAGACATTGACAATTGTATGACAAGATATTTAAGCCTGCAATCAGCCATTTGGTATCATGTATACCTCCTGTAGGTGTACGATTTCTGCCTCCATGGCTCTGCCCTTTCTCTCAGATTCTCGAACTTCGGAAAGAACCTCTTTGTGGGATGCTCTTGCATCTTCAAGCTCCCTCTGGGAATCTTTCATCTGCGTCTGTCAATGGGGAAGAAAACAAACATATGAAGTTGGCCAAATGTTTGGGAAACTCAGAAAAGAATGTGAAGGTTTGACCCTCTGACCTGACTCTTGCGGAGCTGTTTAATGGCCTCATCTCTTGCCCTGCTGATTGCATCAACTTGGTCTTCAAGGTCCAGCAAATCCCCCTCAAGTTTCTTCTTGGCAGCTGCCAATGACGTCCTCATTTTCTGCTCATCTTCTAGCTCAGTCTCAAGCTCACGTACCTGAGTGCCAAGTGGGTAAATATTACAACACCTAAAAGTTTCACAATTGCTGACTGGAGGAGAGTAAGTAGTCTACACGAAATGTCATGCAGTTCAGGAAGACCTACAAAATCAGATATTGCTTACCCCTTGAACAATAAATATACAATAAAAGAAATCAGTCTTCACCTGCTTGAGCAGTTGTTTCTTCTTCTCTTCATTTTGCTCCTCTCTGACCTGCAGGTCTCTTTGAAACTGGACTTTGAGAGCCTGCATATTGACTTCCAAATGAAGTTTAGCATCCTCTGCAGTCTGTAATTCATCCTCAAGTTCATCCATTTGGATTATCATCTCTTCCACTCGAGCCTCCAATCCACGTCTTGCCTTCTCCAGTTCATGGACCTTCGGTAGTTTATATACAAAACATTTAGTAATCTAATTTCAGACAACCGTGTCTGTAAGTTGACTGTTAAGTACTGTCTAAGATTCATGCTACTGTAAAACACGACTTACATTTCTGCCTACGTCATCCTTTGAACTGATCAGATCCTCCATCTCAGTGCGAAGTGTCTTATTGAGTTTCTCTAACTCTCGTAAGGAAGCCTGGGATTCTTCGAGCGCTCGGATGAGGGACAAACATTTGGTCTCCTTCTCCCGTGCTTCTGCCTCGGCAGAGTCACGCTCCTGAGCATACTTGCTGGAGACGGTCTTCTCATCAGCAAGCATCTTTTAATAAGATAAAAACTCATTTAGTATGAGCAATTGTGCTGACGAAATTGATATAGCTGAAGCAAAGAAATGCAACCTGGTCAAATTTCCGTTGCTTCTTCTCTAGATTTGAAACCAGCTGTCTCTGGTTGTCCAGGTCCATCAGCACATCCTCCAACTCTTGCTGAAGATGATTCTTGGTCTTCTCTAGTTTGTCATAGGCTGAAGCCTTCTCCTCAAACTCTCCAATTGTGGCTTCCAGATCCTTCTGTAGCCGTCTCTTGCTTTCTTCAAGCATTTGGAAATTGCTGGAGTACTCATCAAGCTTCTTCTTTGCATCTGACAACTATAGTAGAATCAAACGTATTGTAAATTTTGCCTCATTTGTACATTTTGTTTTTTTTTTTAATTTTTAATTTTATTTTGGCACAATATATTTGTGGGTGCGAGTGACTGGCCTGTGTGGTAAGGCTGGAGGCCTGTCTCTCCACATTCCTTCGGGCTTCTGCCTCTTCTTCTATTTGTTCCAGCAGATTGTTTCGTTCATCCTCCATTTGACGTAGCCGAGTGGAAAAATTAAGTTTTTGACGGGTCTCATCGGCAAGTAACTCCTAAATAGGTAGATAGGCAAAACACATCAAGGGCCAAGTGTTTCCCAAAATCATAATTCTTTCACAATTCTGTTTTTACCAATAATTATGATTCCTAAAATATTAAAGTGCAAATACTTGACTTTTTTTTCCTGAACTTTTCTAATGACTGCTTTAGTTTATACAATACCTGTGCATCCTGAAGCTGTGAGTTGAGACTAGTAACGTCTTTACTCAGCTTGATGTTCTTGCTCTCTGCTTCATTGAGGATGGTGTTTACATTATTATACTCCATCTGAGAGTTTTTACAAAAGACATCCATAAATCAAGTGTTTCTATACAGAAGCCCTGCACAGTATCTAAAATAATCATTTATAAGTGTTTATTCAAAGCACATTTCTGAATGTAAAACTCACAGTCAGTTTAGACACTGCATCTCCAAGCTCTTCCCTCTTCTTTTCGCTCTCACTGAAGCGAGTCTGAAGGTCACCAAGCTGGGTCTCCACCTTTTTCTTTTTTTGTTCAACATCCTGCTTGGCATTACTCAATGAGCGAAGGTCTCCATTCAAGTCTACAACCTCCTTGTCTAAGGCCTGCTTCGCCTTCTCCAGATTGAACTTGGCCTGTGTTCCAGGTTCAGTTTAGGAAATTTTAATTTATTTTATTTTAATCATTTTGCAGAATATTACTTACAAGATTAAAAGTACTGAACGGCTAATGTTGTTTTAGCACTGCCAATGTTAAGCAGTTTTCTTACCCGTTTGGTTTGCTCTAGCTGTTCACCAAGTTCATTTACAGACTGAGCATGTTTTTGTTTCATCTCATTCACTTGAGCCTCGTGGCTTCGGCCTTCGTCTTCTATCAACTTCTTCAGCATTGCCACCTCCTGCTCTCTCTTAGCCCTGTCCAAAAAAAGGCTGAGACTAACATCTACTCTACCACGTTCCATGTAAATAGAAAAAAGTAATAAATGACTATTTGAAAGTTACACATTTAAATAATCACCGTAGCTCTTGTTGTGCTGCTGTGCTATCTAGTGAGTCCTCCAGTTCAGTCCTCAGGGCAGACAGCTCTTCTTCCAGCTCCTTTTTGGCCTTTTCTGACTTTCTACAAGTCTCCCGCTCAGCTTCAAGCTCATCTTGAAGCTCTGAGACAAGCCCATCCATTTCCTGTATCTTTTTCAGAGCATTGCTCTTCTGAGCTGATTCTTTTTCTATGCTGGTCAACATACAGATGATCTGGTTACAATTTACAATGAGCAGTGAAGCAATGTCTTTGAACAGTCAGTCGTGTGTGTAATAATGTACCATGCCTGAAGCTCCTGAATCTCCACTTCACTTCTGGCTTGTTGTGTCTTGAGTTCTGCTATCTGGGTCTGTGTGTCCTTTAGTTGTTCCTGTACATCATTATATTCAGTCTCCAGTTTACGTTTAGCTTTCTCGACATCCTGACGACTTTTCTCTTCCTTCTTCATTCGAACTGCACAGACAAAGAGAAATGTAAAACGCTTCATGGAATATACTTGAGGTATCAATTAATCTGGTTAGGATTCAAATTATTTTTAACTACAGACAATTCCATACTATAAAACCCAAAGTCATAATGAAAAAAACCTTCAAGATCTGAAATCATAGATTCATGTTTAGCCTTCAGTTTAGTCAAGTTTTTGGATTTCTCTTCCTCCTCAGCAAGGTTGGAGCAAAAGTCAGCTAACCGCTCCTCCAGCTGTTGCTTCTCCTAAAGCAACAGGAGCAGCAGCCATATAACTCAGATCTGATATTTATTTTCCACAAAAATTATAATGATAATCCAGAAAAAACTCAGTACAAACCTTTTGCAACTTGCTGTTTTGATCTTCCACGATGAAAATATCTTCCTCGAGTTTCTTAATCTTCCCATCTGTAGCCCCACTTTCCAGTTGAAGCTTCTGTCTGGCGTTTTCTTCGTCTACTAAATGTCTCTCTAAATCCTGCACAAAACAATAGATGAGTACAGTTTTCTTTTTCCAAATCAACGTGAGTAAGAGAAAAAAATGACAGTTAGCAAATTTAAAGTGTCATTATTGTTCCACTTAGTCTGTGATAACTGATCACGCTCAACCTTGAGTTGTTGTTGCAGATTCGCCTTCTCTTGCTGAAAGACCTGGCTTCGCTCCTCCTCCTCCTCGAGTCGAGCCTCCATCTCGTGCAGCACTTCCTCCAGCTCTTGCTTCTTGGCCTCCAGGCGTATCCTCCCCTCCTCAGACTCTGCATACAACTCTGCCTCCTCCTGTAGTTTGGATTGTAGCTGGTTTCTCTCCTCTACCACCTGCACTCCAGCCAATATGAGTGTATTAATAGTGAATCAATATGAATGAACGCACCACTGTAGTTGAGTTTGGATCACATGTAGTTCTGCTCTTGTACCTGGTTGTGTTTCTGTGTGATCTCCTTAAGTTCGGTTTCAGACTTCTGAGCAATTTCTTTGGCTTTCTGAAGCTCCTCCTCCTTTTGATTCATCTCCTCTTCTTGCCGAGTCACCTGAAGCAGGGGTTTTACCTAAACAGAAACATAAATTGACCACAAAATGACCACATAGGTATTTAAATGTACATGGAAATGTGTAGTTCTGTCATGACAACTGTCAGAGGGTTTGGCATGGTAATGTACATGACAATGTGAATGTGTTTGGTATTGGCGGAATAGATCTGCTCCGCTACTGCTACAGCAGACCAAGTACCAAGACTTGCTACTGCCAATACATCCACTGCATGCTGCAGTGAGCATTTAAGAAATACTGCTGCCGCACAAATAATATATGAACTAACCCCCGTATAGCAAACATGAGTCACCCCATAGCAGACATATACAGGTGGAGCTGGGGAAGGAGGAGGATTTATGAAGCGTGCTGCAACTGCCACAGCAAGCACTAGTCAAGTATTTGAATGTTGAGTAACGAGCTCATTGGCTGCTGATGTGAAAAGAACCAATTAGCTGTGCCATGTGATGTCACATTGAGTTTGACCTATCAGAGTGTGCTATCTAGAATTTCATGCAAGAACTCTTGTGTTTAGGACTTACTTTAGTGAAAAGTCTCCACCACTGCCAGTTCTTGAGTGTTAGATAAACAGCACAGTTCCTCTGAATCACTTTCATGGCTGTTAGCTGCTTTTGTTTCTTGCTGAATGCCCTGTAAATGTCAAGATTTAGTTAGAGTGGCTTACTTTTGGTCTTTAGCCACAATAAATGTACATTTGCAGCAAGAAGCTTTAAAGATAGATGGTATGGTATACAGTGCAATACGGTAGATGGTATACAGTATATTTGCATTTATTTAACAAGAACTCACTTTCTGCTAAGAAAACCACGGGCCTGGGCCTGGAAGGCAATTATGATATCAGTCAGTTTCAGGTCACGTTCTTCCTCCAGCTGTGCCAATACTCCTGTGCGGAAAAATATCTTGCTCAGACCAATCCGGTACAGGTTTGGGTCCAAGTCTAGATGTTTGATCTGATGGTTAAAAAAAAATACAAATACAAAATTGCATCGTCTTCAGTACAGTGTAAATATATATTTTGCTCAAACTCACCATAAGTGTACAGGCTTGTTTTCCATCCATGAATCCTTTAGGAATAGCCCCAGCAGCAAGGATCTCATAGCTTGGAAATAATCAAAGATTGAAATCAGTATTCTAGCCAATTGGAAAGATCCAACTCTACAAACTCTGTATTTGAAATGATCAGGCATGTGTTCCAGAAATGACTCACCGTTGCCGGAACTCGTGAAAGACGATGCGATTCGGGAAGCCCTGGCGACAGATGCGGATCCCTTCCAGCACACCATTACAGCGCAGCTGCTCGAGAACCAGGTTGGCAGCTATCTTGCCAGCCTAAGGACAAAAGTTGTGAATTTTCACTCTATTT
This sequence comes from Enteromius mattozi, assembly GCA_032359235.1. Lineage (NCBI taxonomy): Eukaryota > Metazoa > Chordata > Actinopteri > Cypriniformes > Cyprinidae > Enteromius > Enteromius mattozi. Next base: position 6,058,114 of record JAUMHE010000044.1, on the reverse strand, counting down.
TACTTCTACTTTTACTATAGTTTTTTTTTTCTTTATTATTAATGTTTAAATCCTGTATAACACAGATCATGTGAAACCAGCCCATGTCTTACCTTTTGGAAAAGACATCTTAGATGTCCTGCTAAATACAGATATGAATCACTATATTTTGATATTTGCGTACCCTTTTTTCATGGTTGGGAATGATGCAGCGTACAAAGTTCGGTTGAGTGTTATGGAGCGTCGTCATGAGCTTGCCAAGAGACTCTTTGTACAGCTGTCCTACGGTGCGGAACATGCCTTTCTTGGACTTGGAAGCAGTCGGAGCTGCGGTATCAGACTTAGCCATTTTAGCCATGGTTTCCAAACCCACCACACGGTCCACTGTGGAAACACAGGAATTCTTTCAAAATACATATTAAAGCAGTTGCATTTAAAAAAGAATTTGTGAAAAATACAAGCTTTCTTTATGGAGCATACATTATTATTTTTCCTAGACAAGAACTAACCATCTTTCCAGATGTCCTGAACAAAAGCACTGGAAGAGTTACACAGCAGGGCTGTCACATTGTCATTGAGGGGGTCCATGTTTTTGGTCAACCAAGATGTGGCATTATAATCCACCTAAATCAAATTAAAACATTATTATTATATCAATCATATATTTCTTTTTCTCATAATGATCTCATGTTAAGTACTTGCTTTGCAATGGTTCAACTTGTATTCAATTTAACACATTTTTATTAACTGTATGAATATTTTAGGTATGTATCTTTTCTGTCTCTAGACTTTTAAATACCTTGCCGGCATAGTGTTGGACAGTGAAGAAAGTCTTCTCCTTTAGATTCTTAGGTTTAGAGAATTTGCAGTGGCTTGAGTGAGTGTTTGTGAGTTTTTCGACAAAGGAAACATCTGTTGCCTTCGGAAACCAGCATTCCTCATCTAGAAGAGCTAAGATACCTGGAGGATTGTTCTGTAAGGGAAAACCAAGAGAAACGTCATGACTGAGTGACTTTTAAAGATAACCAAATATTATTACACTTAATCTGTACGAACCGGTCTCTCTATGAGCTCAATGCAGGGTTGGAGGTCCAGACCAAAGTCAATAAAGTTCCACTCAATGCCTTCCTTCTTGTACTCCTCCTGCTCCAGGATGAACATAGTGTGGTTGAAGAGCTGTTGCAGTTTCTCATTGGTGTAGTTGATGCACAGCTGCTCAAATGAGTTATCCTGTGAGAAAGGCGAAACAGGAAAGCCTTGAGTTTGAAAGTTCACTTTTGAATTTTAGAATCTGTTAATGAAGACTTTTGGACTTGCCTCAAAAATCTCAAACCCAGCAATGTCTAAGATGCCCAGAAAAGAGGCTCCCTGACGCTTTGTCTTATCTAGAGCTTTGTTGACACGTGCCAAGATCCAACGAAACAGACGGTCATACATAGCCTTGGCCAAGGCTTCAACTGCAAAGTCAGCCTGATAAATAGACATATTATATTATACAACTTTAGTACAACTTTGATGAACTTTTTAGATCTACTTCAAATGTTGACTCTTGTTTGTACAAATAAAAAAATCTGCTGAAATCTTAAAAATAATGCATTATAGCTGTATGGGATAGTGTAGTAATGCACCTGTTCTTTGGTCTGTGCCTTCTGTACCAGCTCTCGGCCTACTTTGATGCGAGGAGTGAGAATAGCTTTGGTGAAGTCAGTCACATTAATCCCCTGCAGATGGCACACTTTCTGAGCAGCTGGTGGATGCATTTACCACAACATATGAGCATTTTGGTTTAGTCGGGATAGTTCAGGATAAGAGCAACATCACAGATTAATCCCTCTGGACTGATTGTTTACCTGTGTTATCTGGCATGCTGGCCTGCTCCTGGTTTTTCTCTGCTTTGAACTCAATGTTCCCCAGTTGCAGCACAGTAGAACATAATTTCAACATGCCTAAAAGAAACAACACTTCATGTGAAACAGCATGGAAAGATAGGATATTAAGTTATAAGACTAGTCATTGTTTTGTTAAATACCAATTCTTTCCTCCTCATTGAAGCCCAGGACCTCCATGGCTTCCAGAGTCTCTTCAAACATCTCATCGTCTTGCTGGTTTTGTACCTGCACATGTCCAGCCACCAAGAAACAGTAGTTACCAAAGTCCTCCAGCAAGAGCTCATCTGTGAAAGAGAATGACTGCTAGTGGTAATAAGTCTAAAACTGTCTACTAAAACTAATAAACTGACAAAATTAGCTGAGCTGTATTTGTGAATGTAATTACATAAGACTCAATATAAAGCTGCTGTAATAGAAATTCTCAGTCCTCACCCACCTCGCATGTTGTCTTTGGCTCCAGCCACCATGTAGTAAAAGATGTGAAAGGATCTCTCGATTTTGGCCTGTCGGATACATCGAGACTTTTCCAGGAGGTCTGGATTCATTAAGTCATTAAGGTCAAAATGAATGTGCTTGACTATATGATGTACAGTAAGTCTAAATATTTTTTGGAAATGATTGTTCTAACTGATTTGGATCAATCAATCAATCAATCACTTTTATTTATATAGCGCTTTTAACAATACAGATTGTAGCAAAGCACTGAACATTA
>JAUMHE010000044.1:6044137-6055434 GCA_032359235.1 Enteromius mattozi | reverse complement strand
CTGACCAGATGCCCAGTACCTAATCTCCAGTTCAATTTTAAGTGCATGTCAGATTGTGCAAAGGACTTATAGTGTGTTTGTGTTTGTGTGCATTTGGTTTCGGTGATCTGTCCACAGGGCTCTTATCAGTGGAAAGACTGATTAGGATACAGGTTTCGATGTTTGCTCCAACAATGTAGCCAGTGTTGTCAAAGTTGAGTTTAATAAATTTTCCCTGAGATAGAAAAACAGCAAAGGTTTTGACACTAATGTTGATTATAAGGATAATGAGCAAATATTCAATAACACAACAATGAATTGTTAACTTACGAATCTTGAGGAATTATCGTTTTTGATGGTCTTTGCATTACCAAATGCCTCTAGAATAGGATTGGCCTGCAGGAGCTGCTTCTCTAGCTCACCCTGAACAAACGGAAAAAGCAAATGTTATTCATTGTGATTCAATGCATTCGAACTATAAACTAAAAGCTCGTCTAGTGTACTTTACATATTAAAGTTTAGTATACATTAAAATAAAAAAGGCCATTTGAGGTAAAATAACATCCATTTTACATCCAAAAATGTATGACATTAAGCTTAAGTACTCACATATGCTAACTGGGGTCCTTTTTGTTGCTAAATGGGAGTAAATAATAAATTTATTAAAACAGTCCTTTATTTAAAATTGAAAAGTGTAGAGTGTGACTGAAGTTTAAAATTCTTACAGCAATTCTATGAATTATTGTTTATTTGAGTGATTGTTTCAAACCTGTATATTCTGTTAATTATTGCAAAAATAATCTACTAACAGTAGACCTTTGTTTTATAGACAGCCTTCCAAAAACACAAAGCACACGCAAAAGCATATCTGTATGGACAAAATTGTAAATGTCCCACCGCACTAATAATGCAGTGTACCTTGCATGTAATATTTAAATATATCTTGTTTAATACTGACACATTTATATACTATTATAAAGACATGACTATTTTTCTAATCAAACATTACACTGTTATCAAAACCATAACAGTAATGAGAATGAGCAAAAGCTGTAATTATAAGAGATACTGTATGAACTCACAGATCCAGCATCTCTCTTCCCTTTGTGTGATGATGCCACAACTGCAAGGTACTGGATGACTTTTTTGGTGTTTTCTGTTTTGCCTGCACCCGACTCACCACTATTAAACACACATTAAACAATGCTGCCATAATCATTTGCATAATAATTTACATGCCAGGCTGCTTAGCAAGTTTGATGATATGGTGCATATAAATGTGTATTATTTTATGGCCCATGTGATATTTGACCAGTCACACTCAAGCTCTGGTAATTCTTGCAAATGTTTTAGCTGATTACATCTTTACTGAATGTCAGACACAGACACAGTAGATACTTCTGTCCTGAGTCAGTCTTGGACTAAATGCTTTACTATTGAATGACTAGAAATGTATTTTTAAGAGTCCATGGAGCAAACGATACACAGGGCAATTAGAACTCACGTGCAGAGAATAGATTGGTCTTCACGCTCTGTGGAGAAAGAAACAGAAATATTTGAACTCAGTACAAGGACAGGACAAGAAATGCATGAATTGTCACAGTTAAGAACCTGAACAAGATTAACAAGGGGCCCGGCTGTCTAAACACAAACTCCACTATTGAGATCCCTACCTCCAAAATCTTACATATTCTCAATTGAGTACAGGGTGAGATTAACTTCAGTTCATCCTTCCAAAAATAGCCGTTAAAAACTTTAGTGAGAAAGGGAAAGGCCCCTTGTAAGGCAATTTTGATGCCTTTATCCACAGTCTGTAAAACACAGTCCCTAACACAAACACACACACTCTCTCTCCAACACACAGCTGGGTCTGCTGGACTGAACAGCTAAAAATAATCTTCATTGTAACAGTTTTCTTATTATTCTATATTTGCATTGTGCAATGGGACAGCATTAAAAGTATTACTTTTGGGAAGAAAGACAGGATTTTTGTCACCTTGCAGCATGTTTCTATAGGCATTATCAGTGACGGCATAGATGTGGGGAGGAACCTCATGACGCTTCTTCCCCTTGTACATCTCGATGATCTTCTCAGAGTAGATGGGCAAGAACTTATAGGGGTTCACCACCACACAGAAGAGGCCTGAGTAAGTCTGGATTGGAATAAATATTAAATATATATTCAAAATGTATTATTATATGCAATATTATACATTTTACATATACTGGTACAAATATGCTTAAATGTTTCCACACTACAAGATTTTCAACTTTTTAGATACACAAACTCACTGTTTTAGATATAATGATGCCCTTAGATGTGAGCCCCATTCTAAAGTATAATTGCATAAATTTAAAATAAAATGGTATACTGCATAATATGTAATGGATAAGGACTTGTATACACTATCATTCAAAGGTTTTGGGTCAGTAAGTGTTCTCTTTTTTTTCTTTTTGAAAGAAATGCATACTTTTCCTACATCAGCAAGGATACATTAATTTGATCAGAAGTGACTGTAAACAGTTTTACAAAGTTACAAAATATCTTTTTTAAATAAAAATTGTTATTTTGAACTTTCTATTCATTAAAGTATCACAGTTTATATAAAAGCATTAAGCAGCAACTGTTTTTGACATTAATTAAAAAAGAAATGGGAGTGTACCCTTTTTTTCAAACCCCTATGTCTGAGCTATGATCGTAAATAAAGACTTTTGTAGTTTAACCAACTTACATAAATGAGACCTGAGAAATACCTCTCCCTGAGGTTGTGCAGCACTGAGGCCTCATTCAGACAGGTCAGTGCAGCCATGTCTTCAACCTTGTTGAACTTGGGTGGGTTCATTTTCTGGATTTCATCTTTGCTGATGGTTACCTTCTGTCCATTGTGGAGCTCAACCACCACCTCATTCCCTGTCTCTTCTTTGATGCTGGCTGACTGAAAACCTTCCCTTTCTGAGGGTATCCACACCATCTTTTTGGTCGACCAGTCGGCCTGGGCCACCCCGCTGTTTTTTATGTCATTGTCAAGGAAAAGGAACTTACTGCTGTCTTCGTTTTCTGGTTGCTTGGTCATCTTGAAGTATTTCTGTGAGTTATTCTATGATGTAATAAGACATTTGCTTTAACATCTGTTGGTATTTGCTTTTTTGACACTACCGATAGATGTGCAAACATGTAGCCTTATTTTATATTCTAATCAGGCAAACCACAACCATATCTTTGCCACTCATTGGCCACTTATCCTCTACAGCTGTAAACCTGTTGAAAGGTGATAATAAAGTCCCCATGATCATTCCTTATATGGAGTGTGTCCAGTAAAATCTTTCTCGCACCACTGACATATTAGTGGCAATTTACATTGCCTGTTTTGTATATAGGTACTGGATTTGCATGACAAATTTTCAGGACATTTTACAGTCCACTTGTCTATATTGTTCTTAGAAATTATTTTTACTGTTAAAGGAATAGTTCAACCAAAAATGAAAATTCTGTCATCATTTACTCACCCTCAAGTAGTTCCAAATCTGTATGAATTTCTTTGTTCTGCCGAACACAAAGGAAGATATTTTGAAGAAAGTTTGTAAACAGCCTGGAACTATTTTGCCTGGATTTGGAACTACTTGGGGGTGAGTAAATGATGACAGAATTTTCTTTTTTGGTTGAACTATTCCTTTAAATACAATAGAATTACAGATGTTTTTTATGATTTCAGCAATACTTCAATAACCCTGCAGTGCATAAACAGGTAATTCTTTCAAAACATTTCAAGAGTTCCAACCTGCCACCCCAAAATATGGCAAATGTGAGGAAAGCAAACACTGGTCAATTAGCAACTACAGTTAACCAAAAAAAGTTAGTTTTTTATTTATTTTAATTAATTTTTTTTTATATAACTCAGTGCCTCAAAATATGTATTATTCATAAAATATATATTTAATTAAAGCTTTAATTACATTTATAATGCATACAATATATATAGCCAAGCATAAATCTAATACTTACATGCTACAGTGATCTCTTCTTTTTGCAGTGTCTGTGTATGCTTAGAGCAGTATCCAAAAATGAGTGCCTTGGATGATCTTTATTAATTTTTAAGCCTTAATTTATGAACAGACTTGGCTTTGGTGGGTGGAGCAAGTCATTTGGACCATCCTACAGCTAAATTAACTAGAATATAGCCTACAGCCTATGCAAATGATGAGGCTTTTCTACTGAAGGACAGTTTTGCAAAGGTCATTAAACACTAAATGACTATCTGTATCTATCTAAGTGCCTTGACAGAAGTCAATATTTATTATTTCTGTTTAACCTGGCCAGTATGCCTTTTACAGCTTATAATTAATTTATAAGTCAGCTGTAAACTTTTCTAAAAAGTGATCAAGCTCAGGTTGATGCTCATTACACAAGCTCATTGTTTAATTTCATGGTTTTCACAAGAAGTTTGACATAAATAGAATGGCAAACCATTTTTACATTTAGCTCTTTCCCTGCCATTAACGAGATATCAATATTAAGAGACATGCCAGGATTGCCAGGTTTTCACAACAAAACCCACCCAATTGCGGAAACCACAGACTTGATGAAGGTCATATATAGATCATATATGTAGATCATGTTTTGACCAAATTTGAATCTGACTGGGATGAAGTTGTCAGTGAGGGAGATGCCTTTTGATCCTATTAGTTCCCATGGCCGACCGCCATTAAGCAACAATGAAGAAGGATGGAGGAGAAGTTAATCATTGCTAATATTGAAATTAGACTATCACTTAACCATGAACATAAACATTACACACCACACAAATAGATATTAATAATAAAAAAAACATGTAACTACAAAAAAGTTATTTCCATCGATCAATTTCTTACTTTTACATTCAATATATTTCATGAGGTTAACCTATACCCTCCTTTTGGTCAGTATGCACAAGATTAACAAGCTTGTTTTATTCGCGGCCCATTTAAATACAAGACTAGCATTCAATCTACGTCAGAGCGTCAGAGCGTCCAAAAATCTCTGTACAGCGTCGTTGGCAGGGTGGCCAGGGCGAATTTTGACACTCTCGCCGCCGGCGGTGTGAACGCACAGTAACTCTCCAATGTGCTTCTGTGTGAGCACTCAATGAAGAGCGTGAAGCGATGATCACTGAAGCCAATCACAGTCATATCTGTTGAGCGTGTGAATTTTATGGCCAATCAGCATTGTTTAAGAATCCACTCAACAGTGCTCAAATGTTAGCGGGAAACTGACCTTTTTAAAATTGCAGTATCGTACTTTTGACAACACTAGTTAACTTCCAAGTTAAGTATTTGACTACCAATATTAGAAAGATGCCTTGTTTGACTCCTTATAACAAGCCTATACATAAACAGTGCACTGTTCTAAAAATGTATTTTAACATTCAAAGTTATTAAATTCAGTATCTTTACAAAAAAGTAATTTTATTTCATGCAAGGCATCAGACATTTCCATCACATGAACTATTGCAACATGCTTTTACCTGTCATCTTGTCCCTATTTATTGCGTTACATAAAGTGAATAAATTAGCCTACACTACAGTAATGACTTAAGTCATAAAATAAAATAGATAGAATAAAATGTTAATTCACCTAACTGCTCTCTCTTGTATGTGATGTAAAAACCCTTCACAGTTTCAACTGTAAGTGAGATCGTCCGAGCCACTAACCCAAAAACTTGGTAACACAAAAACTACCCAACAATAAAAAAAATAAATAAAAAAAATCACCCAGCATTTTAAGAATGAAATGAATTCTAGTGGCAGGAAAATAGTCTGTTTTCAAGGGGGACACATGTTAAAACGGCTTGCCATACTGTCGTGTGTGACTCCCGTTACGTCAGTTGTTAAATTGATGAAGTGACAGCGCCCCCAATAGATCAGCTCATGCATCCCACTTCTATACAGGTCCCCAACATCATAACACACACACAGAGCAGTGGTTATGAAACTGAGGCAGTGTAAACCCAGTACACTTTAACAGATCCTTCCGAATGGGTATTGACAGTTTTTGCAGTTTGGACGGTTCTGATCCATTTTGGGTGAGTAAATAAACAGTTGTACTGCCGCGAACTGTATTCTTCCGACTATATTTTGATTTCAACAGATTGGCAAGGTTCACCGGGTTGTATTCCTCAGCATGGAGACACTTGGCTGTGTCTTAAAACACAGCGAGCAGCCTACCTAGGCATCATTTCGGGCCGCCATACGCGCGTTTGGACGCTCGTTGTGGGGGTCAGAGCATCTTCAGGCATCAAATACAAGTCCGAAGAGATGGTTTTGGATTAAACGCGCCTACAACGCCGACTTTTGCTGCCTAGGTAGACAGCTTAGTAGGTTTTGAGACGCAGCCACTGTTGCTAAGCTAACCGGTTAGCCACACAGCAACTACCGTGTATATAACTCTCTGTGTACTTTAATACTGTAGTGGTGATATTTCTCTATGACAGTCTAACCGTTTCATGTAAGAGTGATTTATATCACGATCACCTGCTCATTTTGTGTCGTTCACAGTGTGAAGCTGAAGAGTTGAGTTGTCACTGCTCTGACTTGTTTATGGTTAGCTAATTCCTCTAATGCTAGGCGGTTTCCTCTTAACTAGAGAACTTATGTAATTATTTGCCATATTTACAAAGAACTGAGTCTTGTTTATTTGTGTTCCAGTTGGTGTAAGGTTTGTCAGGTCAGTGGATTATCAGTATTAGTTGTAGTCTGACAGGTATAGACAGTCAATTTGTCCTTCAGGATCAGAGGGACAAAACATTAAATTATGAATCACTGACAGATGACTGCATGCCAAGCTACTTGTCTTGAAATGCTCTCTGGTTTTACTTTTACATTGTTAGTCCTTTGTTTGTTCAAGGCTACAATGTGATGAAAGATTATCAATGAAAGGTTTGGAGGCATAGGATGAAAAAAAAAAAGAAAAAACCCCAAACATGTCCCATAGGAATAGTAATAATAAAATTTGTGAAGCGTATACTTCAGATTAAATAATTGTTTTCTTCCTTGTGTCATTACAAATCCAAAATGGGGGAAAAAAAAAAGATGGTTAGGCTGTACAAGTGAATTTAGTTTAATAGCTCAAATGTCAAGAAAACGGCATTTCATGTCCTGGTCTTGAAAATTTAGCAGAGCAGCCTTTTATTTATTGATCTATTATTCCTCCTCCGAGACAGGATTATGGGAAGAGATGCTCCCTACAGAGAACAAGATTGGAGTTTCTTTGTAAGAAAAGGTTTAGTTAATTTTTTTTAGGCATGTTTTAAATGTCACTACTTAAAGGAGACTTGTTTTCGTCAAGAAGCTGAAGACTCTCTGCTCTGCTCTGTTGCGCAGAAAGGATCCTTGACTTTGGTTCTCTAAAAGATCTCAAGAGTGTTTGTTCCTTGCACACATCAGTAGATCTTTGTGTGCTTTTCTGGGTGGCCTAGAGCTCTGTGTCTACTCCAGTTGTTACTTTGTTTCTAAGTTTCCTCCAAAGAATCTCAGAAGATGGGAGATGAAATGAAACATCCTTTTGTCCTCTTGTGTTTTCAGAATTGGAACCGGACATGGCAAACACAGAATCCAGACCTGACGCTATGTTTCCAGAACACTGTGCTGGTTTGGATCCCCTGCCTCTACCTCTGGCTGTTTGCACCGTTCTACATACTATACCTCAAAAGAAATGACCGTGGATACATATGCATGACTCATCTCAACAGAGCCAAAACAGTGAGTATTAACAAACAGGTGTTTTCTGATAACTCTGCCAAAGTCAACAGCTGTTTCAAGGTCATGTGATTCTCCTTCAACAGGTTATTGGGTTTACACTATGGCTTATCTGCTGGGCAGATGTTTTCTACTCTTTCTGGGAAAGAAGCCATGGTGCTACAATAGCCCCAGTCTACCTAGTCAGCCCCACAATGCTTGGCGTTACTATGGTGAGACCCGTTTTTCACAAAAGGAAGTGCTGAAATTAATTGCTTTGCTTGTCAATTGCTCCTCGCTCTGCATTGATTTCATATTCAAATGGCATGAAAGTTTCCTGTTTCCTTTCCTCTAGCAAAGGGAAACAAGTTTATCCGTATATCATGTTATTGTTTATAGTTTTACAAGTTGTCTAGTCATGTTTTTTTCTTAGCCTGATGTTTACAAAATTAAAGTGTTTTGTAATGGGATGTGTTTTAGTTGCTGGCTACGTTCTTGATCCAGTATGAGCGGATAAAGGGGGTCCAGTCCTCAGGGGTGATGCTAAATTTTTGGCTGATCTCCATAGTGTGCGCTACAGTCACCTTTCGCTCCAAAATCATGCATGCACTCAATGAGGTAAATATGACCTTTGCATTAAAAATTATGTTTTTTGTTGTTCATTTAGTTTTCATGTAACTAAAAATTTCTTTTTTTATATATATCTCAGTTAGTGCTGTCAGATGGTTAATTGTGATTAATCATATCCAAAATACGTTTTTATTTACATAATATATGTGTATAATATAATATATATATATAATATTATGTATATATAAATAGACACAGTATAATTTTTTTAAATATATTTATATATTCATATTATTTTATATTATATAAATATATTTAATTTAAAAACATATATATATATATATATATATATATTTTTTTTTTTACATGCATATGTTTGTATTTGTATTTATATATACATAATAAATATCGTAAGCACACACATATTATGTAAACAAAACCTTTATTTTGGATATGATTAATCGTTTGACAGCACAAATTTTAACCCAGTATGATTAACATGTCTTCTTCAGCCATATTGAAAATTAAGTTCGTTTTTTTTTTCTTCAGAAAATTAAAAATTTACAAACCCAAACACATCCACATTCATATATATGCTTCAAAATAAGCTTTTGTGAGGCAATTTACCTTGTCTGTTTAAAGCTGTTGTGTATGTAATTTCACACAAACTGGGCAAAAGAGCTCTGCCTGTATACACTCATTTTTGTTCACTCTTTCCTCATATAGTGAACTGTGTAATAGAGAATTGTGTTGAGTAGAGTGAATGAATCAGCATTTTTGGATGCAGTAAATGCAAGTAATGTGTAAAATGTCTCTATCGCACGTGGGTTCTGCACCGCAGCAGAGGCCAAATTTCCTGTCCCTTCCCACAATGACAGCTACTCTTCAGTTTCTGTAGAAGAAAGTTTGTCAGTATTATGTTGACTGTTACATCATTAATATAGCAACCAATATATCATTGATATACAGGTTATTGAACAAACCAGATAAGCGCATCATATTTTATCAATTGCAAAAGGACAGTGAGTTTTAAAGTAAAGATTGAAAAACAAATCAGGTTTGTTTGAAATGTGAGGAAACCCTTAAAGTGTTCTTTGCTGTTTCCTTTCAGCCTGCCAGTGTGAATGTGTTCAAATATACCACCTTCTACATATATTACACCATGCTGCTCATCTCCTTGATCCTGGCCTGCTTGTCTGACCAGCCTCCGCTGTTTTCACAGGCTGTTAAAGACTCGGTTAGTTAACTTCACTTAAAGCAGGTAAAGGTACTCTTTATTATATGAATGTTGAATTGATGGCCAGTGCTGTGAATGTTTTTGTATAGAATCCATGTCCAGAGTCGGGAGCTTCATTTCTGTCCAAAATCACTTTCTGGTGGATCACAGGGTGAGTAAAATAAATGACTGCATCTCTAGCACTCTTTCTTAAAAAAAAAAAAGAAAAATAATAATAATCTTTTAAGTTATATTCTGCTCATATAATTTCTTGATTTTTCCCATCAATTTCTATCTTTATGTCTATCTATTCTACATTTTTTGCTAATGTATAAGACCGGATGTTTTATGGATGTTCCTTTTGTTTCCTAATAGAATGATGGTGACAGGTTATAAAAGGCCTCTGGAAGAGAAGGATCTGTGGTCGCTCAACACCGAGGATAAGTCTCAAAGAGTGGTGCCACAGCTGGTGCGCTGCTGGGATCAAGAATGCAACAAAGTCAAAAGGTCAGAAGCGAGAAGTCACTTTTTTTTTTCTCCAGTAGTCAACTTGCTACAAAAACGACTAATCCTCTGATTGGGTTATGTTTTGTGTTAGGCCAGTAGATAAGACACTCTACTCACCAAAAAGAGCAGCAAGGGAAGAAAAGAAGGATGGACAACCAATAGAAGAGTCAGAGATTTTGCTTGCAAAAAGCCTTCAGAAAACTGGCGAGCCATCTCTCTTATGCGCTCTCTGCCGAACCTTTGGACCATACTTTCTCATCAGCTCTCTGTATAAGATTATTCATGACATCCTGATGTTTGTTGGGCCAGAGATTCTCAGGTATGAACACACAGCACCAGAATCATCTATTTCTTTTTTCTATGTAGGATCATTCCCATCTGTCCTGAGTTCAGAAGCAGTAGTTCTCTGCAGGGGAAGTGCAAGTGTGCCCTCTGCCTTTTCACAGTCATGTGGTTAGAAATGACTTTAACTCTGTGGGAAGGCAACTCTGTCAAAACAACAGCTGTGGCTCTTAAAAGAGTTCCAGTGAAGAGTTAGTTTTGGCATGCTGAAAAGTTATGCCATCAAATTGTGCACTGGACCATGTTTAAATCCTCTCTAATCCTTTGAAAATAACACCTGAAGTCTCGGCAGTGAGCTTTTTATCCCGTTTGCCCACTTTTCTAGCACTTGAAACCAGAAAAACTGCGTTCTGATGCATGATTGACACATTAATGTATACTCATGTGAGTCCGGTCTTTTTTATCTTAGGCTGCTGATCCAGTTTGTGAATGATTCAAGTGCCCCCACTTGGCATGGCTACTTCTACACCGCCCTGCTGTTTGTTTGTACCTGTGTGCAAACCCTCATTCTGCAGAAATATTTCCATGTTTGCTTTGTGACAGGCATGAGGTTACGTACAGCCATTGTTGGTGCTGTTTACAGGAAAGTAAGTGGACTTTTGATTGCTAAAATGTCTGTAACATGTAATACAGTGTTCATGCACTTTTGGAGGTTATTTGTTACCTATTTATATTTAGAGACTTCAGAGATTCAAAAGAGTGCAAAAAATGCATGTCAAATATGAATATGCCATACTTTACCTCTCAGGACACAATATGACTTTTAAAGTACATATATAGTACATGTGTATATACAGTACTGTCCAAAAGTCTTAGGCCACTAGTATTTTCTCCAACAAAAAATGGTTTTAAGTGGGTTATTTCTATCTTTTGTAGTAGCGGGTCAGTTGGAAATATGTTTACATTTCCAAACATTATTTTTGTCATTAATTGTAATAATGCAGTGAGATTATTGTCTGCACAAGGAGTCTGA
>JAUMHE010000044.1:6007577-6034390 GCA_032359235.1 Enteromius mattozi | reverse complement strand
TATATAAATATAAATTTTCATTATTAATTTATAAATTAATAATGATGGTATTTTTTTTCATCATATTTTTTTTTAACTTTAAGGTAAAATTATTGTTTCATGTCAACATTGTGTGTGAAGTGTTTTTATTTTAAATAATTGTTAAATTGCCCCATAAGAATATTTTGTAATGTAATGCATATATGCAAATCAATATCCTTCTATACCATTTTTTTCTCAAAAATTTAATCTTTTTAATTTTCTCTCTGACAGGCATTGCAGTGTTCTGTTATTCTGTGGCAGTGTCTATTGGTGGGATCTTAGCCTCCCGCTACCTGCACCAGACGATGCTCTACAACGTCCTGAGATCGCCCATGTCTTTCTTCGAACGCACACCCAGTGGCAACCTGGTCAACCGCTTTGCCAAAGAGACGGACACCATTGACTCGGTCATCCCTAGCATCATAAAAATGTTCATGGGCTCCATGTTTAATGTGCTGGGCTCATGTGCTGTCATCCTCATCGCCACACCACTAGTGGCCATCATCATCCCGCCGCTGGGTCTGCTCTACTTCTTTGTACAGGTCAGTCAGTTATTTTACCATGCAGTTGCAAGGCTAGTGACTCCCAATGCTATAATACATTTAAATAGAAAAGATTTGAGATCTAAAACTTCAATGTAAGTGTAATCATCTGCTGGCCATTTTTGTCTATGTTAGCGTTTCTACGTCGCGTCATCTCGGCAAATGAAACGTCTGGAGTCTGTGAGCCGCTCTCCTGTCTACACACACTTCAACGAGACGCTGCTGGGCACAAGTGTGATCAGAGCATTTGGAGAGCAGCAACGCTTCATCAAAGAGAGCGACGGCAGAGTGGACCACAACCAAAAAGCTTATTTCCCCAGTATTGTAGCCAACCGGTGAGAATTCACAGAACATCACCAGGTTTTTTTAGATCTATTAGGTGTCATTAAGTGTGATGTATTCGTTTTTTTTTTGTTTTTTGGATAGTTGATGATTTGTGTGTGTCTTTGTGCTTCTGCAGATGGTTGGCAGTGAGGTTAGAGTTTGTGGGCAACTGTATTGTGACATTTGCAGCGCTTTTTGCAGTGATGGCCAGGGACAGTCTGAGTCCAGGTATCATGGGGCTGTCCATCTCTTATGCACTGCAGGTCAGTCTAACTCCTAAAATGATGAGATACAGACCAAATGTCCACCCAAATCCTTACTAGTCCTGTATTTCTCACAGGTCACGACATCTTTGAACTGGCTGGTGCGAATGTCCTCTGAGGTGGAGACTAACATAGTGGCGGTGGAGAAGGTGAAGGAGTATGGAGACACAGAGAAAGAGGTCAGTGCTCCAGCAGGCAGATTGTGTGTGTGTTCATTCTGTACTTGTGTAGAGTCCAATCTGTGATTAGCCCTGTTTCCTCCCTTATCTCACACTGTACTAGAGAGATGAGGGTATTTAGCACACACGATGGGGACAGTATCTGTTCACAAGATGTGGCACTAGTTTACAGAACTTTGGGTAATTTATTTGACATCTCAATGGACTTATTCTTTACCAACATCAGAATTTAGGCTACAATTTGTATTAATGTATGAGAGGAAAGTCTGTGTCTGAGATCTTGTATCTTGTATTTCCATTTCCTTTTTTTAGTCTTATTTGTTTCTAATGAACCTTTTTTCTTCACTTGTTCTGTTTAAATGGACCAGCAGTTTAACAAATGAATTTTTAAAAGTAAAATTATTAAAAAAAAATTTAAATAGAAGAAGTTTTATTTATATAGTGCCTTTCTCTTGCTCAGTAATTACATACACTTTATAAACATTAGATTCTTTATACTAACCTTATAATGTCAATACATTTATTCAGCACGGGTGCATTAAATACAGTAAATACAGTATCTCAGACCACACACACACAACAGATATCTAAGGATCATGTGACACTGAAGACTGGAGGAATGGTTTATAAAAAAGCATTGCATACCAGGAATAAATGACATTTTAAATTTACATCATAATGGAAAAATATTCAACAATTTTCACAGAATTGCTGTTTTCACTATTTGTGATTAAAATAAATGCAGCCTTGTTTAAAAAAAACAAAAAAACATTCTACTCATCCCAGACCTCTAAACGGTAGCGTAACAAGCAGTCAGCTAATTCAAATAGTATTGGATAAGCTACAGCACGTTATGCTACAGGACATGTCAATGTCCCAGAAGTGTTACATGTTTACTTCATGCATTTCTGGTTTTAATGTTAAAGATGGATTGCTGAGATGTGGTCTCTGTTTACAGGCTGAATGGAAGTTGGAGCACTCAACTCTTCCTGCTGGCTGGCCGACCACTGGTCATATTGAAATCCGCAACTTTGGATTAAGATACAGAGAGGACTTAGAGCTGGCTATTTCTGACATCTCGGTCAACATAGAGGGAGGAGAAAAGGTGCCTGGAGCCACTGCATTATTCAGATTCTGATCAGGCGTTGACTTCATCAATATACAATTTTATTCACCTAAAACTTTCCGTATAAACATGCAACATGTTAATCATGTATGTATTTGTGTGTTTTTCTTAGGTGGGAATTGTGGGTAGGACAGGAGCAGGAAAGTCCTCACTGACGTTAGGGCTCTTCCGCATCATTGAGGCAGCTCAGGGGGAGATCTGTGTGGATGGAGTCAACATCGCTCAGCTGGGCCTGCATGAGCTACGATCCAGAATCACAATCATTCCTCAGGTACCGCACTTAAATACACCTAAACAATGATTTAAAGGCACTCATTTGAGGACATCAGTAATAAAGTTTTCAAACTGTTGAAGTGCTTTTGGAATTATTTAGTTATCGTGCCAATGAAAATTCAACTGTTTTAGTTTTTTGTATTTCTAAACACCTTTTCCTCTGTCTCAGGATCCAGTGCTGTTTTCTGGTTCCTTGCGTATGAATTTGGACCCCTTCGATGGCTACACTGACGAGGAGGTCTGGAGAGCTCTGGAACTCTCACATCTCAAGAACTTTGTGTCCGGCCTGCCTGACAAACTCAACCATGAGTGTTCAGAAGGAGGAGAGAATCTAAGGTACAAACCCCTTCTCAACAATCTTTATTCATCATTTGATTAACATCTGATGTGACTGTTTCTGACGGGATATTCTGGGCTTCAGTTTGGGTCAGCGGCAGCTGGTTTGCCTGGCTCGTGCTCTCCTCAGGAAGACCAAGATTCTGGTTTTGGATGAAGCCACTGCAGCTGTAGACCTGGAGACGGACAATCTGATACAGTCCACTATCAGAACTCAGTTTGAGGATTGCACTGTTCTGACCATCGCACACCGTCTCAACACCATCATGGACTACACTAGGTAATTTTTTTTTTGAATGATGAAATAATAAATAGAACATTAAATATTAAAAAGTATATTCAATAATTCAAAAATATAAGTAATATATTTATAAAGACACTATATTGTAATCGTTTTATATAATAAAAATGTTACTTCAATGTTTTCTTAAAAGGGTGCTGGTTCTCAATAAAGGCCAGATGGCAGAATTTGATTCGCCGTCCAATTTAATTGCCAAGAAGGGAATTTTCTACAAGATGGCCAAAGACTCAGGTTTGGTCTGAAAGGTAGAGGGGCTGAAGAGCCCTCTGATCATCCAGGACATATCACTGACTGGAGCCCTTAGAGAGTGGACCTTGTGAGACAAGTACTCTGAAGGTACCTCTTCTGTGGGCCTGAAGCTCACACACACAGTGTGAACATGACACCACTCCATCCTCAGCTATTGTAGCCCTCCGTTTTCAATTGCATTTTAAAGATTTCACTGCAAATGCTGCTTTAAAGGTTGTTTCATGCCAACATTTGGGAGGTTTGAAAACTAGTTTGATTTAGCCATGGCTGTTTTGTTGTCAGTTTTCAATTGGAAGACTTCTCAGTTTACCGCTAAGCTGCGCTTTGCTGCTAGTGGTTGATGGTTAGTAATAAAGTTTCACTAGGAGTAAGGAACAAAGATTGTCCGTGCAGTGTACGAGTGATGCAGTGATCATTTGTTTATTGACTAAACAGCTTTTGGGAAATCACTCCATGAGCATGAGGTACTTTATCCCAAGCCAAAGTTAACATTTAAAGCTGTTCTCATTATCAAAGAAGAGACACGTTTGAAAACTCTCCAGATTGTTGCCATTGTTAGCCATTATTTTCTCTCATTTAACCTTTATTTATAGTCTGAGAAAATCTGTTACAATGTTTCTTTATATCAAATTATTTTATCATATAACATATTTATTACATGGGTATCTCCCACTAATGGCGACCTAAGCTTCATCTTACCAGTATCATGCAGTAGAGTCTACACTGGCCTTCTGTTTTCATTGGTAATATATTTAGTTGGTGTATTTGATTTATGATCTTTGTTTACTATTATTTCTCAGTGATCTTTTCACCAAAAAAAATTATAAATGCACTTATTGTTGAAACCTCAAACTATGGTTTATATTTCAGGTTTGTTGGGAGTGATGTTTTAAAAGTAAGTAGGAATTACCCTATGCCAAGGTCGTAGAATTATAGTAGTTCTGTAAGAACAGGTTGTCTTGAGCTGTGTGCCGTGTGCTTCACTCTGTGTGCTGTGTACCATATATCTGTTGAATGTATGCTTGCGTGCGCCACATGGTTTCTTTCATCAGTACCTCCAGTCTAGATCATTTAAGCCTTCTAAGTTTTTTTAAAGGCCAATCTTTTTTTTTCCTTTTTTTTTTTAAGAACTGACAGACACACTTTGAATGATTAAAAAAAATATATATATATATATATATATATATATATATCTTATTTGTTACATATTTATATGATTTGTATGTAAACATAAAGTTATTATTTGATATTTGTAAACATGCACTAGTTTTAAGTGTGCTTAGTTTCATAAATCAGGCTGATATGTACAGGGAAAATAATGAATAAATATTTTGTAAAGAGCCTTTTGTCAGTGTTTTAAGTGTTGTACTTCTGAAATCAGGGTTTCAAAATGTTATGTTATCAGAGTGAGAAGGAAACAATTTCTGTTCACTATTACCAACATTTATTTGACTCCAGCAGTCCAGAAAATAAAAAGAGCATTTTCAAGTTTGACAGTCACTCACGTAGTGTGCATGGAAATGTTATAAATATATAAAAATACAGTTATTATACAGTACAAAATACATAAATACAGATTTAAAATTTTAGATAATGAAGAAAATACTACTATTAATACACACAGACAAATTCAGTATAAGGATGGATGGGTGTTGCATTGTCTTTAACATGAATGGATCTTTCTCACTTTATGAATGCCTTAAAATAAATGCATCTTTCACCTTTTTATGGGAATTTAGGGTTTAATGTGCTGATATAGCAATTAAGAAATTCTTGTAATAACCTGAAAATTTTCAAGTAAAATTGTGATTAGTTCTTCAGCTGTGTTATGCAATAAAACTACAATTTTCCACAAATCTTCACTTTGACAGCAGTGAGAGGTGGTGAACATGGCTGCGCACACCGTCTTACCATCTGAAGTGTACATTATATTAACCTACTAAACACTTCTATGGTAAGATAATGTTACTCAAGTCTTTGTATTCTGAGATGAGACTGTGGGAACATGAGGGGATCGGTCTGTTGTTTTTAGCGCTTCACACCCCAGTTAAAGAATCAGCAGGAGAATGCTGAGGCACACCACTTCTGTAATACTGGAGAAAACGTGGACACCTGGGGCCAGTTGCATAACCTTAGCCACTATGTTAAGACTGTGTCTTAAGAACTAGTTTGACCAACTAGCAGTTGCCAAGGGGATGTCAGTCTTACTTTTCCAATACAAATAAGACCAGCCTACCTTTTCGTAACTGAATTAAAAAAGTTATGACCAGTCTTAAAGAACAAAAATGAGATGACTATCTGTTTAAGACTAGTTTAAACAGTTTATGCAACCAGCCCCTGTACAGCTATTACTGGCAAAACCTTTTCATCCTGAGCTTTGTGCTTCTCTTGTTTGAGAAGGCAAGATATGCCCTTTAGTAAGTTCTGTGACGCAGGTGGTCTGAGCAGGTGCACTGGTGAGATTTCTGCACCATTTTTATAGTCTCTCCTGAGTGAAGAGATGATTTTTGTCATTGATGGTTCCTCTGACAGTGAGGGTTCACACTAGCCCAGCCTCCCGGCACATACGATAAAACTGACCACGCTGAGAGATCAGATTAGTTGGAGAGTCCATTTCCGTGATGTGCCCTCTGTCCATCACAATCACCCTGTTGGGAACAGATAAATAGAGTTGAGTTTGAACATGGTCAGCAATCATAATATTCTTCTTGGAAATAAACACATGCTCTTTGTTTTACCTAGTGTAGTCCATGATGGTGTTGAGACGGTGTGCGATGGTCAGAACAGTGCAATCCTCAAACTGAGTTCTGATAGTGGACTGTATCAGATTGTCCGTCTCCAGGTCTACAGCTGCAGTGGCTTCATCCAAAACCAGAATCTTGGTCTTCCTGAGGAGAGCACGAGCCAGGCAAACCAGCTGCCGCTGACCCAAACTGAAGCCCAGAATATCCCGTCAGAAACAGTCACATCAGATGTTAATCAAATGATGAATAAAGATTGTTGAGAAGGGGTTGTACCTGAGATTTTCTCCTCCTTCTGAACACTCATGGTTGAGTTTGTCAGGCAGGCCGGACACAAAGTTCTTGAGATGTGCAAGCTCCAGAGCTCTCCAGACCTCCTCGTCAGTGTAGCCATCAAAGGGGTCCAGATTCATACGCAAGGAACCAGAGAACAGCACTGGATCCTTGGGGGGAAAAAGGTTGAAAATAAAACACTCAACACTTTTTTTTTTTAAGTTTGTCAAGGTATTCGATTTGTTTTTCCATCTTCAGGTATACCTGTGGGATAATGGTTATACGAGACCTCAGCTCATGCAATCCAATCTCTGCAATGTTTATCCCATCTATGAAGATCTTTCCTTTTGCTGCCTCAAGGATCCGGAAGATTCCGAGAGCAAGAGATGATTTTCCGGCCCCTGTTCTTCCCACGATTCCAACCTGAATGGATTAAGTGAATCGCTTAGAATGTATTCAAAAATAAAGCACTAATATCACACATTGTGTTCAGATGTTATATTTACTTTCTCTCTCTCATTAACACTGAGGGAAATTTCTTTTAAGGCCCAGTCAAGACCCCTTCGGTACTGAAGTCCATATTTCTGGAATCCAATGGATCCGGATCTGGGCCAGTCTAATGGGAGTGGACTATCCTCGATTGTCCATGGTGCCTGTCACAACCTAAGACTTAGTGACCTCAAGAATGAATGTAAAAAAATACTTTGGTCGCTTTATATGAGCATTCAGACTAATATTACCTCTTTTGTTGTTTCAGCATATTCCTTCACTCGCTCAACAGACACAATGTTGTTTTCTACATCTGTCCATGCCCTCACAATCCAACTCAAGATCCCAGTTACCTGGAATGAAATTTTTCTTTAGAAGTTGTTGTCTAATAGACTTGCCTAACGTGTGGTTGTCCGAAGACTTTTTGACAAGTTTTATTACCTGGAGAGAGTGCGACACAGCCAGTCCCACGATTCCAGGGCTTAAAGTTGCCCGTCCCATAACAGAGAGAATAGCTGCAGCAAGGACCAGTAAGTTACCCAGGAACTCTAGATTTACTGCAAGCCACCTATTGGAATAACATTAAAGAAACTGCATGGAGTTAGAATGGATTACCAGTACCAAAGAATGAATAAGTCAAGACTGAATCTGACCTGGTTGCCACAAATCTTGGGAAATAGGATGTTTGATTGTGGTCCACTTGATCGTTTGCCAACAGGATAAACCTTGACTGTTCACCAAAGGCCCGAATTACGCCAGCTCCTTGGACTGTCTCATTGAAATGAGTATAGATGGGTGATCGACTCACCGACTCAAGTCTACGCAACTGGCAGGATGTGGCCACATAGAAGCTCTGAAAACACACAAGATTATATGTCAGACTGGTGCTCCTTGTTACGAAACTCTTGCATGCTGAGCAGTCTTTAGAAGCATACCTGGATAAAGGCATAGAGCAGAGTCAGTGGCAGTATGATCACTCCTGCAAAAGGAGTTGCCATCAGCACGATAATGCAAACCTCCAGAAGTTTGAACATATAGCCCAGCATCATCTTCAGCCCATCAGGGATCATGCAATCGATGGCATCTATCTCTTTAGAGAAACGATTGAGAAGATTACCACTAGGTGTACTCTCAAAGAACGACATAGGAGAGTGAAGTACATTATTGAGAAGCTCCACGTGAAGATGCCGGGATGCAATTATTCCTCCAAGTGAAATGGCCACAGTAGTGCCAAAAATTGCAATTCCTGCAATACAACGACACAGTTAATGATAAAGAAACGGTACAAAGTCCAAGGATACCGATGAAGGTTGAGGAACACGAGGGATTTCAAACCTTGTGCGAAACCGAGAGCTCCAAACACACCAAGCTTTAAATCTGTGTCGACCTGTGTTCCATTTACAACTGGGTCATCTGCCCACAGACTCAGCCAGTAGTTATAGGCCAGTGAGGCAGCTTGCTGGAATGCATAGAGGAAGATGATGGGGATGATGAAGGCCAAGCCGATGGTCCTGAAGTACTCCACATACATCTCCAGTTTCACCTATGACCCATTATGGAGAAGAATGTGTGAGGAACAACACTTTGGATGAAATAGTGCACGTTCAGGCTGTATTATGGTGTTTGGAACAATGAAGCTCAAAGACCTGTAATCAGGGGTTAAAATTAGATTTCTGTGGTGACCTGAAAGAATCTGAAGCCCTTGTCGCTGACCCTTAGCTGAACTTTAAAACTGACCTGCTACTCTAAATCTTTGGCTTTTGGTGTTACGTTACATGTGAAGGTATATTTTGATGTGTCTACCCATTGTTTAAAATGTCTGTGGATGTGGCTCTATTACTTACTCGGCCTGTATGGGCTTTGTCAGCCTGGGTGAGTCTCCCAACTTCCTCCTGGTCCTGCTCCTGTTTTGTGTCAGATATGGCCTCTGTGGTTTGTATACTGGCACTTCCCATGTCTGCACTTCATTAAACAAAATTGACATAGGTTAAATATGTGCTCTTCAATAACACTTGCATTTTCAAAACTTACTGACTTTTACCTGATGAGTTGTTCCTGGGAGAGGTCAATAGAGAAGTCTGTCATGCTGAGACGAGATACTGATTTTCTGGTCCCTAAAACAATGCAAATCTGCATTTTTAACTGTGTCAACATAAAAAAGTGTTGTTGTAGTAAGGCACTCATTCTTTTAGCTTACCTCTATGGGTGGCACTTTCCTTGCGTTCGCTAACGGAAAAGGCTTTAACAAAGTCTGCAAAGGCATTCTTCCTGCTCAAAAGCTCAGCATAAGAGCCAATCTCTGTGATTTCTCCATCCTCCATTACCAGAATCAGGTCAGCCTGGGGCAGGAAACTCAGCCCGTGGGTCACCAGAATACGTGTCTGTTTTAGTAAGCATTGGAGAGCACCATCAAGCAAGCTATTTAATTTGCTTTTCTAAGCCTGAAAGGTTGCCTTTCCATTCAAAAGCTGGAAACTGAGTTACATTGGCTACATCCGCAGAAATTTGAATTAGAATGACAAGAAGAAATTTGCTAAATTGCAGTTATCTAATCTATCAATAAACCTTCAAAGCTTTTTAAAGATTTTTCAAAAATAATACAAAATTTTCTTCTTCACATTCAAATTCAAATTGCGATTCTGCATCCTTTTTGCTACTTTTGCTACTTTATGTAGCGTTTCACATATTCAGGTCCCTTCAGGACCGAACTTGGTGACCCCTGATTTAAAGGGATAGTTTACCTAAAAATTTAAATTCTGTCATTAATTTCTCATCCTCATGTTGTTCCAAACCCATAAGACCTTCGTTCATCTTCGAAACACAAGTTGAATCTGACACGAGGGTGAGTAATTCATGAATCTTAATTTTTGGGAAAACTAACCCTTTAAAGTCAAATTTTATCTTACTCATGTTTTAATTTTTACCTTGTTTTTAAGAACGCCATTAGGTCCGATGACTTTTTCAAAGATGTGCTGACCCACATGTGCATCCACAGCTGACAAGGGGTCATCCAGCAGGTAGATATCAGCCTTCCTGTAGACTGCACGTGCCA
Source organism: Enteromius mattozi (assembly GCA_032359235.1). NCBI lineage: Eukaryota > Metazoa > Chordata > Actinopteri > Cypriniformes > Cyprinidae > Enteromius > Enteromius mattozi. Next base: position 6,024,221 of record JAUMHE010000044.1, on the reverse strand, counting down.
GACTCACTCTCTGTTTCTGACCTCCTGACAAATTTAGACCCTGTGAACATTGTAAAACACATTTGTTGTTTAAAGAACAAATTATATTCAAATTATATTATTTTCACATTATTCTTTTATGTCTTTTATGCCTTTATGTTTTATTAATCACTTTAGTCTTTGTTTACCTTCTCCCCAATCTCTGTGGCATCGCTTGCAGGTAGGATCTCCAGGTCTGGTAGAAGAGCACAGGCCTCTAACACTTTCTGGTACCAGCCGTCTTTTCTCTCATGTCCAAACAAAATGTTGTCTTTGAGAGTGGCGTTCTGGATCCATGCTTGCTGAGGCACGTAAGCCACAGAGCCCTGAAAGAAGGTGTTAGAAAATTTATATATGGAATATGTGATTGATGCCAGTATATTTTTAGTAATTTTTTGAATGATTTACCGATACTGTGACGTGGCCACTTTTCTTTTCCATTTCTCCCAACATCGCAGACAGAAGAGAAGATTTTCCACTGCCCACGTGACCTACCACAGCCACCAGTGAACCCCGCTGTACTTTGACATTGATCCTGCAGAAATTAACAATTGACAAATTAACAATCTTTATATGTTTAGGAATGGTGAACCTATTGAGATCTTTCAGCAGGGATTTCAATTTACAGTAAGTGATAAATATATTCAAAGGCACCTACCTCCTGAGACATGGTGTGCTATCTTTGGACCAGCTGAAAGAACCGTTGTCAATAACAACACCATCAATGTCTGACAGGAGAAGGAAATAAAGGAACTAAATAATTTTTATTTTTAATTTATGCACTCATGGGGTTCCAAATTTTCTATACTATACTTTCTATAGTTACAATTAGCTTAAAAAATGACAGAGATACCGTAAAAATGTAATAAAAATGGCCCATACAACTCAATACAGTATATTTAAAAATATATATATTGTAAAGAGATATAATAGCTTTGTAAGAGAAACAGGCTAAAACAGTTCTGAAACGAACTGAATCTGAATTTCTGTCATGAGCCAAAATTAGTCTGATTCAGTTAATTAAACAGGTTTGGAAGACAGTTTTCACAGAAATTTCATTTTGGGGTGAAATATCTCTTTATGTGTGTACGGCCTTTGAGGCTCATTAAACAATTTGACAAGTTAATGCGGCAACAGGGTGATGATAATTATTTAAAAATAATCTGTGGGATATTACTATTCACCTGGTTCTGTTAATAATGATATTAAGATTTTCATAAAAACTTCTCTTTGACCTTTGCATTTTTAATGAAGCCGTTTTAAAATAGGCCTTTAACACACAAAAATGTGGAAAAGTTATATACATATAATTACAGCTCCAAAGCTGAAAATCCCCTTTAACCGCTGCATGAAGTCATTATGCGCATTTCAGCCACTACCAACACCCACCTCATAGCCACACAATTTCCTTGTAGTGTTTGCCGAATAACAGCTTTTAACTTCAAATAAGCTTGTCTTGCAGAATAACTGGAAAATAATTTCTTCAAGGTGAGTCTTTTTGGCTCTTGTATGCCAGAGCAAAGTCTGAAAACAATGAGAAGCTAATGCACTCACCAGGATGGTAGGGAGCTCTCTCCACGCTGTCCAGTTTCAGCTCGTCTTGACAGAGAAACTTCCCGAGGCGTTTGAGAGAAACCACAGCCTTAGAAACAAGAAGAAACAAAGTTATCTTCAGAAGTATAAATACATACGCGTTCAAGTGATTGTTGCTCACCTGCATGGTAGTGCTCATTGCAAAGGGTAGCTGACTGAGGGGAGCTTTGAGAATATTGATAAGAGCCATGGACACAAAGACCTTCTGAGCATCCAGAACATGCTTGTCATCAATCAGCACATACACCCCAAACATGGCAAACGCAATCTGAAGGCAAAGTGGCATATTTAATAAAACTCTTCAGTTGTTAGAACTATATTAATGTGTTAAAATGATGACAAAGATGAAATGTACCAAGAAAGTGGAGGAGTTGAAGGAAGCAATGGATATGGAGTAAAGGATTTGAGACTTCTTCAGAGCATTCAGCTCTTTGTCCCTATAGCCAAGAACACGTTCTCTGAAGGCATTCTCCCAGGCGTAAAACTTCAGGATCTTTATTCCGCTCAAGATCTCGTTCATAAGCTTAATGCGTCCATCCATGTACTTCATCTGTACTTCCTGAGAGCAGCAAACAGATGCGAATTGAGAATCACGCAAAGCAAACTTGTTTACGAGACCAGACAGAAACCAATATGGGCGAGTTTTAATTCTTTGGATGTTTGAGACGAGGCAAATAAAGACATTTCAATTTTACGACAAAGCAAAATCCTGCGGTTTCTACCATGTTCATAACATCAGAGAATCAAAGAGCAGGCTGTGCCATATGCTCGTGTTTTAAATCATTCGTAAGCATGAACCTCAGTCGCCACAGCACGAATATCATCATGGAAATTTGACTGAATGGAACAATATGGACTATACCTGAAGCTTGCTTCTCATTTTGGCAATGAACCCATTCAAAGGGAAGATGAGGATTACAGTGGCTATACCAGCCAATGCAGATGGGCCGAGGCGCTATACAAGAGTGAATTAATTATTTCAATGAATGAATTTTAGATCTGTGCTCTCAGAAATATTGTGCAAAACACGGGTACAACATCTTGTCACTTGGGGCAGTTAGTACCTAATAGTTGATAAGGTACTAAGTTGTCCAAATACCCCTAAAGCTGGGGTCTCCAAACTAAAGAGTTCAGCTCCAACTTGCAACAACACACATGCATTTAAGTTTGTAGCATGCCTAGTTAGACCTTGAAGGTGTGTTTAAATAGGATTGGAGCTAAATTCTGCAGGGACATGTCCCTCCAGGACCGAGTTTGGAGACCCCTGCCTTAGAGATACAATTTTGTGCAATTTTTCCTGACTGTAAAACAATCCAACATACATAAAATAACCATCATCTGTTCTCACCTGCCAGAGGAAGAAAAGACACAAGGCGACTTCAATCGGGGCCAACCACACTGCATTGAAGTACACCACGAAGTCCATGAGTTTCTGGGTGTCAGCTGAAACCAAGTTCACTATCTCTCCAACTGTACAGGTTCTGCGGGCCGCGCTGCTGATGACCAGAGACTGTGGAGACCAGGATGAATGTGAGTACCATTATATGCATCTTTGCATGTGCTAGCAAACAGTTCAAAGGCTTACCTTCCTGTACACTAGGCCCATAACTGCAGTTTTAACCCTCATGCCTACTGTGAAGCATGTATACATGTACTGATGGTTGAACAGGGACTGCAGACAAGACAACAGGAACATCAAGAAGGCAAAGAGGTAACCCTTCCACAAGGGGGCGTCTTCATCACTCACAAAGCCAAGCAGTTGACTGAAGAACAAGAAACGCACATTGTCATTTATTGAGACCCAAGCAATGGCTCACCAGTTTTGTAAATACAGTATGAGTTTAGCATTATTTTGTTCGTACAGCAAACATAAGCCAAACCTAAAGAAACTGGAATGTGAACATATTTAATGACTATAAATATGAGACTTTCTAGACCGTATACAGCTGAGCCTAAACAATATTATCTCCAAGTTTCTCAGAGTGCCACAGTTCCTGTGGTTCTGGAGCAGTGAACCCACTGCTGCACTCAATAGTGGCTTAGTTTGATGATCCAAATCCAGCTTCTTCTGAGCTATAGCTCAGCCACAAAGAATATGATGCTGCAGTGAGCAGACTCTCCAAAGTGTTGTGGACTCGTGGTGCTTGGGACATAATTAACAGTTTGTGGCTGAACCACAGCAGGATGTGCTGCTCACACTCAAAACTGAGAAAGGGCATCAAGTTCACGTTACAGCTGTGTGCTAAAGGTCTTGCTCTACATTTGCATCCAGGAATGTGTTTTCTTATGAAATAACATTGAAACTGACACTTCAGGATATTTCCCACATACAAAAACATGTTTTAGTCTTAACTGAATAAATAATTTTAAAAGCATTCTTTTCTTTTTTTTACACTCAAAGAAATTTATATTTAAAAATGTTTAAAATTATTCAAATTCTTTTACATTTTTAAAATTAGTAACTGTGCATATATGACTTTAGAATTTGTAGTACAGTAAAAATTTTATATATATAACTCCTACATCTTCAATTTTTTTCAAATTACTTTTTAGCAAGGATGTGTTCTCATCAAAATAAAATAAGACTTATTTATTTAAAGAGTGACTTATAATGTTACAAAAATTAATTTCAAATGAATGCTGTTCATTTTAACTTTTTATTTAGAAAAAGAGTAAATAAAAATGCAGTGCATTATTTTTGTTTCTACAAAAACATTTGATAGCACAACTTTCTACTCTGATATGTTTCTTGATCATCAGGCAAAACTAAAGACTGGTGTAATGGCGCTAAAAATTCTGCTTTTCCATCACTGAAATAAATTACTTTATTATTCAAATTATTTTTTTTAAAAGGGGAATAGTAATTTTTAATGTATTTGTAATAAAATGTAGCCTTGCTGAGCATAAATGGCTTCTTTCAAAAACATTAAGTCATACCAACATTAAACTTTTAAACAGTTATCTTATACTAAATGCCACATGCTATATACAGCTTCATTTTACATGCCATGACCACATTTAAGCATCTCTCACCTTAACACTTGTGGTATGGAGAACATGAACGCATCTTGAATGACTAAACAAAGAGTTCCAGTCAGAAAGTAAGGGCCAAAGTTTTTGGCTAACGTCCGGAGCAGACAGAAGCCTGAGCTTTGTTCTTTTTGAAGTTTTCTTAGCAGCTGCGTCTGCTCACTCAGTTTATAACCAAGAGCTTGTGCTCCGTTCAGAGTGCACTCTTGCCTGTGTTTGAAAGAGAAAACACAACATTTTTATCCAGACTTAAGTCTCTGGTATATCATTGTGCAAGCATTGTTGCAACAAAATGAGGAAGTTGTGATTTGTCAATTAATAATACAATTAATCAGACAAATTACGGACATCACATATTTTCATCACCTCATGATAAAAGACATGCAGTTAGGGAAACAGCAGGTGTCTTACTGTTGCATTTTGACCCATTGCTTGGCCCACTCTTTCTCCAGATCACAAATTATTTTTTCAGATGTGTCCTCTTCTCGTAGAGACCAGAGATCTTCAGCTTGTAAAGGTGAGTGGTAGCCCTTCACCACCAATCTGTGGAGCACAGATATATGTGTTTCTCAGTATCTCATGTGTTTCTATTCTGCAGATCTTTACAAGAAGTCAATAAAATCAGAGGCAAAAATATGACTCTACCTCCCGTACCACCAAAACAGTACTTTTGAAAGGAAAGAAGCATCCTCAACTGGACAAGGGTTCTAGTGGAAAAATAGTACGTCCAGGTATTATTTTTCACAATATTTATTTACTAATTAAGAAAAAAAGTCCATAATACCATGGAAGACACTGAACCTTTTCATAAACAGGTTTAAGAGTGGCTGGACGCTGATCGGCAAAACAGCTGAGTATAAGCTGAGCCAACTGGAGAGAGAAGAATGTGAAAAATGCCACGAATCTCATCGCATCTGCAGATAAACCCTGTGACACACATAACTGGTTATCAGCAGAATGAAGACAGCAGTATGGAACAAAATATCACACAGATATGGTACACTCATACTACAGCAATTGGAAGCACAAATGTTTCTTTTTTTATATTTTATTTGTATAGTGTTAGATAAAATAGGAACATTAATTAATTGTCTCTGTCCCTCTTTTTAAACTGCAATTTTGGCCCATCACACCACAGTAAACCAACTTAATCTTTGATATTGTTTTATGTCTTAAATATTGCATCAAATGGACATATGTGTGTGTGTGTGACCCTTGACCACAAAACTACCCATAAGGGTATTTTTTTAAAATTGAGATTTATACATCATCATAAAGCAGAATATATGAGCTTTCTATTGATGTACCGTTTGTACATCAATATTTGGGCGAGTTACAACTTTTGGTGCAAGTATTTATGGTAGGAAATTAACAAAATATATCTATCTATTCATGACAAGGTCCTTGGTCACAATGTATGTATGCATATTAAAAACCTTGACCTAAGCTGTAATAAACTCTTGTTTTTGGTGACAAATGAATTATTAAATAACGCTCAATGTTTTGATTCTCTCCTTCTGTGGAGACAACCATCTAGGCACATTTGCCAGGGATTTCCCAAGGAGTCATAACCACATAAGCTGCATGCTTCCTGTGGGATCATATCCATATTCCCTTCCGTCTGCACGAGCACCAAGCACCAAGACTGATCTGAGATCAGCCGCCCACTTTGTCTCACCGCAGTGTGCGGAGGTGGGACTGACTGGTGGCTGAAGTGGGGAGTGTTCTTTTGGGGATGTTGCCTGCTGTTCCCCTCCCTTCCTTTCAAACCTCAGCTTATTATAATGACCTAAATGTTCCATCAAACCAGGATTAGTGACACAACAAACCTTCTAAACAAACACTTCTAAATCCTGGCAAAAAATACAGACCACAGACACACATTTATGCCAGCAGACCCAACCTAACAGTCATTCACAGCTTTCAAGAGTATAAAGACTGTTGGTATGAGTATTCAATAAGCATTCAAGTGAAACAACTGCAGGACTTAAGCTAGAACTTCTAAAACTTGTAAATCATCTACTTGAATCTGCTCTTCGATCAGCCAAATAGAAGCTATTTGACCCATGTTACTAACTAAATATTTAACATAAATTCTAAAGTAATTCTACTTCTAGGTAGTGCTTCTGTTTGTGTCATTGTTTTACAGTATTCTCAGTTGTTGTTCGGGACAAAGTTTCACCACGCTGTGTTTGAGCTGTTTGTGTAATGCTCGATACAAGGTTCAAGAGAAAATATGCTGAGGTCAGGGTTTTAGGTTCAAAACAGCTGTCCTGCCAGAGCCCCGGAGCTGCTATTGAAAGTTTTACAGGGGCCACCGAGGGCATCCATTCCTATGTCAAATAGTCACGATATGAGAGAAAGTGCCAGTGCAGGCCTCTTTAAGAATATGTAAATGCAAGCTTCATTTACTCAAATGGTCACAGTCTAAACTCTGGGTACCACAATGCTGGATACTGTGATTATTTATCCGCCACACCGTACGCTTAAACAGTTTGGAGAAGCTCAAACTTGTCAGGGAACATATCCTCCCACAGTGTGGTATGAGAGGACCAAGCGCTAGTTGTTTTGCTGTTGCTGTTGGACCCACTGTCCATTGGCAGAGGGCTCATTTAGGTCACAACCGATCCCACCACAAACCAAGCTTCAGTTCCTGTGTAAACGTATGGACTGTCATCACTGAGCTGTACGAGGCTTCATTATTGGTTTTTTATATTTCCTTACTGTATTTTTACTTCCTTACTGTACTTACGGAGCCCGCATTTTAGTTCAATTATATGTTTTCAAACTTTCACTTTTACTACAGTATATTCCAAATGCATAATTCTTACTTTAAACTCCACTACAATTCACTAAAAAATGTCGTCTTGAACTGAGGCGGCACCTTGAGACAATGATGACAAATGAACTTTTCAAGCGATTGAATATATATATATTTTTTGCATAAGAAGCCGTTAAATCACTGACCAAATTTCACTGAGTGATTGAGGAAATTTAGGGTCTGAAGGATTAAATGTATAGCTTGAAAATTAAGTTGCAAATGAGGAATTTAAGTCTTAAATTTGAAATACAAAACTCTTATTTGATTGTAAGTTTGTGTACTAAATGTGCTACTTTAAGTAATAGAAGTGCATAACCATAATGCTTCATCTTAAACATTATTGCAAAGTGCAGCCAAATATTTGTTTTACGTTATTTATTTAATAAAATATTAAACATACATTTATAACATTTTATAAACTCGATCTGGTGCATTTTTTTGTGTGACTTACACTAAAGAAGTGTTGTTTTGTTGATATTTTGTTCACTTGCAGACTATTGTAAAGTGACTTGCCTATGGGTTGAGTCTGTTTTGCTGCCACACTGTCATCACTACTCATCAGTTCTGGGAGCCGCATTATATAAATATATAACAAAATATGCACATAGCCTTAAAGATTATACATTCCATGCTCGGTATGTGTGTAAACTGTCTCTGCATGTGAGTTGCATGTATATTTCCCTCTCCGATGTCAAGACGTTGATTGTTGTGTCTGCGACAAGATGCAGAGAAAATAATTATGGAGTGGGAGCATCGCAGCAGGCGAGAGACAGACAGACTGAGGGAGAAGTATAGGGATCCGCAGACGTATGCGGCTTCTTCTATCTGTCTGGAAAAGCACCAGTGCTGATGTGACATGGTCTCAGCACAGCCTCAGCTCCAGACAAAGAGGGCATTGAGGGAACTGGAAAGGGAAAACCGACAGGCTGCCCAGACGTCAGTGCTGAGAACAGCACCATCTGTAAGCACTCTTTACTCTAAATTTAGAGTCTTATTGAGTAACATTCATTCAAAAAACATGCGAGGGCCCATGTTAAGCATGCATGCATTGTGAATAACTTAGCATAGGGCCAGAGATTCAGGGTTTAGGGCAAATTCACTTATTTCTTTTATAATCTCAAAGCACCATTAATGGCTGTTAAAACAGTCCAAAAATAGGTCCAAAAGTCTAAATGCAGTGTAATTTTCATGTTATTTATTTATGTTAAATGCTACAACTGAATTTGTGTTTGCCAGTTTTTTATTTTCAGTTATTTATAATTAACTAGAAGATTGCTTAGATCAGAATGAATAGAAAAAACAGCATTTTATATACTTTAAGAAATGGCTAAAAACACATCTCTTCCATATATTTGTTTCTCTAACATTTGAATTCTATTCTATCTACTTGTTTTCTTTTTATTTATTTAAAAAAAAACTTGACTCTCTAACACTAGCACTCTGTATTCTAATATGTTCGATTTTCTCTCCACTTGTTTTCTTGCCATGTGTACTGTGGCAGACTATCCAGGACTTGTCACAGTACTTATATTTCGATTCTCATTTGTTGGTTTGATTGCCTCTATTGTTCTCATTTCAAGTGTAAATGTTAAATGTTATAACAGCAGTTGGATATACTGGGAATGCACAAACCTCGTCTATGACGGCTTGTATGTTGGCTCTGAGAGGCACCAGTGAGCAGATCACTGCCAGTGTCCAAAACAGGAAAAGAAAGATGGAGGAACGAAAGCCCCTCAGCCTTTCCAAGTGGATCACCAGCACTGCCAGTATCTGAAGACAGAGTGTATTTCGGTCAGTATGCTAGTCATGGTCAATTTGAGAAATCCAAAACACACTAGAAGAACAAGACAGAATACCATTAGGCAGCTTAGACATGTTTATACAGAAATCTCTCAACCAAAATGTATTGATTCTATGCTAGTTTCCAGAGACTACTGTTTAGTCTGTGTCAGGACTTTAAAACTGACTTATCTTTTTGGGCAGATCTGAAAAAAAGTCAGTTACTACAACCTCTGTTGACACTGCTGTCTGCTGTGACCAGAGGTAAAAGAAGCTTATTTATCCTGATCCCTTCAGGAAACCTCTGCCAGACGTCTAGCCACAAAGAGATTTGTTCATTCAAAGCTTAAATATAACAGATCATAAATCTTAACGATCCTCTAAAAGAGTCAAAATGTCAAATGTTGTTTTGGTCATAAGAAAAAGAAATCTGTTCAGCGTAGCTTGATACTTTATTAATTAATAGTCATTTTTATTGTGTGATTTACCATGGTAAGGCTGCGAATTATAGGGCTCAGGAGAAAAACCATGTGACGCTCTATGTCTCTGCTCTTTTCCAGCAGCAGATAGACCATCTCCAGCAAACCAAAGGAGGCCAGACAGAGACCCAAACCCTACAACACAAACACACAGACATGTAAGCATTAACCACAGCACTGAGGTGTCATAACCCCCAGACTGCTTTACTTACTGTTCAAAAGAAGAGTTGTACAATGTTTTCGCTGCATTTATTTGAATAAGATACAGTAAAAACTGTATTATTCTACAATTGTATTATAATTTAGAATAAATGAATATATTTGAAAGTGTAATTTATTCCTGTGGTGATATAAAGCTGTATTTTCAGCATCATTACTCCAGTCTGATCAGAAATAATTTTAATATACTGGTATGCTGCCCATTAAACATTTCTTATTATTATTAACATTCAAAACAGTTGCGCTGCTGAATGTCTTAACCTTAACATTTTTTGCTTCAGGATTCTTTGGTTAAAAGTTCAAAAGAAAAACTTTGTTTTTAGTGTCTCTTTTGAATTTTAATGTATCCATGCTGAATAAAAGTCTTTTAAAAATAAAAATATTTAGTCAAGTCTTGATATGAACAGTGTCACTCACCGTCTTGGCACAGCAGAGGCTGGATAAAGATATGCGTCCATTGTCATAGAATCTGAGGTACAAGCAGTAGAAAGGAGCACAAAGCCAGAGATAGAAGCAGGGGAACCACACCAGTACTGTGTGCTGGAAGCACTGGGTCAGGTCTGGGTGTGCTGTGTACCATGTGACATTCCAGTCCTGAAAACACAGTGTTAAACCATTAGTCCTCACTCAGGATACTATAACTATTAACAAATACTTAAACACTGCTTATTATTCACTCTTTGCACTCATAGTGAATTACAAAAAAAGATAATTCATCAGATTGTTCATTAACGTTCCCCAGTGTTTGTTCAGTCCAAATGGCTCTGTGTGTTTTATATCTGTATATAATATCTAGGTGTTATTTATATTAGTTCTGCAGTGAGAACAGACAATTTGTGTGAAGTAGCACAAAGGTGAAAGGCAAAACTCCTGCAATAAATCTTCCCTGTTTTTCTGTGCTTTTGGAATATCATTTCACTTGTTTGCTAGGTGAGTTAATGATGATTATAGCTGGATTTTTTCACCTCCACAAATGTACATGACATGTCATTCCATATGTATTTTTAGAATTCCACATTCTGATTGTAGAAAATCCACAATTTCTACAAACTTGAAAAAAAGGAATTACTTTCAATATTCCACTGAGATATTGCTCAGAAGCATATCACCAACAGCAGACCAAATTTCAAAGCACATAGTGTATGCAAATATTGATGTTGAGAAACAACTTTGGTTCTGCTGAGTGATTGTGTGAATATCTGAGTGTGTGTGTGTGTGTGTCTGCTTTTCTGTGCATACTGATTACATCAAAGTTGGGCAGAATTCCAGTTTGGCATCATTGCCAAGACTTCTCTCTCAAGTTAAATGTCACAAGTTTGTTCTATTCAGACATCAGAAATTCACACTCTATCTCTTCAGTTATTTCTGGCCTTTCTATGTTGGAAAACAGGCTGATGTCCAAATGCAGCTGTAGAGCTGTTATGTTTTTTCTTTCTCTGGACTGATGAGAACTTGTTTGCCTGTTTTATGGTGTGGTTATTTCGGCAATCGCACAGCTCTGATAAATACTGCCACTGGTCGGAAGGAATCCTGTGGTTTGGCAGTATATAAAAAGTGTACCTTTGGCAAACCAAAATGTAAACCCCATATGCACCATGAGAAGGACCAACAGCACCAAACACATATCTGTGTAAGCTTCTTTGCTCAAGTACATACAGCAGTATTTATTTATTTTTATCAGTATTGTTTTTTTAGTTAGTGAATTTTGAGGACTGGTCCGGTTTGTGAACAAATCATTCACAACATCTTTGCTTTTCTCTTGAATGCACCAAGGTGAGCAGTTTCAGCAATTACTGACATTTTTGGTCTTTATCTCACATAAGATAATGAATGCATATGCAATAATAGCATGAAAGTCACATGGACTACTTTTATATTTCATTCATTTATTGTGGCCAAAATATTTTTCACAAAATGTTCCTTTTGTGTTTCACAGAGGAACTTTGATATGGTGAGTAAATGATGAAAAATGTTAATTTAAAGTGAGTCTTTTCATTTTACCTTTATTTAGACCAGTATCTAAAACCCTGCAATCCAGACACATACTACAGGTTGAAGATGAGACACTCGATTCGTTGCACTGTTTTGGCCGGATATGTCCTCATCTATGAGGAGGTGTACTGCGGTCTGGGCCCAGGAAAGGAAAGAGATTTTTATTCACGTGGCAGAGCCTAGTCACAGTCGCAGTTTTCCACAGGGAGTTCAATAGAGCATAGAGACACCAGCTTCTACCCGTCCTGCATCCTCCAAGACTATGTTTGCACTGGTCTAAACCCAATGGCAACCACAGTCTCAGGAAGTGATTCAGAGTGGTGTGTGTACCCTTCCTGCAAGTGTAGGAGTTCAGACTGCCGGTCAGCACAAATAATGTTTAAAAACAGTTCAAAAGTGACACAGATGATGTTTGAATTTATTTGGAGGACATTCGTGAGGATGGCTTGCAATTTACAAATCTCTGGTCACTTCTTTTGGAAATGGCCAGTTGGAAGCTAATAACAATCTCTCACACTAAGTCTAAATTAAGGTTCAGAAGGTTCAGCCAGATTGCTGCTGTCTATAGACATGAGCTTACGACTTTTGCCGCCTTCATCTCATTATTTTCCCAGTTAATGATCAAATATTCTAAAAATGCGGTTCCCATTCCTATTATGTTCCTAAAATGTTATCTTCATAAGTTCTGGAACATTTAATGTTTTTGTAATTTTTAAAAGCATTTTTCTTGATTATTCAAACGTTCTGGAAAGCATTCATTGGGTTACACATGGGCAAAAATACATTTTTTACAACAGTAAAATTACAAAATAAGCAATTATAACTAATGAAACATCATAGACGATTAAACAAAAATCCTTTTCAGGGAAAGTTGGTTCACTCAACGGCCACATTTGCAGTACCTATGGGCAGCTATTTCAGGCAAGCAAGACCAACACTGAATGAGAAAATAACTAGGCCTTAATCTCAAAAACTTCAAAACCAAAATATTTACATAACTTTTCAAAATGGCAACATAAATTGTTTAATGAATGTTGATTATGATGCTCAAATAGCATTAAAAATGTGTAGTCCCAGTCATGTATAAGGACATTAACTGTTTTCATGGGAATGGCTGCTGCAGTGATGGAATGACTCTCCCAACTGGCTGTTGGCTCTTTTATTTAGAAGGCGGGACTTTTCTCATATTGGTGGTTGCAGTTTCTCCCATTCATAGTGGCATAGACAATAGACATAGTTAACTGTCTTGATTGATAATGTACAAATCATTTTCATGTTAACATTGTATATCTGACAATGCTGAAAGCTTGTGCTATTAACATTACTGCAAGAATATTTAGGTTACAAATTTTGAGAATGTCTGGAGAAGGTTTCATATTAGCTGGGATGCAAATGTGGCATTTTGAAATCATCCACAGAATTCGGTCAGTTACTGATTGAATGTGCAACATTTGATCCACCGTCATTGTGAAATGGTAAATATTGCTAAATGAGTACGCTGGTCCATGGAGAACCTTAGTGGGCACAGGGCCTGGAACAACATTTGCCTGGCTTTTTCACACAATATCACTACACCTGATTTTAAATGACTAACTATACTATGCAAAATATGAGAAGGAGGGCATTAATCTTTTATTATTAACACTGGTTATCATCCAATCTGTAATCATTGTATAAATATGGGCTAAAGTACAGTTACATGCACTGCACTCTTAATGATACCAGAGTACAGCTGTTTGAATGTAAACACCCTGAGAAGTTAAAGCGCACAGTTTTCTTTTTACACAGTTGCAAACTATGTTTTCACACATGTAGCACAGCCTATGGGTGAATTAAGCAGCATTCCCATTCCGTCCCTCATTCAGTCTCATTCAATGAATCATTGGCCGAGAAATGCATGACTCACCCCAAATGTGTGTTACTGTCAAACCACAATCACTTACAAGAATAAAGGGGCATAAATAACAAAAACAGATGACTAGGCACAGTTTGCGTTATTTCACTAACACGCAGACATTTTTAAAAAATCCTTATATCACCCTTATACCCTTATATCATTTTAAGTTTTAAATGGCTATTGAATTGAGTTTATATCAACAGAGCACCATCAGTTATGTGAGACTCACCCAGAGAGGGTCCAGGCCACTGAGACTGCAGAGGGCGTCCATCCAGGTTCTTCTCTTCACTTCACTTCCTGCGATAAATCCCTGCTCCCTGAACTCAACAGTGTCCCAGTCTCCTGTCTTTGTAGTTTCTGTTGACAGTGTAAGTGTGTTTGACAGTAGTTGTGCCTGAGTGTGTGTTTCAGCCCCTTTTTTTGTAAGCCAGCCTCCTGTGTCCTGACTTGAGTCTTGTCAAAGCTAAAGTCTGACACCAGGTTTGTGTAACTGTCCTGTTTATGAGCGCTGGCCTGCCAGGTGGGTGGAAGATTTGGACTCTGTAAAACTATCTTCCCTGCTCTCTTTCGTCGCTCCGGCCCACGTGTGCCGAGGCCACAGTACCACAGACACTCCCCTGGAGGAGATGAGAGCGCCGCAGACGTGGCCACACCCCGCTCTCCTTCAGGTCTTGCTTTTGCAAGAACTCCCCCTACCCCACCCTTCATACTGCTTTTTAATGGACAGGGAAAATGTTTTACGGCAAATAAGGAATGTGAGACGCTGTTTACAGGTGGTTGTAATGGCATTTTGTGTGGGGTTCAGTGGGGCTTCTGGTGTTGCTGACAGAAAGTTATTTATTTGTTTGACCCAAAATATAAGATTTCAGGTATGATATCAGATTTTATAAATTTTCTGGTTAATTGAACAATGATGGAGCAATATAATTTGTGTTACATAAATGAAGGAACTTAAAAAAGATGATGTAAATACAAAGCCAGCTCAAGGCGCTTTTTACAGAAAGTGTGGGGGACACCGAGTGGCAACCCAACACAGAACCAAGATAGGTCAACATTACATGATGGAATTGTACTGGTTTCATGTGATGAAATATGTGACCACAAAACCAGTCATAAGTAGCATGGGTATGTTCGTAGCAATAGCCAAAAGTACACTGTATGAATCAAAATCAATTTTTCTTTTGTGCTAAAAATAATTAAGATATTATGGAAAGATCATGATCCATAAAGATATTTTGTACATTTCCTACCATAAATATATCATTACTTAATTTTTGATTAGTAATATGCATTGCTAAGAACTTTGTTTGGGCAACTTTAAAAGTAATTGTGTCAATATTTTGATTTTTGTTTTTTTTGTTTGTTTTCTTGCAGCCTCAGATTCCAGATTTTAAATAATTGTTTCTCTGCCAAATATTGGACTGGTTTTTTGGTCCATGGTCTTCACTGCACTGTGTTTTTGCAAGGTAAACATGTATTTAATATAGTCCATGATATATTTTCTTTTACCATGCAAATGATTCAAAAGAGTTCAGATGAATATAAAATTACAACTTTTCTCAGGTTCATATGTTTATGTTCAGTTAAAGAAAACAAACCTGTTCATTGCCATTAAATTGAAGTGACTAAACTTACACATATAAGACTGCCCATTTTAGAAGAAAATTCTTAGACGCTTTTGCATCTGAACACTTCTTATCCTTCGCTTACTGTGTCTGCTCCAGCACCGATCTGAAAATGAGAGGCAGCCCAGCCCTGCCTTTTGAGGTGCAGAAGCTGGTTAAACTAGATGCCGCTTCGCAGGTATTAGAACAACTGACAGCAGTGTGAGGAATCCATCATCTCAGTGAGCAGTAATTGAGAAGTGTCCTGTGTTTAGTGAGTGTGTAGATAAGAGCAAGCATGTCAAACATGCTGTTCTGTGCAATTACATAATCTTCATGTCCAGCAGTTAAAGTCTGTCTCTGTACTGATGTAGTAAATTTGTTATTTGGATTCATTTGAACTTTTAGAAACTCTGAGAGTACAAAATGAACCTCACTTGTGACTAAATCTCATTTCCCAATCCCATTACCCCCATTTTTCTACTTATTTCCCGTCTCTTTTTTTTGACAGCAAAAAGGCATAGAACAAAATTTAAAAAGGGGATTTTTCTTTTGCGAGAACTATGCTTTAATGAAGCACCGAAACTGACACACATCTGCTTCAAACCATTCTCTCATTCCTGTACATATGGTGGAATTATGACATAAGCTTCTTTCTTTATTTTCCATTCAACTCTGACTAGACAGTCATCAAAACATACACAAGGATGTTAATGGAACATCGGAAAATGTCTCATCTGTAAGAAATGAGAATAGTGGTCTTTTTGATTGGTAGTAACATTTAATATTCAGCAAAACGTGGTGATTTGGAGCAAACAACCACAAAAACATTTCATTTGCTATGGCACTTTACAGCTTATGAGTGTTTTTACAGTGAAACTTTGCTCACTATTTCTGTCTTCATTAATGGTTGCTGTCCCGGCCTGTTTCCACACTTAATGAATGGTCATTGCAGATGACAGTGGAGTTTTTATGGACAAACCTTTTTTGCAAAAAGAAATGCAGTCATTTTTATAAAGTGGATTTACACAGTAGGTACATTTCTTTAATAACTGAAACATTATTCCAAAAAGCCTCAAAATATATACAGTACAGGCCAAAAGTTTGGACACACCTTCTCATTTAATGTGTTTTGTTTATTTTCATGACCATTTACATTGGTAGATTCTCACTGAAGGCATCAAAACTATGAATGAACACATGTGGAGTTAT
>JAUMHE010000044.1:5992573-6007477 GCA_032359235.1 Enteromius mattozi | reverse complement strand
AATGGTCATGAAAATAAAGAAAACACATTGAATGAGAAGGTGTGTCCAAACTTTTGGCCTGTACTGTATATATATATCTGAATCATACATATCATGTAGTTGGTGACTTTCACAGCCACTGGATTTATTGTGTTGATTATACTTAATTACATGGCAGGGTAACTGTACTGGATTATGTTTATATACGGGGATGCATACATTTACAGCCAGCATTCTCCAAAACCTGAGGAGATGATTGTACATTCAAAGTCACTGGCCTGTGCTTTTGGCATAGTCCATCGAAAATGAAGATCACAACAGTGACCTTTGGCTGAAATGGCTTTGTGTATTGAAGTAAGCTGCAATTTCCCCTGCTGATTTTGTTTACAAGAAGAGCCTGTTTACAGGTTAACAAGAACAGTGTGCTTTTGGACAACTTTATAGGTCAAAACAGTCAATTATTTTCTAGTTTTCCTAAACTCCTTGTAAAAATCTGTTGTGCAATCTAATTACATGGTCTAATACCCAATTTGACTATTGTTACTGAGAGAGGGATAATTTACATGAGAATGCAATGTTGCACCACTTCAAAAATGTTTCTTTCTGTAAACCTAAAACATGACATGGTCATCTGCCAAGGTTTCAGAGTAACTCAGATACTGCACATTCACTTTTATCAGTTATGTTGCAGCCTGATACTACAGTTGTTTAAAATTAATTGTCAATAATCTATACTCCGTACCTCATAATGACAAAGTCAAAGGAGAATTTTAGAAATGGTTGTAAATGTAAAAAGAAAAAAAGAAAAAAAAAAAGAAAGAAAACACACACACATACAGAAATGATCACTTTTACATAAGTATTCTGACTCAGTACTTAGTTGAAGCACCTTTGGCAGCAATTGCAGTCTTTTTGAGCGTAATGCAGAGCTCTGGCTTGGAGGAAATTCACAGGGTTGTCTCTAAGCCACTCCTGTGGTGCCTTGACTGCGTGCTTTAGGTCGCCGTGATTTTGCCAAGTAAGACATGATCCTGGATCAACATCTTTTGTTGATCCTGGATCAACATTACTGTCCAAAAATATAGACTTATTCCAATCCCTACCCCTAAACCTACCCCTAACCAAAAACAATGTCTAAAATCAGTGGGAAATGATAACTGATTATCAAGGGTGTAGAAACACCTAACCCTGATCATAAGCCTAAAACAGATATTTCCAGAAAAATGATTCCTCAATTCTGATTGGTTGATTGGAATGTTGTTTTAGGGGGTGAGCATGATTTCACCAAGTACAAGATGTTTCTGGATCAACATGCTTGTTGATCCTGGAACAACATTCCAATCAACCAATCAGAATTGAGAGATCATTTTTCTGGAAGTATCTGTTTTAGCCTTATGATCATGGTTAGGTGCTTCTACACCCTTGTTAATCAGCTATCATTTCCCACTGATTTTAGGCATAAATTTTGGGTAGGGTACAGTGTACATTTTAGGACATCCTCAGACCTCAGTCATAAAATGGAAATGCATCATGCCTCTGACTAAAAGGCCTTTGTCAATGGACCAAACGGCATCGTGACTTAGACTGAAAGGCTTCAGGTCTCGTAAAAAACGATGTCCAGTGTCAGGTCTCATACAATCAGGCATAGGGCGAAATGGACTCAGGTGGAGTGTGACGTCACACACACGTGGCCCAAGCAAAGTGGTGGTGTGGAACTGTTGAGGATGGCAGGTGGAGGTAAGCTGCTTTTGATATTGTTTTATTAAATGCTAAACTAATTACATTTTATGCATAGGATAACATGCATTTCACGAGTATTTTTATTATGAAAATAAACCATGGTGAAAATGTAGAAAAAATTATGTTTTGTAAGGGTAACTTTACAACATACAAGCTAACGTTATCCAGTATTACTAACTTTTTAAACATGCACAAAATACTTGTGAAATGCATGTTATCTCATATCATATAGTCCTGAGGACTTTTTGTCTGATGCCTTTTAACTTGAGTCCGTTTCGCCCTATTCCTGATTGTACGAGACCTGACACCGGACGTCGTTTTTTTCAGAGACCTGAAGCCTTTCAGTCTAAGTCACGATGCCGTTTGGTCCATTGACAAAGGTCTTTTAGTCTGAGGCATGACGCATTTTCATTTTATGACTGAGGTCTGAGGATGTCCTAAAATGTACACTGTAGTAGGGGTAGGTTTAAGGGTAAGGATTGGGATAAGTTTATATTTTTGGACAGTAATGTTGATGACAGGATCAACAAAAGATGTTGATCCAGGATCATGTCTTGGCAAAATCACGGTGACCGTTTATCATTGTTATGTTGGAAGGTGAAAATTCGGCCCAGTCAGAGGGCCTGAATGCTGTGGAACAAGTTTTCACTGACCATTTCTCTGTACTTTGCTCCATTCAGCTTTCCCTCAACCCTGTCCAGTCACTTGCGTGAACGAGCACCGATATAATTTCGGGCATTTGTCGGCGATTTCTCAAAACCTATCGGCGAGTCAAAATCAGGGTCCCTAATGCAGTCTGAACTCGGCATTAGGGACAACTCAAAATGATTTGCAGTAATAATGAACAAAATGTCTTAATAGAGCTTGTGTAGGACATTTCTTGAAGTATCACATAAGAATACTTAGGTAAAAATACTTTTTAATGCACTATACACATAAGCTTGAAGTAAATTATAACTAAATTTATCTTTTGAGTAAAATTAGCTTTTATTGGACCCTTAATGGAATGTAACGCGTGAGCACATCCCAAACCAAAACAGAAGGAAGGAGCAGACGGGAAGGAAAGGCCCATCTGAGTGTCAGAAACATACAGACAGCTTCCTCAGAGGCCTCCACAGCGAGCTCTGCTGAGGAAAACATGGGCTGCCTGTTTGTATAAGATGTTGTGGGAGGTGACTCATGACTGTGGGGATGCAGTGTAGAGATGGACTGTTTCCTCTAGTTGGATCCCTGCCACCTCCACACTCTCAATTGCAGCATTCGGCTGGGCCACTTCTGGCTGGCCGCAAAAAAGCGGACTCCACCAGACGGGCTGAGAGCAGCAGCCATGCAGTGGTAAACCAGACGCAGATCACCTACACTTCCTCTGGCTTCTCACGCTGCAGCAAACACAGTCTAGTCAAAATAATAGCGCAAGTTTCTGCTTCTCAGACGACAAGTAAATATACTCACTTAAGATGGAGACCAAAACAGAAAGACAAAAAATAATTCTTCTCATGAAAAGGAAACATTATTATGTAGGGAAATAATGTGGTCATATAGGTCTCCATATAGGGCAGTCATACCTGATTAAGCAATATTGTGCTTCTGCTAAGCATTGAGCTATATATAATTTGCCATACAGATATACAAACTAACAGTTTATAATGACAGTCCAATAAACAAAGGAAATAATTTAGCATTAAGTTCAAACTAAATTGGGCTAGTTTGGATATTTTTACCCATAAATGAAAATTGCACTGCAGTTAACTAATGATTTTGTAGCAGACATCATTTTTACTGATGGTTTTTTTTTTTTTGCTTTGACCTGAGAACTCACTTGACATCATTAGTATGATATCAAAACTTGTAAATACACACTTCCCAAGAGGGCTTGAAAGCACCGTTTGCAGCTTCTGGTGTATGACATAGCTTTCTAAAAAGTGCACATTTTTAAATGCATTTAATGTGAGTGGCCCCTAAAGCTGCTTGACCAATCAAATTACAGGATCAATAGTGACACAGTCCACATAATGCGGGACAAAGTGCATGTGAGATGAAGACTTTCAGTGTTGCTCAACTACATGAGCGTGCCTCATGCGTTCAGTGTGTCTCTTATTGTTTACATTTGTGCTAGCTTACTGTACTCCCAGAAATCACTCCATAACTCATTTTGTGGTTTTCGCTGATCTGTCCGTCTTGGAGGGGGAATGTAAAAAAAAAAAAATGTAAAAGGTCTCCTGTTCAGGTGTATTTTACATTGTTTGATGTCTCTTACAATGAGCTCTGGCTGCTGAAGGTGCTCCTGACACGTCATTGTCTTTCATTACCCTTCATGTCCGATGACCCCATCTTTTCACGAATAGGAAAAAGAAACTGTTGTGTATGTTGGTGGTTTACAGGAACAGTGATGGCTCAAATGCAAAAGACTTAGTCATGATGATGAGCCAATGTTCTGTTTTTAGGGTTTCAGAGGTTCTGAATAAATTTCCATGAAGATTTTAGAACAATACCAGTAACTAACTGGACAACAAAAGTGATTTTATATGAGTTTCTGTCTGGGATTCTACACACATACATTTTAGTAAGAGGTGCATTTATGCGAGGTGTTCAGGGAAAAAAAGGTCAAATTGGTCAGAACTGTAAATAAAATACAGCATAAAATTAAATTGTTGTTTTAAATTGTAATTATATTTTACAGTATTACTGTATTTAGTTTATTTATTATCAAATAAACTCAGCCTTGGTGAGCATTGGAGGCTTCAAAAACATTTAAAAATCACTCCAAGCTTGTGAATGGTTTACTGCATTTTTTTTTTTCCAGACATGCCTTTGAGCTGGTATAAATTCATTGTGATTCATAGGACAACTGTAGCTGCTAGCTACAGTGGCATAATTATATATAATTACAACAGCAAAATGTCTGCAGGCATTTACATGTTTTTGCAGGTAAATTCAACCATTCTTAGAGGGAAACTGTGATAAACGTCATAAGCATCTTTATTCACTACAAAAGAAAGGGCAGCAGTTATATTATTTAACAACTTACAAAACTGCAAAAGATAAATAACATTTGTTTACTACGGGTTAATTCTAGGCAATCAGATATTTTAATTTCTCTTTACACACTCTCAGAAATAAAGGTACAAGAGCTGTCCCTAGGGCGGTACCTTTTCGAAAGGTACATGTTTGTACCTAAAGCAGTGGTTTTTAAACCTGTACTGACCTGGAGGCACCCCTGCCCTGCACTTTTTGTATGTCTCCCATATCAGATACACCCAGTTCAGGTCTTGCAGTCTCCAATAACAAGCTGATGAGTGGAATCAGTTGCGTTAGATGAGGGAGACATACAAAAGGTGCAGGGCAGGGGTGCCTCCAGGACAGGTTTAAGATCCATTTTGGTACCTTAAAAGTACTTTAAGTGTACATATTTGAACCTAATAGGTTTGAACCTGTTCATTCAAAAGTGCAGACTTTCATTGCTTGTGATCATAGCCTCTGCTGTTTGTTTTTTCTTATGCTCTCCCATCACAAGAGTGGGACGACATATTGTGTAACACTATGTCGATCAACAAACAGTTCCTAGCATACCATTGGTGAAAGACATTTTCACGGTGTGGCATCCCACCCTCCCCCTCTGACCACTGCTGCCTGTCTGAAACCGCAACGCCATGGTCATTGTCCAAATGAAATACACTGGCTCACCTCAGGCCAGACCACATTTCACACCAGCAGAGCTGACAACACTATGGCCCTCTCTATGGGTAATGGCTTGTATCAACAACAGTCTAGTTTGACACAGTGAAACACTGAACTCTGAGCTCCCTCAAACACCTAGGTCTGACATACAGTGCTTCATTTAATAACAGCATTCTTCAGATTTTTAGTGTGTTACAACGCTGATTGTGCATTGCTGACAGACAGCTGAAGTGTTGAGAGGCTGCAGAGTTTCTGTTATGATCGTTTTTCTAAATAAAATGAATAAATATATTGGCTGGATAATTCTGTAATAATGGGGGAAAAAAAGATATAACATACAGCCATAACAAAACACTAATAATTGTTTTTCTTGTATAAAAAACAACGCATTTCAGAAGTATTGCTGCCATCTATTGGTGTAAAGAGCAATAGCGACATCTTAAGGATTTAAATGACAAATCAGGCCTTCAATAAACACTCTCTTCTAACCCTCTCATCGATTTTCAAAGCATGTATCCATTTTACTTTGTAGCAGAGCATTTCGCTTTAGGGCTTTACAAGCTTTCACCAAAAATGAAATATGTTTTGCCGTCTTTATTACTTAAGTAGATTACTTTTATTTGCATTGATTGATTTTGGAAAGAGAATAAAGACTGTGTTCTTAGAGGGATGGTACAGCTGCAGTCAGGCTAGTATAAGTGTAACCAATCAAACTGAAGAAGACACGAAGAAGACTTTTAACATGGTCATAGGTATTAATGAAGTGACTTCCAGCTGGAAGAATGGTTAAAAAACACTTAATTTAGTCTTTTGTATGAAAGCAAAAATAAGGGTGAAAGCTGGTTGTATGATTGTGTTACTGTTATTACATAAATTATTTACTCTTTGCTTTATTAGGTGGGAGAAGTTTGTGTTTCTTTTTGGTTTCATTTCTTATTAGTATTTAACACAGATTTAGTGCACGCTCCTCAAATCCCTACTTGTTTAATAGATTATTTTGAACAGTTAATAAAGTTTCAGTGTCACATAATGATTAGCATTAACTCCAACAGTGGCAAAACAATGCATATTTGTGTAATAAATAAATAAAATGTTTTGCTTGATTGATTACAGGCACACAGCAAAGCTATCAATAAGATAACCGGTTTTACCTAATAAAGTTTTTACTCTTTGTTGTTTAGCTTTTTACATATTCCATTTGTAATGCATTTTTACATATTCCATGCATCTTAGGCTACGGACTATTTATAGCCTACACAAACTGCATTGCTTAGACACTGTTGCAATTAATGCTTCAGTGCTTAACATTAAAACTTCTTTACCTGTTCAAAACAATCGATTCAACAAGTAACGTTAGTGATCTGAGGAGCGTGCACTAATATTTTCAGTTCCATTCATGTGCGCGTTGTTTCAAGGACACACCCACAACAGAGAAACTCATGACTATTGACGTAAACTCCGCCCACTGAGTTTTTCACAGGGACCGAATATTACGCAACACCGGCGCACGCGCTCGCGCTCACCTGTGTTTGAGGCTGAATACAATTAATCACAATTGATGGACAACTAGGCTATATCAGGGAAAAGACACCAGCGCAACCCTGCACAGAGAAAGGACAAATAAAAAAACCGAGATGAAGCCAGTGCTTTAATTTCAGGTAATACGTTTATAATCCTGTGAAACATTTTTGACTGACGTTAGTAGACTAGTGTGTTTTACTGTCGGTGATTTCACCACCAACAACACTGCATTAAAATCATTAAATAATATAGTTTCTGTCTAGGGTTTTTATTTTTACAGGCATGTTTATTTTTCGTCCCAAACCACTTCTGTTGCCTCAGAGAAACTGAATGTTTCTTCTTTTGGTAAGCCATCTCAGCATTATTATTGTAATGCTAAATAAATTAATTTATGAATTGGAATTATCATTAGTTTGGTTTCACTTGAAGTTCAGTTGGCTATGTGTCTTTGTATAAACTGACGTTGTTCTATTTATTTTATTTGTCAGTTAGAGGAGGAGCATGTGCAGGTTTGGGTATGTTATGAATATTTTCAATCCATTAATCTGTGCAACCAAAGTTTTTTTTTTTTTTTTTTTTTGTTTTTTTTTTTCTTTTTCCTTTCATTGTTTCTTTGTTGTAATGTCAGGTGACACTGCAAGAGATGCAACATCCTCTGTCCTTAACTCAGCCACAGGCTGCAACTCCAGTGGTCAGAAGTGATTGGATGGGGGAAACCAGTACTGGACATTCAGTAGAATTGACATGTACACGCTCTGAAAGCATGCTAAGTGAAACTGCATTGATATCTTTTGCAACCGTCTATGATAAGAACCTCAATAAATACTTTTTCAACTAGACATGAATGTCTCTTAGATTGTCTTGCATTTCATGAACATCAAACTGAAGACAAAATATTATTTTGGTTGAACCATGTACCTTCATTGACAAACATCATAACTAAGAGCAACAAAGAGGTTCTATAGATTATAAGAAAAATGTTCTTTGAACTATTTACTGAAATGTTGTTTGGGGAACAAAAACTGCTTCTATGGCGTCGCTGTGAAAACCTCCTTTTGGAACATTTATTTTGTAACGTACCCAAAAATCAACAAGAGCTGACGCTGAGAGAGTAATAATTAAATAATAAATATTAGTATCTCTCCAGCTTTTAAATAACGTAACCACTGGGTGGCAGCAATTATCACATAAAACCTTCCACAATCCGTTCCCTTTCTGTCAGTCCATTGAATTAAAACGTTTTAATTAAATCCCTACATATATATATCAAATTAAAACCTAAACAAAACCGTGTCCATACCTTCAAGCCAGTACATTCAAACTTTATTGCATTCAAATTAAGTTCATATTAATATAGGCTAATGGATCTGTAATGGATTGTGAATACCGTGTGTAACAGTTTCACTTGAATAAAACGGGTCTGTCTGAAGCTCGTGAGTAGGCTAGTGTTGTACAAGGCAACTGTAAGCTCTTAATTGCATAAGTCACTGGCCAGGAGAGGGTACAGATGTGCATCTGTGTTTTGGATCAGTGCCGGGGATCTGACAGTGAGATCTGGCAGTAATGAAGGCCTGGAGCATCTGGCCAGCTGTGAATGGCTGAATGGTTAAGATGTGAGGTGTGTCCTCTCCCGCGGGACCTGTGAGACTGACGCCGGATTGGATGAGCTGCTGGAGGAGGGCCGGGCGTAAAGACTGCCTGACCTGAGCCGGAGGAGAGCCGAAGAACGAGACAAAGGAGGAGGGTGATTACTCTCGTTCCCACCACACCCTGCCAGACCGAGTCCCCACAAACACAAAGTTTCACTGAACACTTTGACTGTGTGTTTTACAGCGTCTCAGAGTCTCACGTCTACGAAACGTTGTACAGAGTAACCATAGTAAAAAAGTATACATTTAAAAAACATATTTCATAATAACTATAATCTATTAATTGACAGATAACTCAAGACTTCAGGCAGTGAGTTGTATAAAACACATCTTAAACTAGTTTAAGGCTTTGTATTGCTGGCCAGGCTGCCCTGGAGACCACATTAAACCAGTTTAGGATGGTTTAAGCTGTTTTTTTTCAATCAGTGATTTCATCAGAATTTCATTGTTTCATGCTATAAACAAGATCTTGTACCTTTAATTGACTTTAATAGAGTTCACTGGAACATGTTAGACACTCAGCTTTTTCACTCATTTCCGCTCTTAGACTCCAACATCCACCCTTTTAATTATGAGCTTGAATATTTCAGCTCCGTCACCGACAAGCAAGTAACATGTAGCTGCCTTTACTAAGAGGAACAACAAAATATGATATATTCTTAAAACTAAAATCACAAAACAGCGACACTTGAACTAAAATCAAAACGATAGACTCTAGGTAAAAGATATGGTTTAATTATTAAAAAACACGCCAATCAAAGTAGGAGGTGAAGTATAAAATTATAAAATAGTTCACAGGCTCTTAAAATGGTTGGTCTATAAAAAAGAGAAAACAATCTGCAGACATAGACTTTAAAAATGTAGTCTCAATATTAGACTCATCCTTCATAATCACTTACTGATTAATTATAAAACACAAACTAATGCCAGTCTCTTTCATTGATACAGTAATTATATTGTAAGCAAAGTACAATGCAGTTCTTTGTGAGGGGCACAATAAAATAAAAAATGGACAATGTAAGTGGACATTACAATCTATATAAACCTCCCTCTTAAATGCTTACTTTTCAGAGACACCTGCATGTCATTAACTTACATAAATAAACAGATATTTAATAAGCTGCCTATTGAAATGGGTGGCTTTCAGTCGGCTTTGTTTTGTCATGCATTAAGATTGATTTGTTTATGCTTAATTCCTCATTATAAATTTAAAAAGTCAATCATTATGACTTGTGTCAAATAGAAATGAAATCACAAAGAAGTTATTCTCAGAGTCAGCTCAACAGCTCTTGTCACCTAACTAACATCAAAATCTACATTAAAACACGGGTTAAAGATTTCTTACAGTGCATAAAGTGGACACAAATGAGTTTGTGGTTCTGCATCTGGCTATGTACACAATTTGTGTGAACACTTCAAATGAATCTTTTTTTCATTGCCATTTCACATTTCATTGGATTATGTATTTACATCCTGAAGACAACAAAACCTACTGTATATGTGCAGTTTGGAGATAATAAAGCTGTGTGTGAAATAGCTGTAATGCACATTAGCTGTATGTTAATGTTATACATTTCTAAACAATTATTTCACTGAAGTACAGTAACATTTTCCAGTCAGAGGTCACCCCCAGAACAAATGCTCATCCTCCATCCTAGTTTAGTCAGTCCTGGAGATGCCCAGGTGCACACTGCCTGGGGAGTGTTGAGCCAGGACATTATCCTTGGGTGGGATACTGGATAAAGAAAAAATAGAGCAGAAGAATGACTAAGAATAAAATCTTCTTGCACCTGGACGTCTAGGACCTCCTGTCTCCATTCTTAGTCTTGAGAACAACTAAGACCACCATAACAGGGATTAGGCATATGGGGGTCATGACAAGGGCAAGGACGATGCTGGGAGGGGGGTCTCTCAGTGCCTCTGTGGGGCAATCTTGAAAATAGGTGGTGTGGATGTTCACAAATGTATGTTCAACCAGCTGATTCGGCCAGGGAAGCAGCAGACATTCAGCAGCAGTCTCAGTACACACAGTGAAATTGTTGTATGCACTGCCAGAGAGACAGATGGAGAAAGAGAGTCACCAACTGCTATCAAACACATCTAGTATTATATGGCATTTGATAATGAATCCTTAGAATGTACCTTTTTACTTTTTCCAGTGAACACCAGGCGGTACTGTTCATTGACCCCATAGCATTATCAAAATTATATTGACACCATTGCACCAGCAATTCATAGCATTGTTGAGTTCTCAAGGAATTTCTCACACAAAATGAACAGTATGAGTTACAGATGCTCTTGTTACCACAGCCTATGATGTAAACAAAATGAAAATAAATAACGAACACTGATGTAAGTTGTGATTTGAATCATCCTATCATGCATAGTGGAGTTTTATGTTTATCTTAAGTGTCACAGTCAAGCTGATATCTACAGTAATTATCTTAATTCATTAACATGATAGCAAATGTACATACCAAATGTTCCTCCATCTCCATAGCCAAGATCTAAAAAATATAAATAATATAAATAAATGCAAACATAAATAAAACACACACATATAAATTATATTTAGGCAAAATATGCGTCCAAATGTTGCAATGAAATTAACCCCTCTGCCTTTGATTATCAAAAGTAATACCAAACATAACTTGTTTCAGTAAAAAAAGGACAAAAAACGACGACTTATAGTATTCATCTTATTAGATCGTTGTCGGTCATCTGCATCCTTCAAAGCATTTCCAATGCACTGTATACAGTGTCTAATTCAGGTTAAATGAGAGCTGAAATTTTCTATCGACGCACACACACACACACACACACAAAACTTACCACAGATAACAGACAGAAAGACGCCTAAGAAGCTGAACGATACCCTCATATCAGAGCAAACGAGCGCTGGCAAGCTGGTCTCAACCCGCCGCTGAATGTGTCTGAACTTTTACACCGAAGAACGCGAGGCATAACAGGAAACTCGACGGGTGGAAGCGTGATGCGCCGTCACCACATGTGCAATCACGGTTACCAGATGTTCCGAGAGCTGCTGAACGAGAACGCTTTAATTTTCCCACGTAATAACGCTCCACCTCTGGCTGCCTTTCGCTCGCTCTCTCTCTCTCTCTCACTCACTCTCACTCTTTTCCAGTCAGTCTTCAGCTGAAAAAAAAAAGGACCGTCCAGTGACTTACATATTAAAATATTGAACAACACATGTTTACGAAAAATGTATTCAGCGATAAATGTGCAAATTAATGTAGGCATATTTGTTTACTTTAAATGCCATTAAATACAAAACTCATATTTAACTCTACGACCTACGTTTACGTATGTCTCACAGCATTTATTCCCACTAAATTGTAACGTTGCTCTTGGTTCATTAAAAGTATCAAAGATACTAAAAGTATCAACTTGCGTTCCGACTGATTAGTAAACGTTTCTGATAAAGAACTACTTCTTCCCAGTTCAGGTTTTAGGTCGTGGTGCGGTGTGGTTTTGATTCACTTAAACGAACCGAATATACAGTCATTCGTTCGGGGATTCGAGCTCGTTTGTAGCCCTGTATGTTTTTTCAACGTACAGTTTGATTAAATTTAGGAGAACCGATTCATAGGAGTCATTCGTTCGTAAATCGGACTATAGCCTGTTACTGATTTACGCGACAACAATACACTAAAAACAAAAAAATTGCCTTTCCATTTTTGAAAGTTTTGGCATACAGACGACAACATTGTCACAATGATAAATTAAAATTACTAACACTGCATTATCCATTGCTGGCGATGTAATTTTCTAAAGAAACACGTCTACTGAACATACGATGTGCATGGCCATTTTCAGAAATGTACAGTTTACACAGAAATGCTAAAGATTGAATTTTTTTCATGTCATTTTCATAAATTCATTTTCAAATGTTTGCATTTTCAGACCCACAAGGTGACCATGCAGGCCCTCTTTACAGGTTGTGCAAGCATCCCTTTTAATTTACAGCGATGTCATGTACATGAATATTACATATTCAGTCTATATGCAAGTGCGAGTTCTTGAATACAGCATTTTTAGTAATGTTTCATGGATCTGTGTGGACGGAGGTAATTTTGACAGTTGTCTTCTGTATGCAAAACTTTTCAAAAACACAAAGGAAGAACCTATCTGTTTTTAGTACATAGTTGTCACGTAAACATACCCTTAAGTAGTGGTGAGGTGGTGAGTAGTAGTGGAACTGTCACATTATTTTGTAGTACAAAGAATTACAAATGACAAAAGTCCTTTGGTATTTTTGTTTCTGCATAAGAACCAGTACTCAGTTCCAGTCCTGACTCTTGAAATTGAAAAGCACTGTTGTGTTTAAAGATTGCTGTTTCCCTGAGGCGCGGATCTTTTCTGGGCTGAGCACACCCAGGCCAGATGCACATCTGCAAACGGGTCTTCCCCTTTAGAAAACACTCCATTTCTCTCAGGTTGATTCCTCGTCGGCTCAGTGGTTCTGATTTATTTGCGTTTTTCTCATCTGTTTCCAAACAGGAAACATAAGTGAACATTTAGGGGCAGAGCAGGGCGGCTTGATGGAATGGACACTTTTAAGAATAACTGGGTCATATTAAACAGATCGAGTTCGGGAAACGATATAATCAGAGTTTGCCATCTGTGCTCGAAGGGCTGCACTTTTGGTTTGAGCCCAGCTGTGATTGAAACAAACTCTCAGCTCACTCACTTCAAAGGAAGAGAAAGAAGCGAATCCAGGGCCGAGGGAGGGCTGGAACAGTTTATGTAACACTTTCAGGCTTGTGGATCCCATGTTGACCATTTGAGACGGACTTCAACCAGTACCAATAGATTCATTCTACGAAAAAGCATTTAGTGTAGTATTCATGTTTTAAAAGGTTTTGATTTGACTTTTTTTGCATTAATCTGTGAAGACAGATGGGTTTCAGAACTCAAAACATTCTTTAGCCTTCCATAGTAGGGAAACAAATACTATGAGGTCAATGGTGACCCAAAACAGTGTGGTTACAAACTTTTTAAAAAATATCTTCCTTTGTGTTCAGCAGAGCAAAGAAATTCATACAGATTTGGAAATACTTGAGGGTGAGTACATGACAGAATTAAAATTTTTGGATGAACTATTCCTTTAAGGTGCTTTTGCACTGGAGGATCTTTTCCATAGTTCCTAGAACTATTAGCGGAAGTTCCAGTTTTTTTTGGTGTGTGTTTTGTTTGGTGCGCACAGGAACTAGGAATGTATTTAGCTCTAGGAACTCTGTTTGAGGGAGCTAAATTAGCTCCTACTTCAGAGTAGGGTCTAAACAGGGTCTAAAAGGGACTGTCAGTGATCCAGTGTATGCTGATTCACCAAACGCATTAAAGCACACATACACACACACACATATTGTTTCGTATATACACACGTCTCATATGCATTTGGCCAATCACTGTACACTGCATATTGAGAATAAAGTCTTATAATTAGAAAGAAGGGCTTTATTTAACAGCATGCTTCATGTGATATTCAATTTTAAATATATATTTGAACAATGCAGATGTTGTATCTGCTTTTAGTTCCTAAAAACAGGCCAGTCTTAAATCTCCCCAGTGCCCACCAAGTGTGGCTTGGAAGCAGTTGGTTTATTCTTTGTTCCAGAAACTCTTGTATGCATAGAAAAAAAGTGATCGAAAGTGTCAACAAAATCTCTCACCGCAATGTAGAATTGCAACAAAATATTCTTTTCACCAGTTTTTATCAACTTTATAGCTGTAAACTTTCAAAGTGCTGATGGTCTGCTATTCATTGTTAAGCTGCTCAGTAAGCACTCAATTGAGTCCATACACTGAAAACAACCTCACAGTAGGGTTTATTTGGACATACAACTCAGAAAAACAAAGAAATTAGCAGACATGTCTATCATATTTACACAGCTGTATCACTCACCTGCTCTGGTGTATGCAGTGGTTTGTGCTTCAGTCGGCGTGGTTGATGTAGTCTGTCTCTAGAGCACAGAGGAAAAATAAAAGATCAGATACAGAGGATATTTTACAAAAATAACTTTTTAGAGCAACTTGAATTTTAAAGGGATAATTCACCCAAAACGGAAAATTCTGTCATTAATTATTTAAGCTGTAAGACCTTTGTTCATCTTTAGAACACAAATTAAGGTATTTTTGTTGAAATCCCAGAGCTTTCTGACCCTGCACAGATTGCACGGGAACTACCCCGATCAGAGGACCATGACACATGTGTGGGGCTGCTGACATAAGTTTTTGAAGCCTGTCCTTCAACAAAAAACGACTCTATAGGTTGTTTGTGCAAGTATTTTATTACTAACTATATTTACGTTTTAAA
>JAUMHE010000044.1:5959100-5974701 GCA_032359235.1 Enteromius mattozi | reverse complement strand
TTTTCAGTTTGTTTTCAAAAGGAGAAAATTAGAGAAACATTAAAGGGATAGTTCACCCAAAAATTAAAATTAGTTCACCCATAGTTCACCCAAAAATGAAAATGATTCTGTCTTTCACGGTCTTTTTGTCCGATAAATATGCATATTTCAAACATAATAAGCACTTTTCTCTCACGTCTGCTGTCTGTGGAAACCGGAAGCAGTCCCGGCGGATGACGAAAGATACATTGTGTTACATGATTAGTGATGAGCATGGAGAGAGAACAAGACAAAACGCTAGGCATGAATTAGAAGCACAAACTGAGGATTTGTAGAGAAAAATGTAGGAGGATTTTAATGTAAGTCAAGACGAGACTGGTTTTCCTTTGCTAAAGTAAGGAAACGTTTTTTATTTGAGAAAAGTGCTTATTAAGTTTGAAATATGGATATTTATCGTACAAAAAGGCATGGATTCGCTACAGGAGGACATTATTCACCCTCAGTTCTGTGTGAAGGACGTTTTATTACGAATACGTGCACGTTATTTCAACCCATTCAATGGCTTGGAGGGGTCAGGAACAATTCTTATTATAACTCCGATTGGATTTGTCTGAAAGAAGAAACTGACATACACCTAGGATGCTTCAAAGGTGATTTTTGGGTGAACTATTCTTTTAAATATATGTGATTGACTTTATGAGTGAGTCAGATATCCAAAATTGTAGTTTAATTCATGGAACAGACAAATCCCTCTGTTAGCCTAAATCAACTCTGGATTTAGATGTTTAAAATGGAAAGTGGACAGAAAAGCCAATGTCTGTCACTCTCTCTTTTTCAGGCAGTGCATCTCTCTTTAACAGATTCTGAGAAGCATCCTTGTTCCTCCAAATTTTTTATCCTTCACTCGAGTCAGCTATAATCTTTTAAATCTCCTAATCACGGTTTCATGAAATTAAAGTGTTTGTAATAATTAGTCTTTCCCCAGATGAAGATGAAAAGATATCATTTCAAATTTGCATATGTTTATTAGGAAACAGCTGTAGTCTATTTTGCGCCATGTCAATTTGTGCCAGCGTAAGTGTGAGAGAGCATATTCAAATGTGTGTTAACTCACCTAAATGACAGTAATAGCCGTCGAAGGCTGTGTTATTGCAGTCACAGGTGTATGAAGCGTAGCCATCAATGCACTGGCCTCCGTTTCGACACGGTATGGAGGCATTCAGACACGCTCCAGTGCAGTTCCTACGTATGCCAACCTTCTCGTCAACCTTTCCCTCCAAATCCACTGGCACCCCGTTCATCCTCAGACCACGCAGACACCCCAGAAAAGGCCTTAAGGTGTGATTGGCCGCCCCTGAATACAGATGCGTGCTATCAACTGCTTAAAGCCATGTTTTCAACACAAACTCCAGCTCTATGTTTCTTACCTACGAGCAGGGGTTGAGTGAACTTCATAGTGATGTAGGTTTGGCCTGGAAACTTGTGAATGGCCGGAGGCAGGAAATCAACCTTGAGACGCGCCAATTTCACATTGATTTCAGCTTCTACATAGTGCCATTCATTATCGTTGAGAGCTTTAGGAGACCGCAGGGTCACGTTTCTAATCCCATCACCCACCATGAAAATGAAAACCACCTCAGTTGTAGCTGTGAAAATTTCAACAGAAAATGCTGAAGGAGACATCAGAATCAGATGATATACAGCATATATGTTTAGGATTTACAATGGGATTTACAGTCCCTCTGCCATGGAAACAACACTCACAATTGAGTTCGATTCGTAAGAAATTACGCAGGTGGTCATCTGAGCTTTCCACAAACACTCCGTTAGTTCGGTAGGTCCTGAAGTGGAACGTGATATCGGCACTGGTGCCGGGCTTGAAGGTGGGGAACGCCAGGTAGGTGGGTTTGGTGAAAGCTATAGTATTCCAGATACTCCCTAAAAGAGAAGGATTTGCCATTAACAAATCAGTGCAAATACACAGTAGAATTACTCAAATCAACATTTTATGCTAATTTCTTAAATATCTCTGTGTTAATGAGGATAATGTTCAGTCAATCATCAAAATAAACCCCTATAGGGTCATTTTATTTTGTGATGAATCAAATGACTATACATTTCCCTTTACTCACACCTCAGAAAGGATTTTCTTCTTATATAGACAGACTTTTCGTCCATTTTATCTTTGTAATATTTATTACTCACTGTCTCCATGGCAGTACAGTGCCCCAACACTGTAGCGTGCTTCTGAACCAGTGCGGTTAGTGTCTCCTATGATAATCCTCCTGACAGGCAGGTGGTCTCGGAACGACAGGTAGCCCTTATCTGAGTGCCTGGTGAAGGGAAATTGGTCAATTAATATTTATCATGTACATATACTGATCAAAAGGTTTTTTTTTAAAGAAAATCTCTCATGCTCACCAAAGCTGCAATTATTTGATTAAAAATGAAATACGTGAAATATTGGTACAATTTAAACTAACTGTTTTCTGATTGAATATATTTTGAAATGTAATTTATTTTTTTGAAATTGTAATTTATAATGAATTTATAATAAATAATGAAAAATAGTTTTCATTTGTTTATTCATTCTCACCATTGGCGGTAGTCTGCATCACAGTTGCACCAATACTTGGAGTCAGTGCAAGTTTGATTGACAGCACATCCACATTTCCCACTTTCAGGGAAAGCTCCTCCCCAGTATTCATGACTCTCATTATGCCGACCAATCCAGTAAGTGTAAGGCCGTCCATCTGTTTACAACAATAAATAAAACCAAACAAACACTAGTGCATACCTGTAGGTAATGTAGGCAAGCCAGTCTCGCTTGGGTCCACGAAGCAGGGGACCATGATAACAAGGTCCTACTAAAACTTTGCAGACTCATTTGAAGGGTAAAGGCTGACGGATACGATTCCTAGTTACTCAGCAGAGAAAAGAGCTGAGAAGGTCAGCGACACTAATTATGTTCAAGTTCCTGGCATTTCAGCTGAGTCAGACCATCTAGTGTTTTCCCCTTAGATCCTAACTAAGTTCATTTATGCAAAAGGTTTTCGAAGAACACCCTGTCCACTCTTATTATTATAATAAAAGTAAATTAGGGGGATTGGGAATGTCAAAATAACCAGAATAAAAAAATAAAAGCAATTTAAAAGAGAAGAAGAAGCATCATGAATGTATCATTATTCACCTTTAAATGCATAAGTCATTACTAACTCACATACTATATTTACTATATACCATAGTGAGCTGTCAACTGCTATGACTAGAACTCCAGAACTAGACCAGTTTGACCTGTAAACAAATTATTCAGACCAGTTTTGTGTACTTCATTAACTGATTCATTGCAAAGATCCAGCTCAAAAATATGATTTGTTCAATAATGAGTCAATAATGAGTATTTCAGTAAATAATGATTTAAATTTCACAGCTAAATGTTTAATGTATGGAATGTAGTGCAGGGGTCGTATATGGACTAATCACGTACTTAGAGCAGCTAGGATTGTCTTCAGAAAGTCACATTTTGAGAAGCACTGATTAACCTCATATAGGTTTGGAGGGTAAATAAATTATTACAGAGCATTCATCTTTAAATGAATTATCCTATTTATTTCAATCTCTGACTATAAATGACCAATAATATTCCACATACTGATTTCCACCTGTCATTGTTCACACTTTTTAACTTACGTGGAGTATTGAGGAGGCGTGACTTGTAGCATGAGAACTCAATCCACTGTTCGCAGTATAAAGAGGTGTTTGCTAGGGCAGTGACTTCATCCCACGAGGCATTTACATACTGGAGGTCCCCAATATACGGTCGATCCACGGTGGAGCCGCTCACTTTGGTGCTTTTCATGCGGTTGTGATCAATAACGGTCCATGATTTTTGCACTACAATTATTATAAGATAAACATCAGCTTGTTGTGAAAAATCATTCTAAATTGCTTTTAACATGTCTGTTCTACTTCATACATACACATATTGCAGTAGACCGTGAAAGGCTTCAGTGGTCCGCTCAGATCTGGATCTATGGTGTAGTTGCCAGACCAGTACTTTCCATTCAGTCTGTAGGCCTCACATGACTCCCTGTAGACCGCTGAGATGATAAAAGAGAGACAAAGACAGGCTTAATTCTCATGTTTCACCAAGAAATAGTCGATACAGAGGAATCTCCTTAACAAGAGACACTCACAGTTATGACAAACTTCTCCTTTGTAGCCGGTGTTGTTACACACACACAGGAAGTCATTCCAGGACTGAATACACCTGCCTTCATGTTCACAAGGGTTTGGACTGCACCTGAGAAAAAATAAGAGGCACTCGACATTTTAATAATCCATGTCTCAATGCTGTTGTTGCATATTGGACAAAATATCATTTGCAGGTGACACTAATATGAGATGAATCATCTCGAGAGTTATATTCTAATATCAAAACCAGAATACATATGTGTTTTCTGTTATTTATTTTATTCATCTTATGATTTATCTTTGATGAATCCTTCTTGTATTGATATGATTATATATTCATATAATATTTTTGACAATAACTGACACATTGAAAAACATTTTTTATTTGTATATTTGTTTTGCTATCCAGTACAAAAACGTACATATTATATATAAATTAAGAGACAATTATTAGTGAAAAATAATAAGTCATATTTTCTAAAAATCTAAGCAGGTTTATGCTTAAAACAAGAAAAAAACAAATCTAAACAAGAAGGCAAAACAAGATTACTGTCCTACTGACAGATATTTTTCATGTTTTCCAGAAAACAAGCCAAAACATATGAAGTTATTTATAGCTTCTAAAGTAACTATATCTTGATTTAGGAATGTTTAGATATTTGTACTGGTGTCAAATACTATCACATTTTTGCATTTATATTTTTCTGATTATGTTCATCCTGATTGCCTTTTACAGATTAAACACAAGCATCCCACATATGCATGCTAGTTTTCAGATCATAATGGTGACTTCCCATTGATATACATTGTTTTTATGGAGCTGGGTTAATGTTTTGTCCTACCTACTGTATTAGGGCTGTTTGCTTGGCTTTTATAGTTGCAAGAACAGTGTTGGCAAAACCCACCCACACAAACACACACCTATCAGTGATTCCGCAGGTGCCCAGCAGGATTTCGGCATATCTGCCCCATTTCCTCTGCAGCATGACATCTATATCCACCGGCTCATCGTCTATAAAGATCTGCTGCATGCAGCCATGGAAGCGAGACAGCTTGGTCACACAGCGAGCTGTGTTATTGGTCTTAGGACACCCTGCAGCACAGCAGATTTGACATATCAATCTAGTTATCTTCTATGCAACTAAAAGGCACTGAATACATTCACATTTAGTATAAATTATAAACATTAATGTAGCATTTGCATGTGTATATTTATGTACAACTGATAAAAAATGATGCATACTATTGTAAACATTAACATTGTTTTACAATAATTATTGAGGCAGTTTTAGAGAAGAGTGTCACTTTTAATCATGTTGCATTGAATCATAACAGACTAATCATTCTGCTACTTACCCCCGAAAAAGTAGCGGTCTCCTGTACGAACCATGAAGGGGTTGGTGATCTTCAGTGGTGAGCTTTCATCTTCATCTATAGTGATAGTTAATAAGTTGTCTTTGGCAGTCAGGTCTACTGTGTGCCAGAAGCCGTCATTGAGACGGTATCCTGAGAACAGACAAAGTAGGATAATATTTACTGTATTGTATATAAGCTTTCATCTGGGGTTGGTTCTGCTAAACTCTTGGTCTTGAAGAACTCAATGGACACAATCCTTGATCATACCTGCAGCGAAGCGTAATCTCTTGTTTCCAGGCTGCATTAGAGTCACGTTGACTTGTCCTTCGCTGAGGCCCAGCTCCAGAGAGCCCAACTCATCTGCAAACCTGGTGAACATCAGTAAACCTGTGTAGTCCCATGAGCGAAACTTAAACTTCACTGCCAGGCGGTTCTTCCGGAAGAAGCCGGGCAGCTGCAGGTAGTTGTTGGGTCCTGCAAAGGTCATGGGCTTCCAGAGGAGATCACGGCAAGTATAATGCATCTTTTTCTGAAGAGGGACAGATGAGACTTTAAATTATTATTACAAATATTTTGTGAAAGCAATATAATGGTAATCTAAATGTTATTTACATGTATTAATAATTCACCCTACATTATGCTCTATGGTTGTGTACATTTTAGGAAAACTCTACATACCTTTTTAGGAGCTAGTCGAATTTCAGGCTCCTGGTACTGTGTCTTGTATATGATATTAATTCCATTGATGAAGACGTTTTCCAGGCAGCCACGGAAGTTAACCTTACCGGGCAGATGAGGCACGTCTTTCTCAATCACACCGCCAACGTAAATCTAAAGAGAAATGGATAATTGCTATGACCAGGATGCAGGGTACACTGATTCTTCGTTTAAATCTTGTGCATTAGTAGTCCATATGTGTTTAATCCAACATAACACCTGTTTGTCCAGATCAAGATACTGGAACTCTCCGTTGAGGACAGCAGTTTCAGTCTGGCTGTCCAAGGTGAAGTTAACTTCTCGTCCATAACGCTTGATGGTGACGTAGTGCCAGTGCTGAGTGTCCAGCAGGTTTCCCAGCATCATTGTGGTCATCCCATTAGTGTTATGGACAGTGCTACTCCCTGAAAAAGAGCAGAAATGCATACCATGTGTAGATAGGACAACAGAACGATAGAATGATAGATAGATAGATAGAATGATAGATAGATAGATAGATAGATAGATAGATAGACAGATAGATAGATAGATAGATAGATAGATAGACAGATAGATAGATGGATGGATGGATGGATAGATAGAACGACAGACAGACAGACAGACAGACAGATAGATAGATAGATAGTCATCAATACCCAGGCTGATATGTAGGTAGAGGCGTCCAGTCTTCAGCTCTAGAGTGATGGAGTCTCCCTGAAGACCTTCACTGTGCAGAAGAATACCGTCCTTCTCCAAGGTCTTAAAGTTTAAAGCGTAGTGGTCCTGGAGTGTCCTCATCCTGCCCCGTGGGAATGAATACGCCACCATGTCATCCCCATCAAACTGCATCACATATGAGTCTGTTAGGGTCAGAGGTCAAGAGTATGAAGAAGATTGTCAAAAGCTTTATTGGAAGATGTTCTTCATCTTAAAAACTAAACACAAAATAGACAAGCCTATGCATCTGGCTCTACTAGTTGAACAACAGGAACCCAGATCTACTTGCTTCTAGCTTGGATAAATTAGCAGAAGACAATGTTCATAGTGTTTAAATTTACAAATGAATATTCAATAAATCCATAAGCTTAACAGGCAGTAGGTGTGAGTGCTTGATTGCAATTTTTTGCAGTCTAAAGATATTAACATTTAAATGATACTCTGCTTGGCACACTGCACACACACACATAAACACATGATTTCCAGTATTAATATTTTAAAAATCCTTGAAACAAGATACAAAGTACTTCAGAAGAAAAATGATAAAGTGTGTTTTGCAGTAAGAAAAAGAAGGTTAGATTTGTTAAGATAAAGTTCTTGGCTGCTGATAAAACCAAAGCTGTTGCCAGTAACTCAGTGTGCTGTTTACCATAAGGACAGCCGTAGAACTCTACACGAAGGCCGATCTTTCCTCCGTTCTCAGTATTCCAGCCCATGGGATAGATGCGCAGATGTTTGGCAGTGAACGCATAATGAAAGACGTTCCTCTTCACCTGGTAGTAATTCCAGTTGCCAGGCAACGTCTGAGAGACACAAAAATTTGATATTAGAGGCTATGAATGTTCCACACCATTTAACAAACAAAGCGCTTCTCGCACCTACAACTAATCCTACATCAAAAATGTATGGAGACTCTACATTCGGACTCAAATGCATGACCTCTTGACCTGTCCTGAATCACCAAACATCAGGATCATTGATCAGCACAATTCATACAAACACTCTCTTTCCATGCACTCATAAAACATAGATTATTTTTACCATGTTGCCTCCTTTCATGACATATGGAGTCCATGCGTCAAATCGATCCCCATACAGCAGCATGTATTTGGTGACCCAGTCATAAGAGTTGAAGGTACCCTGAGTAGCAATGGCCATGATACGATACTTCCTCCCCAAGTCGATCTGCATCCATGG
Source organism: Enteromius mattozi (assembly GCA_032359235.1). Taxonomy (NCBI): domain Eukaryota; kingdom Metazoa; phylum Chordata; class Actinopteri; order Cypriniformes; family Cyprinidae; genus Enteromius; species Enteromius mattozi. The sequence continues at coordinate 5,966,562 of JAUMHE010000044.1, read as the reverse complement.
CTGCCTATCCCGAGGGGACGGAGACCAGCCGCTGCTCCCTACATCATCACATTTACATTCATCAGTTTAATGGATGCTTTTATCTAAAGTTACTTACAAATGCATCATTACACAAATATTTGAGAAATTCAGATAATAAAAACAAAACAAAAAACATAAAAATTATCTACATTATTTTTGTAGTTTTAAGTTCTCCTCTAGTGGAAAATAAAAATACATTTTCCAAATACCTTGTATGTTTTTGGCACTTCACATAAAGCAAAAAGTTGAAATTCTTATTTTTCTCCACCAACCAATTGAATTTATGCCTATAGAATCCCTAATGTATTGTCTACAGCAGATCTAAAAAACACAAATAAAATAAGTGTAAAGGCTGTTATGATAATAAAATAAAAACTGTTAAGAAAAATGGACTGCTTGTAAGGTCTGTTTTGGGGTTCTGTTTTCATGTCTTTTATTTTGTAATTGTTTCATGCTGTTAGAGTGATGCTTCCCTTGCCCTCTTGTATCTCTGCCTTGTGTATGTGTCATGTTCTGATTGGTTGTTCACATCATGTGTCTTGTTTGTCACTGGTTTTTGCTTGTCATGTGACTGTCATTGTTTGCTATAAGTAGTCCATTTGTTACCACTGTCCCTTGTCATGTATTGAATAAATAACCCTGCTGTTGGTGAGTGTGACTGTCAAGCCCTTGTCAAGTCTTCATTTGTTTGTATTATGGATTTCACTTTTTTCAATAAACTGCTCTTGGGTTCTTCTACACTCACCTCAGTGGATAATCATTACACTGCCCTTCTGCCTTAAATATAATCATGCTGAAAACACTACAGGACAATATTATCTTGAAGAAGTCAGCATTTAGAGCAGCATTTAGCTCTGTTTCAAGGGATTTTGTGACATTTACTTTCTCTTAAACAGTATATTATTTTCTTTTTTATTCATAGCTCAGAAAATGTCAGATATAGTCACAAAAAGCAAGATATTTTGCTTTAAAAGTTAACCCATCAGTCTGCTAGAAGTCGAAGTGGCTTACAGTGTATCTGCTATTTCTAAAAGTCTGAGGAGGAGGATAATATTATTTCATTTCACTATTCTCAATACGACCTATTCAAACTTCTTTCCGTAAGCCATGCTTTTTGTGGTCTAGTCACTTACCGTACAGTTTGGCAAAGTGTGCAGAGTAAAAAAAGTTATATCTGGAGGAAGCATGGAAAGAAGAAGCGTAGAGAGGAGAGATCAGAGGATCTAAGCATGGCCCTGCATAAAGAGAAAAAGAAAATGACTGAGAATATTTAACAACAACAGCATATATAAGCAGCTGGTATATGATATACAGTTTATCCAATTCATAGCACCAACACAATTAAACCACTCTATCATGAGAACTGAGTCTCTGTGATTTCAAATATCAATTTCAAAATTGACTGGAACAGCTATTGGTCAACTTAATGTAATGCTTTGGCTGTTCTAGCTGAGATTATTCCTAGGCCTAATGAACAACAACGACATTTGACATTGCGCTGAAAATGGCATCTAATCTAAGTAAACCCTATTCACTGCCAAAGCAAACAGCAAAAGCATACATCTTTGAGAGCAAATTACTTTAAGCTCAGACAAAGAAGTACCATGTTTAAATATTTTGCCACTGGCCTGAGCAACTTAATATACAATTTTTTAATTAAAAGGAGTAATGAATGGAATATAAACTTTTTCCAATATACTGTACTCATTATTATTGAATTTAAAGGGATAGACATTTCATTTGATTACATCAAATGCGTTCTTAGGTACTCCAAAATGATGTAGACGTAACTCAGGGAATAAGAATGGTAAATTATGTTAGTTTTGTTTTCTTTGCGCAAAAAAATATTCTCATAGATTTGCAGAACTGAAGTTGAGCCACTGATGTCACATGGACTGCTTTACCGATGTATTTACTAATGTTACGTTTCTGGATCTGGGATCATTTCAGTTGTATTGCTGTCTATGGGTCAGATGGCTCTCCGATTTCACCAAAAATACCTTAATTTGTGTTCCGAAGATGAACAAAGGTCTTACAGGTTTGGAACGACATGAGGGTGAGTAAATAATGACAGAATTTTGGGGTGAACTAACGCTTTACCCATAAATACATATATCAAAGATTATATTTTCGTGTGTTGCTCTTAACTTCAAGTCCTGGCATCCTGTGCCTTCGGACTGTTTATATTATAACAAATCTTATGTACACAATGGTGAAAAAGCCTTTTCTGTAACTTTAACAATATTTAGATTTAAAATAAAAGTAATAGAGAATGATTAGATTATTTGTGGTATAAGCTGAGGATCAGTTGCATATATGTGCACTTAAATGTGCACTGCAGATGAATCATGTCTGAAACAGGTGTTACAGTTGTAACATACAAAAATATGTGTGTGACGTAGTGGACAGATAGAACATAAATAAGGCCCTTTTAGCAAGTCTTGCAGTGGCATTTCATCAGTCCCTCTGTTACACAAATCCCTGCTTCAATTAGACCTGGCAACATTTCAGCCTAATCTAAACAGCAGAGTCAGATAAACCCACCTCAATCTCACCCTCTCAACAGAGCTCTAATAAAGCCATCTGCCCAAATGGCATCGCATCTCACAGCCCATCAACCTCACCTCTAACAACAGATGACACACAAACCAACAGGAGTAAGAGAGGAAGACGCGAAGAGAGATTGCTGGCAAGCTAACAAGATGAAAAGACAACCAAGAGAAAAGACACAGATTTGAGATGTGCACAGAGACAAATAGGTCCTGTAATGCATGGACAAACTGATAGCATTGGTCTACAAATAACATTAGTCATACTTCTTCACACAAAATACTGTTTTCCTTTACATTTGTAAGTTTATCCAAAGAAACAACAGGAAAAGAGTAGCACAACAAAACAAATAAAGAGATAATACCATAGGTTGTAAAAAGCACACAGACAGTATTTTATGGGGTTCATTTGAGAATTATTTACAATGTAGGTTGTGCCTTTACAGTAGCTTTACAGTAAAATTAAAAAAAATGGAGAATAAAGAGATTATTTATGCCTTATTGAAGATGTGTATGAAGATAATGAAGTGTTTAGAGAAGCTACAGTAAAGCTGTTTCCCTTTGTGAAGACTGTTAGAGGCCAAATGTTAGGGGCTCTCTAATAAGTCCTCTTTTATGAATAATGTGTTTGCAGGGAAGGATTATGGTCCTATGATGCTTATGTAATTGAAGACAAAATGGATGGGGTGTGGGGGTTCAAAATCTTATGCTATCTTGTAATTCTGATTTAGATAAAATCATCTCTTCAGTATCACTATCATACAGTCGGGTCCATATCTTTGGCACAGTCACAATTTTTATTTTTTTAGCTGCCAACAAAAACATATTGAAGTTACAGTTACATAAAGAACATGGGCTTAAATTGCACACTCTACGCTTTAATAAAAGGGTATTCTCATCACAATTGGAGGAAAGGTTAGGGAATCACAGCTCTTAAATAGAGCTGTGACCATAAGTAATTGGATAGTTGATTTTTACATCAGTTAAGCAGGTAAAAAGTCTGCATTTGGAAGCTGTTGGTCTGAACCCACATCATGCAGTCAAAGAATCTCTCCATGCAATGAAACAGGCAACTGTAGACTTCAAAAACAAAACAAACTCATCAGAGAACAATAACATTATTGAATATTAGGTATGGCCAAATCAACAGTTTGGTACATTCTGAGCAAAAAGAATGCACTGGTGAGCTCAGCAACATAAAAAGCCTGGATGTCCATGGAGGACAACAGTGGTGGATGATCAGAGGATCCTCTACATGGTAAAGAAAAACTTTTCATAACATCCAGCCAAGTGAAGGCAGGCATGTCACTGACAGAGTCTACAATCAGGACTTCATGAGAGCAAATATAGAGGGTTCACCACAAGGTGAGAACAAGGCCAGATTTGACTTTTTGACCACATCTGGAAAAGCATTCTTAGGAGGGCTGAAATTGAGATGAACCTTTGAATATTAAATCATTTGTGAAACATGATGGAGCGGTGTGATGGCATGAGTGTGCATGGCTTCCAGTGACACTGGGTTACTGCTGTTTACTGAAGACATGACAGAAGTCAGAAGTAGCCGGATGAATTCTAAAGTGATTCAGTCATTTGCAGCAAAGCTCATTGGGCGACAATTAAAATGTACAAATGGACGATGACCCAAAACATACAGCAAAAGCAACCCAAGAGTTTTTGAAGGTTAAAAAGTGGAATATTTTGCAATGGCCAAGTCAATCTCCTGATCTTAATCACGTTTCACTTGCTGAAAAGAAAACTAAAGGCAGAAAGACCCACAAACAAACAACAACTGATACATCTGCAGTAAAGGCCTGCAAAATCACAAAACTCTGTCTCTTATGATCTCCATAAGTTCCAGGCTTAAGGCAGCCATTGCCTGCAAAAGATTCTCAACAAAATAAGTAAAATGTACATTACATTTATTTGTCCAATTACATCTGTCATTTTTGTTAGTTTTGTTGCTCTTTAAAGTGTTGTGACAATCTCTTCCTCTTGACTAGGTTTAGCATGAAATAAACATGAATGAACATCAGATGGTGTAATTTTTCAAGCTTAAATCCATCAACGCTAATCTGCTCACTTGTCTGGTTTGTTTATCAGACAAAATGGCAGATTCAGCATTATGACTGGTCAGATTTCCTGTCAATTACACTGCAACAATGACAAAATCCTGCTAAAAATGTTCCCTGAAATGTTATCAGTCTTATAAAACCACCATTGGGGATGTATTTAAATGGAAGATGGTTCTTAAATGAGGTCTTATCTTACAATACAGAGAATACAGTTAATGATTTGTTTAGGCATAATTTGTTTTATTGTAATAAGCTTCTAACATAACAGAAGTCCATTATGTAATGTTCTTATTTAATTTTGTGTATTTCTCAACAAGTTACTAACTGTAGCTTCCACAAAGAGACTGTAGGGGTCAGACTGCTTAACACAGCAGAGGTTATTAGTATTCTGACCACTGCAACTGCCAGTGAAGTAACAGAGGGGGAAAAGAAACAGTTTGATGGAAAGAGAGAGAACTGGAGAGATGGAGAGAGAAAGCAAGAATACTGCATGAGTTATTCTCGAAGGATTTCAATTCCCATCTGATTCACAGTCCCCTGCTCTGTCATCTTTCAGCCTTTTGACTAAACAGATTCATCAAGCCATGAACTCCATTATGAAAAGTCTTGTGAAAGAAATGGCTTGTGGTGGGAACATCCTGTGAATATTCCTTTATTTCAGCTGATCCACAGAAAGAGCTGTGTGTCTGTTCCCTGAAATATGACTCGCTAGTGAAAGACACGCTGACCGAGAATGACCTTGGCTGGTCAAAGAAGGTGTGTGTGTGTGTGTGTGTGGCCTTGATTTTAAGCTAGTCAAAAGGGACAATTATTCATGCTATTGAATTTTATGATTTTATGTTATCTCTGGTATTTGGACATTGATATATTATATTGAAATAAATGTATGAATCTGTATATAATCAGTATTTGAATACATTTCGAAGTAATCAACATAATTATAGTGCTATAAGCATAAGCTTAAAAATCTATGTTAAGATCCATGTTGAAGGCTCTAAGGTCTAAGATTAGCCTCACTTCCATACGGTCCCAAAAGCACCAGCACCAGTGCAGTATTCTGATTCACATTAGGCAGATAAATTAATCGATTGAACGTGACCCAGTCCCATCTATCTTTGTAAAATATGAGATGCAGAGATTGTCTGTCCCTCTTCGCCAGCTCTGAGATCAATGATCTCCACCCTGTGCTATTCTTTCCCAAATAGCAGCTGTGCAGAGCAGAAAGGAGTGCCTGCCCTGCAGGAGAAGCATTACTGTTATTAAAGCACTCAGTGCAGAAGAGCTGTGAGGTAAACAGGGAATAAGCAATGACAGAGTCATGGAGATATATGCAGAGACTTGTACATAGACATGCTTGTGCAAAACGCTCCTATTTAAATATAAAAGCTCTGTTCCAAAACCTACATGTACTAGTGAGCTACCTTGCTTGCCCCTATAGGCAGCTATCTTCTAAACCCAACTAACAGGGAACGTTCTCCTTACTTTGGCTAACGTTCTCTAAAGGTTCTCTCAAAGTTATCAAAAACGTTCTTGCGTCACGTTAGTAGAACGTTTCCTTAATGTTATCTGCAATGGATAAACGTTCTAAAAATGTTAGGATAAAAACATTATCATTGTGTTGTTGGTGTAACGTTTTAAAAATGTTAAGATAAAAACATCATGGTGTTGTTGGTGGAACATTCTAAAAACGTTAGGATAAAAACAACATAATATTAAATATTAAAAATATTTTACATAGGATATTCCCTGATGGTGCATTTGCACGTGAGGTGGATCAAACAGCCTGATGTAAATTTATGTTTTACTATACCTTTTAGTTGTTTAATTTGGTCACTAAAACACATAACTTTACAATAACATAATATTTTTAAATTTTATCTGGCGTGAAGTGTTTGTTCCCCTTCACTCGAGTCTCTCCGACGTTACATATGGGAACTCGCTTGAGAGTCCAATCGCCTTCGGGTATTAAGAAAAGACCAATGATATTGGCGTGCACATGATTACATCCAGGTGCATCTCGTCACTACGTGAGTATAAGAGAGCCCTGATATAGTGCACCTGCAGCTTTTCGCTTCGGAGCCTCGCTGCTTTATGCTGTGTTCGGGTGTGTTCGAAGAGATCTTCAGAAAAAGAGTTCCTGCGAGTTTCATGCTCTTCTCTTCGCGTCAGCTTCAGGACTGGGCGGCTGATCGTGAACCCTGCGGGCTGGTAGCCTTTTAAAGGCTGTTAAGAGCAAACCAGCTTTTTGCACTAACAGCGAGAGACCTCTACCTGAGTGCACGGTGTGCCGCGAGAGGTCCTCCCTGGGCAATCCGGGGGCAAAAAAGAGCAATTTCCCACGGTTGGTGAAGCGTCTTTCGGGATGTCGATCCGACCGTGGGCTTCTGGGTGCGGGAGTTTCCTCACCTCTTCTGATGGACATGACCGCTGTCTTACGTGTTTGGGCCGGGAACACGCTGAGGCAGCGTTTGTGGATGGTTCATGCGTTCATTGCGAACGTATGACCATGGCTACATTGAGATCCCGCCTCTCGTTCGCGAGACGGCTCCCCTCGCGTCCTTCCCGGGGTAGTTCGGGGAGCCATAAAGGCTTCTCGGCTGCCACGGCGAGGCGCCTGGGGGATCTCACGGTGACCGTTCAGAATGTTCCATCTGGTGTCACAGCCCCGCGGACTTCTGCCCCACCACGTAGTCCCGCTGTGGTGATGCCGGAGCAGGCTGCTCCCCCAGATCCGTCAGGGTCCGCCTGCTCAGAGCAGTCGGTCTCACCCCCAGGACGTTCATCCTTCTGGGGCCAGCCCCCTTCCCGTTCTTCCCTTAG
>JAUMHE010000044.1:5905768-5954602 GCA_032359235.1 Enteromius mattozi | reverse complement strand
TAATTGGGTGCCAATAATTGTGGCTAACATGTATTGGAGAAAAACATTTATTTCATCATGAGTTTTTCTCCCCATTTCAATTGATTTACTTCAATGATAGGTTAGAATTTTGTGAATTTTTCGAATGAAAGATCAAAAGAATAAACAATGCAGATTTATTTTCACAGTCACCTTGCTGAGATTTACCAAGGGTGCCAATATTAATGGAGGGCACTGTATATTAAGTACACAAAAACATTTATTTTGGATGCATTTGATCATGACTAATCGTTATACAGCACTAATTCCAATGCAGATATCTAACAACATAGCTTTACATAAAATTTTGTTAAAAATTCTGCATTTGCAGTTTCTCCCTGCCCTGCAGCATGGGTTTGCCCAGCGATCACAAGTTGACTACAATCAGTCCAACTGCCTACAATCAGATTTGTTTGTGGGGGTCATTTGTACAAGGTGGGTGGAAAATCCGGATTTGTGTTGGAAGAGGCGGTCCGTCCATGATTCTGTGATATAAAAAGGCTTTGGGATTAAAAAGTGGGTTTGTAGGACAGCAACAGAGCAGGGTGGGAGCAGGGGCACATACAGGGGCAGAGGGGGATTTACAGCGTTTCTAATCAAATCAGATTGGGATTTACCAAAGTCCCTCCCTGTTCTTACAATCATCTTACACACAATTCTCATTCATGAATATGAATATCTATATTAATATATGCGTAGTAAAGCAATCTGCAGTGCAGGGGGTTAAGATGTTTTTTTCTTCAGAAAAAAAAATTCCTATCCTCATCCTCTATTCTCATGCACACACACAATTCAAGTCGCAATCACTATTTTATTGAGGAAAACGTCACATGAAAATAGATTACTAGTTATCTAGTTATATGGGCATCTTGATAGGCAGGAGAATATTACATTTAAAATAGGCTATCAGTTATTGCTTTTACATCAAATAAAAGTCAATAGATTAAGCAAAGGATTAAGTGATAAATCCATGCATTGATTTTCTTTACGCACCGACAAAATCTACTATCTATCCTAACTTCATCCCTAAATCACCATCTGTCACAAGTCCAAAACACAACCGTGTCAATTTTTTTAATTAAAAAAGTTTAAGAGTAAGGTCCTGGATTCATCACATACAATACAGTTTAAAATCACGTTAAGTGATAACATCTAAATTAGATGTCAAAAAAGGATAGTTCACCCAAAAATGAAAACTATTACGTGATCATTTTACTCACCCTCATGTTTTTCCAAACCTTTATGACTTTTTTTAGTCCATTCAGTTTCAATACAGTAACCAAAAGAGTTTATTATTAACATGTTTCAAAATATCATCTTGCAGATATAATATACTTTTTATTAATATTTTGGATTACTTCTTTTTTAGGTTTTTATTTATTTTTTCATTTTAGTTTATGCTTAAGTAATTTTATTGTGTTAGTCATTTTTATTGTTTCTTTATGTCTATATAATTTTAGATTTTTTAGTACATAAACTACATCAGAATGAAAAATAAGCTGAAATAATATGTTCCATATTCTAGTAATATTTAGTAGGCATATTTAAATATATAGATATATTTTTGTTCAAATTAATTTTATTTCAAGTGACAAGTTTGTTTTATGGTTTTAGTTATCTGTAATAACCATGATTTTAGACTGTTACAGTCTTTTTGTAAAGACAAGCAGCACATGAACTGATAAAATGCCTTATACAAGCACAAGATGGCGTACACAAGTCATAGCGTTAGGTTTCCAGCGAAACAAATGCCAGCGAGCAGCCCTACAAACTTCCAAACGAAGCTGTTGGTATTATGGGGCTGTCCATCAGCCCCACTTCACTTTTCTGTTCCAACCATGACCTCTCCAGTAAAAAGAGGAAATAAAGCTGTTCGTGTGACTCAGTAAGGAACAGATTTTTGGTCTTTGGGATCTGCACGTGAGGGAAGTTTCACGTTGAGGCATACGCACAGCTGTTAGGTTTACTTTAATTTACTGTGGTCTCAAGGTAGCCATTCGTCAGGTTAAAGCTTGGCTGGCTGTGGTTCAGTTCTTCCTCTCAGGCTATGAAACATCTTTCGATGGAAAGTGAAACCGCCGATCGAACAAAGTGTGCTGCTTTAGCTCAGGTTACAGAATCATGCAAATAGAGACAGTAGGAACGATACATTCAAATGTAAATGCACTTCCTCTTCATCTCTTCCGCTTTGTAAATAGTTTCCATAGTCTCTGTATTGCTCTGACACACATTCTGTACCCAGAAATAAGCATAAAACCACACATGCCCCTAAACTATTCGCTTCAATTCCATTTTCCTACCTTCAGCAGCATTGTCCTTTGATATAATGGCTTCTTCTCTGTTTATCGGATGATCTACCTATGCATGTGTGTGTGGTTGTCACAGGCTGTATATGAATTTTCCATATGGGTATTTGCATTTTTATCTCTCGGTCATTTTCTAAACATACCGAGATAGTTTTGCTGGTGTGCTGTTGTCCGTCGAAGTTAAGATAAATCAGGCAAGAACTTGCATTATACTTTATGACCTCCAAGTTCACTTTGGTATTTTTGAAGTTTGGTATGTTCGCTGGCATTTAGTTGTCAAAAAGAGTTTAGAAGATCCAGAACAGACGTGCTTGAAGGTCTACAACATACAAAACATACAAATAGCTGGAATTTATGCATATTTATTTATGTACAAAGTCAATGACATATGAACGTTAGAAAGGGAAGAAATTGGTTAAATGTGACATTTTCTGAAGGCACCAATTTGCATAAAAGGTAATCCAATACATATCATAAAAGGTACATCTAACATTTTAAGCGACTTATTAATTGCATGAGGGCCTTTAGTGGTCAGTGCTTCTCAAACCTGCCCCAGGGATCCCTAAACACTGCACATTTTGTATGTCTCACTCATAGGCTACATACAGTTCAAGTCTTGCAGACTCTATTGATGACTCCATGATATAATTTCCTGTTTTGCTTAAATGGTTTAATTTGGCAAATAAAAGTCATTTGAATATTCAGTGGTGAAAACATTTTCAAATTTGCTTATCAAATAGGGGGCCTAAGTAAACTTTCAAGGGGGCCTCAAGATGACTTTAACTGATTTAGGCAAAACAATAATTAAAATGAGGTGAAACAACTAAAAATCAAGAGAATTCTTATTTTAATTAAATCTCTTTTCAAGTGATTTTTGAACCAGGGTTTATGTGTTCCTGGCAAACTTTAATATAAAGTATGAGGAAACCTAATTTTAAAAGTGTGACCTTTAGACCACAAAGTCATGCAAATATATTAAATATTATAAACCCATGACCATTTTAAGAATTAATTTATTTTATTATTATTATTCTGTTTACATTAAGCTATAAAATATTATATCAGCTAGAAATGATGAGTAATCCACACTCATGAACAATTGGACAAGTAAAATATTGTTGAGAACAATGCCACAGAAGAGATGTATAAAAGTCGTGGCATGTATGAATTACATTTTCAACGGATTAATAGATTTAAAATGCATAGATAGAATGAGAAAAATGAGCATCATGTCTATTTTTGTTCTCATCTCTTGTCCAGCTTCACTTCAGCTGCTTTGCAGCCCAGCAGGGGCAAACTGAGTCTTGACGGTGCTGGTGGGGGGCACCTGTAGCCTCTCCATGGCCCATCATCCTCTGACAGGACAGCTGCTACAACAAGATGGCTGTGGTGGGGTTTAATGGGCAAATAAACAAATAAGTACCCCGACTGCAAGCACTGGCCAGCTGCCTGACACCATCTACCACATTCAATAAAGAGAAATTTCCATCTAAAAAGACAAAATGACCTCCTAAATCTGCAAATTTCCTTCAAGTCATAATCTGTTTTGGACAGTTTTGGGGCCTGCATGCAGACACTGCAGAGGTTAGCGTGCTAGCTCTGTCAGCAAGAGTTTCAATAGCAGGCGCATTAGAGTGCGAGCAGTGTAAGCAAGTATTGTATTTTACAGAGCCCAGACTAGTCCTGTCATCAAGTTCCACTTTACAGTTTTAAATAACCATGACTGCAGCTCAGCTCACAGGCTAGAATAGTGTTTGCCTTATCAGGGTGTCAATGGCCATCAACCAACACCTTTGAAATGAAATTAGCACCAATCCATTCTCTCTATGATTTTACTGGAGTTGCTGCAGAAGCCTAGAGAAAGGTATTAGTGAATTACATGTGGAGAAAATTTGCAAACATTTGCAAATGCATATGGAAGAATGCAAAATGCTATCTGCACCCTTGCAGACACAAGCACACACGTTGAACTCGCACACTGAAACACAATCCTGGTTACCGCTGCCAAGTATGATAGTCAGCACAGTGCTGTCAATATCAAACAAACACTCTGGCGTGCAAACAAACGGGCAGACCAAACATGCAAGGCCTGTCAGACGTGTGGGAGATGAAACAGTGTGTGTGTGTAGACTATATGCTGCTGTATGTCTGTGAGCAGCAAGAGATACGTCTTTTGTGTCACTGACTATACACTAAAACAAAATTCTTTGATAAGTAAATAATTCTGGAAAAAATACCTGTGTTTTACTGCAAATACTAGTCTGGAACTTGCACCTTTTTCAAAGTCAAATTATCATGCACAGCAGGTAAGCTTAAGAGTTCAAATACTAAGAAAAATAGTTCTGTGGTTCAATACGAAGAATCCAGAATGCACTTGGACATGATTTATTAATATGGTTGTGTTCATTGAGCTTTTACCTGTTTTATTTATGTTTATTTTATCGTCATGTTACGTAAGTTACAATGATGTGTCAGGATGAAAGGTTTTAAAATGTAAATGCTCTACAAAAGCCAAATAATAGCCAAATAAATCGTTATGGTATTTTGCGTTGATATAGGACAATACAAACTATGAGTGAAGTACATCTCTCTCTCTCTCTTTCTCTCACACACACACCTAAATAGTATATAACAATTTTAAGTCAAGACATGACAATCTACATTCAGTCAAAACATTTACCCAGTGATTCAACAAAAATGCAAACTGTTGCCCTTTTTCTGGCATTCCACAAACACCTCATTTTTTCAGTGCACACGAACTGACTGTAAGAGAGAATGTGTGCATATGATGTATGTGGTGTGACATGCGAAGTAAATATTTGAAATAAAAGGGGTCTGAGCTTTAATCCACAATCCCCAGCCACCAGTGCCAGAATTCATTCCATCTGCTTAAGGCTTTGTAAAAGTGTCAATATGACAAATGGACTGTATATTGTACGTGCAGTGTGATTGTCTGTGTGTGCTGGAAGCTTTACTGAACTCTCCAAGCGCAAACTGATCCAAGTGAGCATGTGGACGCCCTGCCAACCCTTTGACCCACAGTCTCTTATTCTTGGCTGCCCCGTCTGTATCTTTGCAAAAGACTGCATGCACAGCTATACATACAATATGAATGTGCGTATATGTCGATGTCTCTTTGTGTGTGTGTCTGCAGGCTAAGCAGCAAGCTAATGTCTTTCATTAACAGTCATAATTGCTCAGGCTTTTGACCACAATGGCTTGTAAATTCGACACACTGGTCTGATGGTTAACAGTTCGGTCCCACCTCAATACTGAAATAGGTTTCATTCACCCATATTTTTTAATGTGAGTATGTGTGTGTGTGTATTTGGGGTGAAATTGCAGGTTTCTATGATTGTTCACTGCGGCTTCCACCCTTCCCTAAAGCAAAGCAAGCCATGCTTTTTTTTCGGAGGTCTTATGCATATGAAATCACAGCACAGTTATATGAGATCTGGGAACACACACAGATTTCCACTCAGTTTAACAGACCCTCGGTTATTTACCCTAAACGTGCCAACATTTCTTTCCTTTTTCTTTTCCTTGCCCCTACCGCACACTGAAGTTGAAATCTTTCTTTAAGACAGACACGGTTTAATACTGTGTCACATGCATAAAGATGCATGCAAAACACACACACACACACAGTGAGAGAGGTTCAGGGATTTTGGCAGCTCTGTACAAGTTCTGAGTACTTTCACACAGTCTAGTGGCTATAAATAGAGCAAGGCCTCTGGATGACTGCCCACCCTTCCTTAACTCTTAATAACCAGTGGGTCTACCCTACAGTTACGGGCCGTGCACTTCTGCTCACACGCAAACCTGTAAGAAAGCCTCTTTTAAGAGCGCATACACCATGTAAATGAACGTAAACACATGCTTATAAATATACTGGATTTTGGATGCTTTTAGCAACTTTAGATGGGTGATTTATAGCTTTTTGAAGCTTGGATGAAAAAGAAAATATGTTTGCATTTTCACTCAAGTTTACATATTATGCTTAATTAAAAACAAGTTATCTCGAACAGAATTGTGAAATAAAATATAGCTTTAATTTGTTTGTGTAGCTTAATTGTGAAAGAAGTTCTGCTCATTATTACTTGAGTGTATTACATATTCCAGCTATATTAAACATGTTTTATAAGGGAATGTACAATGTAATGATAAAATTGGTTATTGCATTATTATTGTAATATTGTCAATGTGCAGTCATTTGTCGGTTTAACTCTTAACAATAAAATATTTTTTTGGTATTGGCTAAAATTTTAATATCAGTGCATCCTGTACTTTTGGCTGCCAAGAGTTTAGTACTGTCAGCTCAATTTAAGCTATTTTACCATGTTTAAATAGTAAAGTCCAAATATTTTCTGCACATTTTATGTGGGCCTGCACTTAACAAGAGAGTTACAGCAATAGTTCACCCAAAAAAGAAAAATGTTGTCATGATTTACTCACCATCATGTCGTTCCAAACCTATGTGAGTTTCTTTTTCATGTTGAACACACAAACACACACACACACACAAAATATTTCAAGGAATTTTGAAGAACCAAACAGTTGTTGGTCACCATTGACTTCCATAGTAGGGAAAGAAATACTATGGAAGTCAATGGGGACTATGTATTATGTAATTACCAGCATTCTTCAAAATATCCTCTTTTATGTTCAACATAGGAAAGAAACTCATACAGGTTTTGAATGATGAAGAGAAGAGAAGAGAAGAGAAGAGAAGAGAAGAGAAGAGAAGAGAGGAGAAGAGAGCCAGTTGATCTAATCTTTCTCCCTCTTTAGTGTGCATATACCGTGCAGTATGAGGGTGTCTGGGTGCTGGATCTTTTTCGCTGCTTGTTTTGCTTTGCCATTGTTTTGTCTTATTTCTCCTGTGCTCCAACCAACCCTATATGAATATATGTGTCTGTGTTTGCGTATGCAATCACAGATCTGCGCCTTTCTTCCTGGATATTGTTGTACGGCGCTGATGCAAGACATGATAAGGTCTGCTTTTGTTTATGTCCTCCTTTCTCCTTTAATTTTCTAGGCCAGTTCACAATGGACAGAAATCAGCTACTATCAGATAGCTGAGAAGTGTCTCAGATCCTGTTCTGTCACTGCCATGACCATAAGAGAAACATTTTGCAGAAGGAAATACCAGGAGGTACACTCTGAATGGCGTTAACATGAACAAAAAGAGCGGCACTTGCTTTCTGTCTCAAAAACAAAACAACAACTTCCTGTAAAAGAGCAGCAGAAAGTGTCCACAAGGGAGATAGTTAAAGGACACATACAGTGCACTTTACGGAAATTAAACGGTCTGTGAGAGTTTTTTGTCTGACAGATTTGGGATTTTTTTGGGGGGAGTTGGAGGAACCAGGGTTAAAGATAGAGTAACAGAGACCATGAAGGGAGGTTAGAGGGGGTTGGGAAGAGAGGTCAGAAGTTTATGGAGAGAATATTTTTTCTCCTATGTGCCCTCTCCCTAACACCCCTCCTTCCAGAGAGATTTAGAAAGAAGGAAAGACACATAAACACACAGAAAGAAAAACAATGAAGATCAAATTGTATACAGATACACTGATTCTCTTAAAGCAGACATTTGCAAACTATGCATCAGAGCCTGGATTCAGATTCATATACAGTTTGATCAGGCCTGCAGGTCATTTATTTTGAAAACACCTCTCATTTACTTAAGATAGTTTTCATGAGCATTTAAAATGATCAGAGTTACCAGATTTCAAGATCCAAATCACAAAATCTGGCAACCTTGTGATTATCTCAAGATGTGACTTCATATCTCATATTTGAGTTTATATCTCCCAATGTTACTTTTGACTTTATATCTCACAACATGATTGTTTATCTCAAAATGTCTGCATATCTGACAGTTTGACTTTGTGTATCATAATGTGACATTATATTTTAAGATGTGACTGCATATATCATGTGACTTCATATCTCACAACATGACTGTATATCTCATAATCAGATTTTATATCTGACCGTTTTACTTTATCTTAAAATGTGACTGCATATCTCACATTGTGACTTTATTTCTCTTAATGTGACTGTTTTTTTAAACTACCTTTTTTTTTTTTACTTTTTACTCTGACGGCACTGGAAACAGGCCTCCAAAATCTCCATTGCAAAAAGACACAGCTAATAACAGTATTCTGCCCAGAAAAGTTTAATACAATGTATTCATTGATGAGGCAGCTTGTGCTTTTTGGTGCCACTTATATGTGAGCAATCCCTCTAATAAGCTTTAATTAACCAAACACAGATATTATATAAACCACACAACCCTAACACAACCCTAAACCCTTCACTTTGCCATTTTCCTTCAGCTTGCTTTTTTTGCAGTTATTTTTTCAATTTGCCCTTAAGACATCACTATATACTTTTAGCAGCTCTACCATGACACAGTATAGTAAATGTTTGTATGGTGGTCATTTGCGATGTCCTCGACTTTAAGATTTACAAGGCTTCATGTGACCTCTGACTTCTACAGCTATGAGCTATTCAGCCACATTTCAGACAAGCCTGTAAGACAAATAAACTAAGTAAGAAAAAAAGTCTGGAGAATAAGACTGCATACTAAACAAAAAAAGAGAAAAAGTGTAATCATGAACAAGCAGTTCATGGTAGAAGAACTTTATAGGATCAGTATTATGAGTTATGTTATTATGGTGTCTGTCTATTGTCATTCTGACTCAGGGATTGACTCTATCCCATTTCTCAAGTAGAATCAACACCTTAAGGCCTAAAAACAACCTCATAGGCAGGAAATGTCAATTATACCAAGTTCTGACTTGAGTGCAAGTCATGAAGAGAAAGAGGAAACGTGAAGCAGGGGGAAAAAGAACAACTGTATTACAAGGATTTCTTGCATGATTGTATGCCAATCTAAATGAAATTTGAACTAAAATCTCACAATTTTCATTCAACTCCTGAAATTAAACATTAGAGTCCTAGTTAGTCCTAGTCCTATTAGAGTTCTAGTCCTATTATGCTTTTTTACATTTTCAACATCCATTAGTGTATAATATTGGATGTACAAATGGTGCGCGTTAATGAGAATAAAATGAATAATTAATTTGTTATTTGTATGTTCTACAGTAGGTGGCCATATGGCGTATGCCTGCAAATAGGGGACAAACTGATGCTTTAAATACAGAATGATTCCATATTATACTGTCTCAGGGCCCCACCAATGTTCGGGGCCCTGGGCTGCAGCCCATGTTGCCTATTGGGATAACGCAGCCCGGGGGACAAAGCCCAAAAAAATGCATCCATTCATTCAGAGAGCCACTCACCTGGCTCTGGGGGTTTCATAAAGGCCTTCTGAAAATATCCATCTTTAAAACTTTCTAAACTGCAATCTCTTAACTGATGGATGTAGGTGTAGCGTAAGCTCCAATGAGAATATGATAGTCTTGTGTGAACCAAGCTTTGTTTACAGCAAAAGAAAACCTCTTGGCCTACAGTATATCGAAATCTTCAGACATTTTTCTTTACAAATCCTAATTAGTGACCAGTGTCTGTGAACAACAGTTGCCGGAAGCCAGAGATTATAGTTTATAAAGTTTTAAATATGGATATTTTTCTTACACAAACGCATCGCTTTTCTTTAAAAGGCCTGTATTAACCCCCAGAGACTTCTAGATAAATCCACTTTTTTGGGCTTCAAAATCATGAACCCCATTCACTGCAGTTATGAAGCTTGGAAGAGCTAGGACATTTTTTAATATAACTCTGACTGTATTTGTCTGAAAGAAGAAAGTCATATACACCAAGGATGGTTTGAGGGTGAGTAAACCATGGGGTAATTTTCATTTTTTGGTGAGCTCTCCCTTTAGTGCTGTTATCTGATCTGAGAATTCTGCTATTGACGTGTCAGAATGAAGCATTCCATGAAGCAGTGTATTTATTAAACTATTTTCTAGTAACTATATATCCATGTAAATTATAAAGCATGTATAATTCATGATTTTCAGATATTATCAATGTTTAACCGGTCTTTTTGGCCATAAAAATGGTTTCCTTAATCTGAGTGGTTCAAAAAAGTGTAACAATACACATTTGAAGATTTGGGAGGATGTGGAGGCACAACGGACTGTGGCATCAAGACTGTAAACAGAAAAAGGGCCCCAAATGAAGATTTAGGGTTTGTTTTGTGAAAATGAGACAGAAAACCGAAAACATCAGTGTGGTCAAATTCCTCTCACTCCCTTGTATTCAGAGACAAAAGATGGGTGTGATAATGACAGTCTGTTTTTTCTTGAAAACCTCACTCTCTCAGAAACCATATATAGACACAAGACTCCCCTTTTCTTCTTAGCGTGGGCAGAGAGATTGAGAAAGAAGGAGAAGGAGAGAGAGTGCTCTAAAAATAAAACATCTGTTCCAGGAGCAGGTCAGGTGGGAGGCAGGTCTGAAGCGCCATGACGAGGAAGATGAGAAGAGAGAAAAGCAGAGGTATAAGCCATGAGGAAAACGATACTGTAATCTGTTAGAGAGAGAGAGAGAGAGAGAGAGAGAGAGAGAGAGGACGAGGAACTGACTGATAGAGAAAGAGAGATGCCAAGCAGGGGGTTTTTACTGGACAGCACACTAACCCCCCCTGCACAAGTGTGTGTGTGCGTTTGTGTGAATGTGTGTTTGGTAAAGCCACAGGCAGACTTAAAGACAAACACCAGGGCCAGCTTGCAGAATGATGAATGCATGGAGAGAGTAAGCAGAGAGCAAAGCAGAGCAAACGAGAGGAAATGAAGGCATGGAGAGAGAGCGAAGGGAGCGCAGGCACAGAGGGGCCCTGAAAAATATCATGTGTCATCTGCGTGAATGTGCGCGAGAGAGAGTGTGTTTGGTGTGCTTTTTTGAAAGCATGATTTATGGGTGTACACGAGTGAGTAAGTGAGTGAGCTGGGTTCTGTGTGAGACTTCAGGAAAAGAAGGATTTGAGTGGAAAGACTGACAATGTGTGTGATGGAAAAATTAAGCTTTAAAACACAAATGGTAAAAATTAGGAACTCACATTGAGGAAATGATCAAGTTTCAAAAAGTATTTGCACTCAGTCCTGTTAAAAAAAATGAATTTTTTGGGAAGAATTTAGGAATTAATCAATCACTAAATAATTAACTATACACAATTTATTTTATAAAGATAAGGAGTTTTTTTCAGAAAATAATACTTGACTCATTATTTTAGATCAAAAATAATGCTATCTCATATATTGTCTAATATATATTAGACAAAATATCTAATAAGTATAATATATATATATATATATATATATATTAGTAATATTTCACAAAACTGTATTTTTTCACCAAAAATAAATAAATAGAAAGAAAAAAAAAGAAAAAGAGAAAGTCTTCTTTTAAAAAATATTGCTAGCAATGGCACAACAATCGCTGATTTTGGGAAGGGACTTCAAGGGAACTAGAAACAAGGAACAGAAAGGGATTTTTTGTTAGCCCAATGGTTGACAGCAAATATTCCCCTGCTGGGGGGGAAAAAAACCTTAATCCTAAACTGGTTTGCTGATCATAACTGGTTTTCCAGTCTGGCACACTGGCAGACCATCTTACACCTGCAAAGAAATCAGTGCAGTTCAGCAGGAAACGTTTTAATTAAATATTACACAGCTTATGGTTACTTTTATTGATCTTTCTTTTGATATTTTCTATTATTATTATTATTCATCTCTCAGCTATTTAAATTCAGTTTTCAGACTGATTTATTTGATTCATACTACCAAATCTGACCTTCCTGGAAGACAGGTACAATAAAACTAAATGAAAATAAGTGATGTTTGTTTGGTGTCCATAAGGAGTCATTTACTTTCTAAGCCATAAATATATAATAAATGACAGTACAAAATGTAGAAAACAGATATTGCACAAGACAATAAAGAGGAAGGGGGATCATCAGACCTTTTGGAAGTCACACAAAAAAGTCTTTCTGGTGCTCTACCCTCTCCCCTCATTCTCTGTCTGTCTCCCTCTCTTCAGAGCCTCTCGTGACAGGAGTTTCCTGGAATAAAGAAGTCCATCTGCTTTCCATTCAGGCACATAATGTGTTTCAGGAGACTACATTACCCCCCAACACACACGCACACACAAAACACAGAGTGCTCATTCACCCCTTTACACAGAACTTCACACTAACCTGATAATACAACTGCACAGTCTCCACGTCCCAGCTCTATCCAAATAAAAGAAGGCGAATTTTCACTTTGCCATTCAAAGTAGCCTTTCTGTGATGAGGACAGATTTGGGTAAAACCAAGAAAATAGTTCTTATGTGTAGTAATTACTAAGTAAAAAAGAGCAAAGAGGGCATGCAGATTTACAAAAAAGTATAATTTGCTTGTTTATGGTCTGAATGTAAAGTTAAAAGTATAGGGATTTGACATTTGTGACCCTGGATCACAAAACCAGTCATAATTAACACAGGTTTATTTCTAGCAATAGCCAACAATTATTGATTTTTCTTTTATGCCAAAAATGATTAGGCTATTAAGTGAAGATATTTTGTCAATTTCCTACCATAAATATATTAAAACTTAATTTTTGACTAGTAATATGCATGGTTAAGGAGCTAATTTGAACAACTTTAAAAGTAATTTTCTCAATATTTTGATATTTTTGCACCCTTAGATGCCAAGTTTTCAAATACTACCTTGGCCAAATATTGTCCTGTCTTCATTTCACTTACTTCATCATAACAAACCATACATCAATTGAAAGTTTATTTAATATAACTTCCGGAAAAATCTCACTTTCAAGAACTTGACACTTATGACTGGTTTTGTGGTCCAGGGTCACATTTGTTGTTGCTTTACAACGACACCCAAACATTTCTG
The DNA here is from genome assembly GCA_032359235.1 of Enteromius mattozi. Taxonomy (NCBI): domain Eukaryota; kingdom Metazoa; phylum Chordata; class Actinopteri; order Cypriniformes; family Cyprinidae; genus Enteromius; species Enteromius mattozi. Next base: position 5,941,414 of record JAUMHE010000044.1, on the reverse strand, counting down.
ATCTCATCACCCAAATGCTTCCATTTCCTGAAATGCCTACTTCCCATGTGCAGCGACCCAGACAGTGGGCGGGGCGTGTTCTGGGCGTGTGCGCGATGATCCAATCATTTTGCGAATCCTAACGCATGGGGTGATTCGCTCCGCCCCTCCACTCACGCTTCTCAAAGAGTGTGCATGCTCATGTCCCGCAGAATCAGAGACGCGACAGAAGCCGATAAGAAGCGTCGTTTTATCAACTCTCCTTTTGAAAGTACCCGTAGGATAAAAAATATATATATATATATCTCAGTCTTTTTTTGAAGTTGGACTCGTATTCGGATATATCTCGCGTGATAAAACGCGGTATTGTCAGTTGTCCCAACCGAAATCGAGGAGTTTATTCTCTCGGATCAGCCCGTTTCCTGCAACTAGACAGTCTCCATCTGTCCCATCAGCACGACAGGACGGTGGACATCACTGGACTTTTACAGATAGAAACTGGACGACACGCGGTGATTTGAATGCCTTTGCAGGGACTTTGCTGGCTTGTGTGCTGCAGACAAGGCTTCAGTTTGCTGGCTCGGGATCATGGGGGGGAAAAAGAGGAGGAAGAGTCTTTTGAGTTACGCAATCAGGACGAGCACACACACACAGGACGGGTATGTAGACAAAACTAAAGCTGTGTCGAAAACCCTAGGACGCTAGCTGGCTATCTAGACAGTATGATTTCCAGATTTCCAGTATGGTTCATTTCTGTAGTAAACTATCTGTTTTGATGCCACTTTTACTCTCTTATTGGAAAACGTAGCAATATTTTTGTATTTTTATTTACTTGTTACTATTTCACATACATAACAAGAAACTTTTATTGTTTTGAAGTAAAATCTAGTAACATATTGCCCATTTTTTCATTGTTTGGGGATGTGTGGTTCAGATCTCAGTTATTCACTTCCAACTAGCATGTATTGCTAAAGTTAGTTGTTCCAGATACCTGTTCCAGTTTACATTTTCATTTGGTAAAAATACCTTTTGTTGGGTGATTAGTACTTATTTACTAGATACATATTTATCTTGACTACTGGTTTCTAAGTGTCACTAGATACATTACTTGTCTCAGTCAATGGTTGTTTTACTAGTCACATATGATTAAGTATTAGTGTCTATTTATTCAGAACTAATAAAGCAAATTATTAGGAATATTTAATGTGTTCATGATTATAATAATTGCTAGTGGTTTATTGAATAACTATTAGTCACTGTTGTACTAGAATGTAATAAATAGTCACCCATATTTAAATGAGTAGTTACTACTAGTGAAATTGGAAAGGCTTACTATTTGTCACTACTGGATTATATGTTAGTAACTATATAATACTATAATCATAGTCATTCTCAAACACTACATGTGTATACTATAATGTATAATGTTTTTTTTTTTTAAATATTCATACATTATAGACATATACAGACATACTGTATTCTAAAAGCACTGACGTGCAAATTGATTGTATTGATTTCTCGTTTTAAGTGTTGGAAATAGTGTGTGATAAGAACACCAAGGTTGTTCTAGCAAAACTAGTTTTTCTGGTCATATTTTGACAATCAAAAGAAGCGCTCTGGATTTGCATGCTAAGATACCAATGCTCCCAAGGTATCATTTGTGGGCCATTAACACATATACTTACTTTCTATGGTTATGAGAGCTTTTCAAATCTAGAGGGACACCATGAATGTCAAAATATGTAGTTATAAAATATGTAATTGACCTTTGCCTGTAATCCAATTATGCATCCAAAAGTATTCCCGTTCTCACGCACAAGATCTTATTGTTGAAGCGTTTCTTGATTAGTCCGTGTGCGTTAAAGTAGGAAGACATAAATCATAGTGCAGAACAGAGACGAAGGGTTCCTGTGAAATGTAATGAGCAGTGTGTGAAGGACATTCAGCTGAGCCAGCACTCAGGTTCCCCATCTATTTTACGCCTCTGTGCAACTGAACACATCCGCATGATCAAATATTTAATAATGGTTCCTCTGTCAGTAAAATCTCTGCTATTAATCCCCTTTTGTACACTAAGCCAGCGAGCCTTTCTCACACTTGCACAAAGGCAGTTTTGAGCATTTCTGAATTAAAGCAGAAATATTTCCATCTCACACTCAGTAGACCCTGTGTACTACTTGGGATGGCTAATCGCCTGCAACTGAAAGTATTCCACACCCCATTATGACCCAACACCCATGTATAATGCTAGCTTACCTCAAGTGTACTGTCTACAGTTCATATCAGTTCTCTGATAGGCGGGTATAAAGACATATAGACATGTCTGGACATATACACACACACATGCCTTACGAGTCACCCACTGGTTTTCTAATATTGTGAAACCGTGTTATACACAAATGCACTGGGCCAATCAATAAGAAACAGCCTAAGGGACCTTTTGCACCAATCTCTTATGGACTGACCTCTTATCTCTCCCTACTCCCTTTATCCCTGCTCCATCCATCCTCTATGGACTAATCGCCCTAAAATCAATAATCCCCATATTTCCTTGCCCAAGTCTTATGCCATTAACCCATTTATGGCTCTTTGAAGGATTTCTGTGTGCGTGTGTTTCATGGTAGAATATAGGAGGTTAATAGGTCAATGCATCCCCCTTCCTCCCCAGGGTCACCATGCACCTATTTTTTTTTAAAAGGCACCAGTGTGAGTCCTTGGAGCCAACTGACAAGAAAAGACATGACCAGGAAGAAGAAAAAGTGCACTTTTTAAAGTGTTGTAAGATGGGATAGACAAATAGTAAAGATGGCTTTACACATGGGAATGGGTGATTTCTGAAACAGAGTTTTAGTAAACTCATTTTGAATTTGACTGGATGATTACATTTGATGAAGTTTGATCCACTGAACACTGCCAGTCTCCAGTATGTGATGTAACCATTAGATAATGTTACATAGTCAACCGAGTGCATGCCACATCTTCGGGTATCACATATACTGTAATGAAGCAGCTTTAAAGACTTGATAATCAGCACTAACTATATGAATGGCTATTGTAGTATGAGAACCCATTTGCTGAGTCATTGTTTTAGGGCATGAACTTTTATTATGATTTATCAGTTTTGTTTTTTTTGTTGGTGCACCACCACAATTGACTCTTGCTGTTTTCACTGTTGCCACTGTGCCTTTATTGATTATTGATAAAAGATATTGATATCTAGAGTGCATCTGCAAAGCCAGGCTTCCTCTTCATGCCAGGCAGGATCAATAGTCCGAGCAACAACCTTCAGTTGTCCTTCCTAAGAGAAACTTAAGTGGTTGCTGCTCAGGTCTTGGTGGGTGGCACCTATTTTTCTGTTGTTCATAATTAGCACTCATTTCTTTTGCTGGTTTGAACTATCAAAGCTTATTCTTTAAGGACTTTAAAACATGTTGGAATATTAAGCTTAAACTGGTAACTGTGTTTTGCAACATGATAGCTGGTTTCTAACTGGATTAAAGTGGTGAATAAATTTGTTCAGCGTTTATTCGACCAGTTATCATGTGCCACCAAAAAACAGCTTGACCATTTAGTGTGAGTCCAAAATTTTCTACCAGCCCATGATCATTTTGGATTTACTAAAGAGGCTTAGGGTGCAGTCACATTTACCATTATTCAGTGAATTTCTATGTGCGAAAGTCCAGGAATTTCTTTAAGAATCCACACAAATGGGAACTTTGTATAAGGGCAAAAGATTTCCCCATTCAGATTTCACATCTGTTCAAGCTGGTCCTGTGAATTCACCTCGTTGACCAACAGAAAGTGAGTTCTGTGTGAGCACTGCTCATGCTTTGCCCGCAAAAATTCACTGAAATTTTGCTAATGTGATCATATCTACCATTTCTAGTGCATAGATAAGGGCTTAAACAGTTTTTTCAAACTGGGAATTTCAGTGTCTAAATCAGTCTGGCTTAGTTTCATTACTTTACCCATTTTGCTTGATGATTTTGCTCTGTTTTGATAAAGTATTAGCAACCTTTTCCCCCAAATCAAATTAAAAACCAGATACTTCTAGAATTTGGGCTTTCACTGTCAACTATTATTGCCGTAGAGTAAATGCATGCTTGGAAGACACGGAGTGTACAGAGAGGCCTGGTTTGGCTGAAGTCTAGGAAAGCCCGCTCCGGAAACATCCATTGACGTGTTTACACAAAGACCTCCTCCATTGCACCCAGCCCTCTGTAGGCCACACACTCAAGCAGGTGGTCAGACCCCACAGACGTGTGTTTGGATACTTCCTCTCTGCAGCGACTGTTAACGGTCCTTTTTTTGTGCCACAGGAGACCGCAGCTGAGTGTATCATCTCCACAGACACACTTTTAACTCACATGTACATCTGTACCATATCTATGCCCTATATTTTGTCATAAAATAAACGTAAAGCTGATATTCAGGCTTATAACTTTGTATTTAATGCTAACATTAATGCTTTTCTCACCCGTATGTTGTCCAAACCTGAATGACTTCCTTTCTTCTGTGGAACACAAGAGATATGTTTCAACAGTTTCAACAGTCATTGAGATACTTCAACATGTCTCCTTTTGGGTTTCACAGAAGAAAGTTATAAGGGTTTGAGTTGACATGAAGGTGACAAACTTTCCTGTTAATAATAGCAAGCATGCAGCGGTGCAGTGCTGGTTCAAGGCTCTGCTCTTCTGACGTCAGCAGCGGTCTCCAATCAAGCTGGCCAAACAGACAGCGGGCGAGCTGAAAGAGAGCTTCTGTTTGTCCTGCACGCTCTTGCTCTTCCCTCTCTTTCCTCTTTTAGAGCGATGAACATCCCTTGCTTCACTCTTCCGTGTTTCTTAGGAGACACAGAACTTTCTTTCTTTTTGTTTTTGACATTCACGCTGTGTCTTGAAGATGTTATGACACCAGGACACCCGCCCACTGCAGCTGTCGGGGTGAGGAGCAGGGCATCCTGGGAAAGAAACACAAACTGGCAGGAGTTTCTGGCACAGACTCAGTGTTGTTAATGTATAACGGTAGAACCACAGAGCTTTGAGATGGTATTTCCCCCACACCCTCTACAGTGAGCCAAAATCTTGCGCTATGCAGGTCTAAATTGAGGTTTAATGTTTTGTTGTTGTTTTTGTTGAAGCGATATGGGCAAAATAAACTGATTTTCCATAACGCTACATTTGTTTTTTTCCCCTTATGTTTTCACTTTTTAGTCTTAGTTTCCCAGCAACTGTTACGCAAACATAAAAACGGATTGCATGATACCTTGAAATTCAATATTAAAAGTTAAAAGTGATGGTCTTTCAGGCCACTCGGAAAATTTCAAAAAGTAAATGAAGTTTGTTTTGTTTGGCTAATCCTGCCTGTCCCTAAAAGTCCCCTCTGGGTAGAAGCGTAAAAAAAAACAAAAAAGCACACAGACGAACATCTGCTCCAGAGGCCCGTGGTTGGCAGAGCGGCGGTATTTCCGCCCACTTACTCAACCCCATCTCTTGGGACACGGGAACGGAAGTGAGCCACGGAACGAACCCATCACGGCATCTCCTGCCCGGATGATTCATCCTGCTCCTCATCCCGAAGCGCTCTTGCCAGAGGTCCCGCTCACATGCCATACCTTTCCCAGCTTTCCTAACCGACGCAATCCCCCGATTAAGCTTTATTAGATATAATGTGAAACAGACCGACTTATTTTCAGTGCTGTCAACTCTTTATATGTCATGGGAAGTGGTTCGTAGTGGAAGGTATGACACTGAACAAGAATTCGGATGTGTGGCTTCCTGAAATTCATCTGAATTTGAACTCTGATCTTGCCTGAAGCCCTACAGGTTAAAAGGACGTCTTTAACATATGAAGAAGTGCACGTACACCGCATTATCAAATGAATGAGAAGCGTGGGCCACTCAGAGGAACCGAATGACGAAGAGAGAGCAAGAGAGAGGTTTAATGACACCTCTCAGTCTCTCCTGCTGAGCCTGTCCAACATTTATGGTGCCTCTCCACCCTGGTTAAACATTAAGCGAGTCTCATTATACACACCCCTTTTGCTCTGTAACACACTTTTAGCTTCTTTCTCACCTCCATCCTGCTCTTTTGACTCCACTCTTCCTCTGGCAGGGACTTCAGCCAGTCCATCCCTCTATGCCAAGTGGACTTACAACTTTCTCTACTCCCTACGCCATCATTGTTAATGTGTGTGTATGAACTAAACTTAGCAGCTCTAGTTGTAAATTGTGACTTGCTGGTTGTGAAGCATCTTGCTGCTGACCTGGATAGTGTTTCATAGATTTAGCGCCAAACCTGTCACATGCACCTTAATAAACAATAATCATTATTATATTCAAATAGCATTTAGCATTACATTTTGCGGTGTTTGATCATCTTTTAATGCACACTTTTATTTTTCTTTAAGAAGCTTTAGAACCAATGGGTTGTTAAGTCGAGATACAAAATAACTACTAATGTTAAAAAAAAAAAAAAAAAATCCTTTACATTCAAATGAAATGTTTGTTGTTTCTTTGAAAGAGTTTGTGTAAGAAAAGAAGCGTCTTCATCTTCCTGACTCTTTAGCCTCATGAACCTCAGGAGCCCGCAACCCGGCACGGAACGTTCCTCCGAGGCCGTGCCAGAGCCCTGAAACATGATGCCACAGGGCAGCACAGACTTAGTCACACACACATAGAGGTGCGTGTCTGTGAAAGAGGTCAAGGTGAGAGGGGGCTAGAGTTACAGCTGATGTGGGGGAGTCAGACTGAGTCAGTTTACAGCCGGGATCGATTCTGATAAACCTCACCGAGTCACTGGACCAAAGGGCAGAATCAGAGCCAATGCATACCAGTCATTAACGGGAACCCGCAGGCGAGCTGAGCGTGGCACCGCAGCCTGGGCCTGCCAGTGGGTGGGCGGTTGACAGGGGTCAGATGGTCATCTCAGTGGGTAGAAATACATGGTTGTGTAAATAAGCCTCTTTGTAATTTTCCTGGAAATCAACTTTAACTAGAATCCTCTCATAAACAGTATTTATTGAAAATTGCGGTGTGCTCGCTGCCTGTATGGAGAAACACTGCTTTTATTGACTACAGGACCATTCATAAGAAAATTGCTGGCAAAACGGTAGGAGCCAACTAATCTTTCAGGACACTTTTGTACATGTTTTTTTTTAGCTATCGCCTCCCAGAAGGTATTCAAGGCTTCACTTTGTGTGTGTTTTGGTTTAATAGTGTTGACAGACGCAACACAGTTCAAAGCAGGAAATGTCTGACATTGGTTTTTCTGTTTCCCTTCCTCATGTATGCCATTTAAGGTATAGTTCAGCCAAAAATGAAAAATCTTTCATCACCCTCACGTCGTTCCAGTCCTGTATGACTGACTTTGTTTTTGTGGAACTCCAAAGTTGTTCTTTTTGTGGCTCAAGTAGTACATGCATGTCATGTAGCACAGAGAGGAAACTAAAGCTGACATCGGATCTGTTCGCAGGGAAGGACAGTGTGGATTTACTGTCCACTGGGTGTGAAGGGTCTGAATGTTGGCTGCGGGACAGAGTTTATCCAGAGGGGCTGGGTGGGGCAGAGCTGGGTTGGTATTGCAAGTAGACGGATTGAGCACAAAAGTGCTCTATGTCTTTGTTAGTTCTAAGAAGAGCCCTTATTTTGAATTTTATGATCTGCATGCAGCACTCAAGTGCCCGGGACTGTTAAGTGTTTGTGTGTTTGAATTCACTGCCAGGTACCAAAGAAGAGGTGCTGTTACTAAGTGCACTTGTTCATAGAAGTATGTGTGTTAGTTTATGACCTCGTGACAAAGTGTTAGCCAAATTGCAAAAATTCAAATGCAGAAATGGTTTATAAAAAAAACTAAATAATGTTACATTTTTAGTAATGTAGTGTCAAAAAAATTGTGAAGTTCCAGCGAAACGGAAGTAGCAACATATTTTTTATTCTGTATTGTGACATGCATTGAAACTGCCCTCCTGTTGGCACTGATAGCCTTGCTGTTGCGCAAAAGGTGTCCCGAGTTCGATCGTCTTTTCATTTTTATTCAAGGCATGAAATAAACGCATATGAACATCAGAACATATTTTACTTCAACTTCGGAAAGATGTCAGTACACACACAATTTTTTACGATTAAGTCCGTTGAAGTTAAAGCTGCGGTCCACGTTTTGTTTTTAGTGTGATTCCTTGCAGCTTTTATAGTGTTCTGGCTGTTTTTAGCACATTCCTGTGCAGTTGCTTGGGTTGTCATTAATGCATTGCTAATGGTTGCTAGGATGTTGTGAGTTTCTAGCTTGTTCTGCTGTGCGATTGCTAGGGTGTTTTGACTGTGTTTTAGCATAGAGCAGTGTGTTTTTACTGCATTGATATCAAGTGAAAATTTCTACAATTATGTGAAATTGTAAATCCACTTATATGAAATGGCACCCTTCTTCCTGATAAGCTGTGTGGTTTAAGATTTCAAATAGCGGAGGCCTAGTTTAACACCCAAGGATTTGTTCAGATGCATAACCCTAAGCGTGAGCAGTAATGGTGATTTTAAGAATAGTAAAGGTCAATGGGAAATCCACATTAAGCCTGCTAGGTGATTGTGTGTTTGTGCATGTGGTAGTTTCAGAAAATGACTCTGTATCATATAGCAAATGGGAAGTGTGGTCAGTTTGTTACCGTTCCGGTTTACATCTGCAGAACCCATGGGGTTTTCTTTAACCATGGGAGACTTTTAGAATCCAGTAACTGACTTGGCATGGATTAGGTATTCATACAGTTGCTTGACAATTACCATACAAATTACATGACTTAACTCATCATTAGTTGACAATTATGAATGATGAAACACCATACAGTTGACTGGCTGCCGTTACGACCAATTGCTACATTTTCTTTTGGTTAGCCACGTTGAGCCACATCAAAGGCTTTTCCAGGTCATTCTGGTTGACCTTTCCTGAACCCCTGCTGCAGTCCAGAGCTCTTTTCTCCTTCTGTCTTCCCCTCTTTAGTATGAGCTCTGAGATGGGGAAGGGGAAGCCAGACCTAAGGAATGCACTAAAGAATCCGGACATCCCTCGAACTGTGGCCCGCCATGCTGTCAATCATCTGCGCAGGCGTCAACAGCCAAACCGTCTCAGACAGCTAGTTTTTGAGGCCACTGCTAGCACATTGTGCTTGTGCAACAGTGGAGTTGAATTAGGGCTGGGTGATATATATCGAATTATATATTATGCGCATCTCATCAGTAAAGCTGGTTCTTTGATTACCGGTAAATCTCCATCAGCTGTTTTCAAAGAACCGGCTTTACTGACAAGATGCGCATAATATATTGTTCGATATATATCGCCCAGCCCTAAGTTGATTGTACAGTTACTTTGAAGGTTTTCACCCATATGCTGGCATTCGATTTTTGGTATAATGCCAAGCCATAATTATTTATAATGATTCATAATTAAAGACCAGCTGTTTCATGACTAACCTGCAATGAAACAGAATGTGTTGCACATATGACACTAAAATAATTAAATTATATGAACTAATGTACTGTATATGGCAAATGTAACACAAAATGCCATAATGGCACAAATGAAAAGTCTAACTTGTCACACAAGTTATCTCACGCTAAATTATACAGTTATTCATAATTTTTACTTGTAAAAACCATGCAGTTGACTGAATTTTACAATCATGGTAATTACAGTTTCCGTTTTTCACCATTTATGGTAATGTAACTTACAGCTAGCCAAATTAACAGCTGTTTACTGTAGAAGTTTTTTTTTTATTTTATTTTTTTTATAGTTTGTATCCACCACTGAAATTTTGGTATCATGGCTACCCGAAGATACTAAATAGAAACCATATGATGTGTGTTGAACGTATCGAAAAAAGGAAGTGAAAGAGACTGGACATTCTTCATGTACTGCACATCCTTTGAGAATATCTAGCAGAGTTTACTGGAAGAGGAGTGAGAGATCAATACCTGCCAGATGCCCATATGTTCTGTCCTTTCTCTTTTACAGGGGCAACTAGAGGTCACTCTGTCTCAGCCCACTCGCACAGCCAACGGCACACCCTGGTGAGTTCAGACATTAATGATGTTTAATAGGATGTGTGTGTATCTGTCCTACATCTCCCTCACAACCTGGACAGATAAGTTTGTCAGTGCATACAACACATATCCTTACAGAAAAGTACTGTAGATCGTATCAGAAATAAATAGCGTACAGAATTAGTTCTTATGCTCACCAAGGCTACGTACATTTGATCAAAAATGCAGGAAATCATTAATATTGTGAAATATTATTACATATAAAATAAGAAATAAAGTAAAATAATTTTTTTTTTCTGTGTTTTCTGTTTAAACACATTAAAAAACATAATATACTTATAATATAGTTTTTAAAAATGCCTTTACTCCAGCCTTATGCGTCACACGATTCTTCAGAAATCATTGTAATATGTTGATTAATGCTCAAGAAACTTTTCTTATTACTGTAAATTTTGTTGTGCTGCTTTATATTCTTATGGATATATTACAGTTACATTGTTACATGTTTTTTCAGGATACTTTGCTGAATAGTAAGTTTAATAGAACAGCATTGTTTCAAATGTACACACTTAGCGTATGTTTTAAGATAATGGTACATGAGCTTGCCTGACTACTGTATGTCAGCTTTGGGTGTGTCACAGCACAAAGAATCAAGCACACAGACAAAATGTTTTACCATTAATCATCAAAAACTCAGTGCAAATGAGCGGTAATTTTATTTTATTATCTAGAGTGTGGATCCTTGAATCTAGAGGAAGTGTGTGTGTGTTATAGCAGGTTGAGATTTGCAGGAAACCTTTAGCCAGACGGTGACTCAGTCTTTTTTATCGCATGTAGAGGTTGCTCAGTCTCATCACGGATTAGACACACACGTGCTGTCATCCTGAGTGCTTTCTGTCGCGCTCGGCTGACTGGATGTGGAATGTCTTGGCAGTATTCTTAAGTAAATTGTATTATTTTTAGCAGAGGTCAGAAAGACTCACTTCATCATACTCTCCTCAGTCATCATATCCGAAAGAAGCCTTGTCTTTGTATCTGTCCCTCTTGGTTTATTTCCTCCTGCCTTTTTTTTTTTTTCTTAAATCTCATACCGAAGAACATTTTGTTCATTTTTGGCTTTCTCCTGTTGCCAGCTGTTCTGCACTGTCAGTCAATTATTGGGTCAACCTGACAGGTCACAGCTTGGTGCTAATGTGTTTCCCACGTTTTACCAGATGGGCGCCTGGACTTTCATGGTTAAAATCTGTTGTTTTTGTTTTTGACTGAAATATTTTTAACCTATTTTTTTTTTTAAAGGGGTCATGAACTGAGAAACCAAAATTCCCTACCAAAAAAGTTTCGCAACTTAGTTTTCAGAACTGTAAGTCTCGCGTTAGCCTAAAAACCACTTATTTTGAAGGCAGTCTGCCAAAACAACAGCTTGTGAAATGTACAACTCTGTGATGCAATAGTGTGGATAAGCACCGCCTCCGCAGAAGAAGATCAACGCCTGCTACTACTTCGCTGCCTGTTTGGCCCCGCTCACCGGTTCACGCATGTAGTTTTTTGACAGAGGCAAATGCACAGGTCTATACAGAAACCAAATGATAAAGATGTCACAAAGACAACAAGATGCTGTGCAGTCTTTGCATTGCCTTCCTTTTGATCCCAACGTTAGGAAAGAGTGAATGAACTTTAAAGATTTACACACACAGGCACACACGCATTTACTTAGCTGTCTGAATAATAGCCTTAATTACATTAGTAATCATAATTACTAGAAACTAACCCAAATATATAAAATTTTTAACAAAATGAGGGCATCCCAGAATGTCTCCTTCACATTTCCTTTTCTTATGGACAATTTTGCTTTCCAACATGTGGTCAGGCCTTCCAGCAAGGACATTGCTTATTTAGTTAATAAGCAGCACTGCATTTGAATTGTAAATAAAATCGATCATCTAATGACTACAGTTCAACATACCACAAGTGTACTGTAGAGAATACTGTTATAGTAATTAAGTGTACTACATAGAGAAGTATGCACTCAAAGTGTAGCCTACTTCTTTTCTGTTTGTCATGTCTTATTAATGCTACGACTTTGGGGATTTAGCAGTTAGTCTTTTCCCTACAGGCTAGCCTAGAAACTGATATTGTCTTCCTGTAACAAACCAATGATTTATTTAAATCGAAAGTGTGTGTGTGTGGGAGTGTATAATGGATAACTGGGTTATATTAGCTTTTATGGTAATTGTGTTAACTATTGATTAATCAGGCTATTGATGTCTGTTACTGTAAGTCACATGGAATTGTCAGTGAAGGTTACACGCAAAAGAATCTCCTTGATTCAGCAGACATTTATGGAGGAACACATAAAATATGTTTGCCTTCTTTTACCTTTCCTCCATCCTTCCATTTCTTTTATCAGTTTCCTGTCAGTGTGGGCCACACAGCTGGTTTGGGTTACCGAGGGTTACACACACAGCGCTACTTTGCCTTCATATTAACCATTCTGCCTGGCAGTGTTACCAACCAGAGTTTCCAGTTCCATGACGCTATTCCACTGAAAACATACAAAACATTTCAATTCACGTCTCCAACCACAAAATGGTTTCATACGGCCACCTCACGCCTTTATCCTTAAATCTGCAAATCAGTCTTTTTTTTTTTTAGCTTTTAATGTTATTCTATTTTTTTCATATGCTTCACTACACCACATCTGTTACAGCACATATGTTTTTTTTTTTTGCCTTTTATTATGAATAGAGAGTTTAAGAAGAGATAGTGTTAGAGGATAGGAAAACAGGTTAGGACAAAACAAAACCTCAAAGCACTGTTGTGCTGGCCAAAAAGCTGTGTTTCTGGCATAAATCGATTTCTATGTATTTCCAACATGTCTTCATGCATTATCGTTTAGAAATTTGTAGTAAGATTTTGTTGTGGTTTTTGACAGGAGCATCTCATGCTTTCATCAAAAAATACATTCAAAATGGTAATTTTATGAAATATTATTACAATTTCAAATAATTATTTTCTATTTTAATATATTTTAAAATGCATTTTATCCCTGTGAAGTCAAATGTATGCTGTTTTGCTGCTCTAGAAACATTTCTTAACATTATTAGGGTTGAAATGAGTTGTGTTGCTTAATACTTTTGCTAAAACTGTGATATTTTAAAAAACGGCATTAATTAGAAATGTTCTAACATTATAAAGGTCTTTACTTTCACTTTTGATTAGTTTAATGCGTCCTTGAATACAAACATCAATTATTATTTAATTATTATTTCTTACTAACCCCAAGCTTATTTTTATATTTTAATTGTGTTTATCAAATGACTTCAGTTGCTCGTCTGGTTTCCAGGTAATTTTAGTTTGAGGCGCAGTTTTGTACTTGTAATGTAATGAGAGAAAAGGTTTTGCAGCTGGACTGCATAGGTTTCCCAGAGTGAATTTGCTTTCACTTCCGTAAACAAGCACGATTTGCTTATTTTCCTTTTTTCCCCTCATCAAATTAGTGCTCAGGGTGTTTCATTTTACATCTCTCTCCAAACAACAGCTAGATTCTCTGAGGCGCTTGACTGACAGTTTGGTTTAATATTTTGTCTATGCTGCTTTATCTTATATTTCCATTTATTTGTATTTCTCTCTTGCTGTTTCTCCCTTAAGGCTTCCATGTCTAGATTTGGAGAAAGACACACTCATTTTCCTCTCCTCCTTTTATTATTCCTGTCGCTTAATCCTGTGTGACAAATTGCTTCCTGCTCTGCTCTCCCTCATACAGGAAGTCAGAAAAGAGTGGGCAGCAGTGGGTATGATTGGGATGGGTTTGATTGGACAGCTGTGGAAACCTTGTAGACACACACACACACACTTATCTCACAACCCTCACCTCTTCACAGATCCACTACACCAGTCCAAACCTGCGTTCCAGCTGTGACTATTGAATAAACCTCTACTTTACAGTTTCCAGACTTAAACTTCAAACACGCCTCCACATCTAACACGCACTCACTCACACGATCACACAACACAAATCTGTCTATAAATTTAAATCTTCACTCTCACATCGGAAAGAAAATAACAAATGAGTCCTTTAAATGTCCCCGTTGATTCTCTTACAAGTTAAAATAGAAAGCAAATGGACTTTTTTTAAAATAACAGATCCAAGCTGTGATTTTAATGTGAAAATTGCGTTAAACATTTCTTGGGAAATGTGAACATTATAGAAATGAAGGGAAGCTGGCACACAATAGAAATGTAATGGTATACACAGGGGAAGCCACTGGGACTCTTTTATTAAATGTGATGAATTAATTATGTTTTAGAGCACAATAAGTGGCTGGCAGTAAATACTTTAGAGAGTTACAGTGAATGAGACAATCATTTTGATAGGAAACATTCAGATGTGAATTGTTTAGTCACTTAGCTTGTTGAGACAAAGTCTAATGACTTTAAGTTATTTGGTGTGTTTCCGTTGTAGTTGATGCAAGTCTTCGCACTAAATAAAATCTATATCTGCCTCAAGTGTGGTCATATCCTTTTTTTCTAGCATTTTGGAAAGTTTTAATATGAATATCACTTTGAATTTAAATTTATACTGAACCCATACTGAATTACAGTATTTGAGCCATGCTGTTCACATAAATTTTATGGTTGTACAATTACATTTTTATGTCTCCAAATGAATTGTAGGAGTAACATCTGAATTCCATAAAGTCTCTTAAGCAATCAGTGTCTGAGCAATAAAATGTTAATTTGGGCAAACATATCCACACACTCTGTAAACATTCATGATAACTTCATTGTGATACTTCTTAATAGTTTAAAAATCACATCATCTTTTAAAACCACTGACTTTTTAGTCAGAATGGCAACTTCTCATTCATTGCATGCTATTTTTTTTATAGAGCAAGTATTATTTTCTTCACCCTTATTCAGCTGACAGGAATGGCCGAGTCAGGGCACAAAGGTTTGGCATTCAGCCATTCTGATGTCACTGTGTGCGCCACTCTTATCCTATATAATGGATCAAACAGTCACACCACGCCAAACCCTGTGCTTTATCAGTGCCTTCGCGTGTAGGTGTGGCATTTCAAGTTCAGACACACAATAATTGCACTTACACGTGTGTGTGTGTGTGTGTGTTCACTATTGCGCATGTGTACACGTATTCTTTTGAATGAGACGTGATCTGCTTTGTGTTGATCTGGAGCTGGTATTGTTAGGTAATCGACAACATAATTGTGTTAGGTGTTATCTGTCTCCTGGGGTCCAAGGTGCTTATACTGATCTAGAGTGGCTCATTCATTTAGAAGGGCACCACTGATTAGACAGCCAAAGGCCAGCTACTGTAACCCTCACTTCCTGTCTTTCTTATTGCTTTCTTTAGCCACTAACTATATTTTCCCAGAGAAAAAGCTAGATAACAAGATTTTCGTTCAGGCCCGCACTTTTAACAAAGGTTCTTCAGCCCCATTAGAAACCATTGTATTATCAAGAGCCATTCTTTACTGTGTAGGCGTCTTAAGTTGAATATGGTATGGTTCTTAAGTTATCTGTCTATTGTTATTTTCCCATCTATCATTCTATCTATTAATCTGTCCATTGCTATATCTATGGTTCTAAAAAGTAATATATTAAAACTGCAGTTCGGCTGTTCAACCTTGAAGTTCACTATGGAAAAGAATTCCTGGAATTTTTTTCTCAAAACATTTAATTTCTTCGTGACTGAAGAAAAAAAGACATGAATATCTTGGATACATATCAATCTTTAAATGCAAGATATTTAAGATATTTAAAATGCACCTGAAGTTTACTTGCAATAGTTCCACTTTAGCACAATGAAATATATACTGTATAATATATATCTTCAGTTGGACTAAAGCATTAATTCCGCACAATTAAAGTGCATTATGCACAAATTGTACCAATTTAACAGACTTTAAATATACCAGAAAGGTACACTATCCATCTATCTACCTATCTACCTGCCTGCATACCTACTTTGCTATGACCCAGAAATCACTTTATTTTCATCTCTTATTTAGCAAAAATTTGGCCCGTGCATATTGTGGGTCTGCTTTTGCACTTATGCCACCGTGCCAGTGCATGTGCTTGCTATTAGAAACAGGCCTTGGATTTTGTAGTGCGCACTCTGTGTTGAGTATTACAGGCTCCTGTACTGTCATGTCCTGAACAGAGGTAAGAGATAATCCGATGAGTCAGTGTTTCATATCTCTCTATAGCCTTTAAGTGAAATGAGGCGTGCGCCGACCTGGATCAGTCATCACCTGCTGCTCCGGTTTTTCTGTTTCGCACCAAAATATCTGTCCTTTTAGGTCAACGTTGCAGACCTCCATATTCATAAAAAACATTTTTAGTTTTACTTATAGTCTAGACAGATCCAGCCCCTGAGACATGAGTCATAAAGCTCAACTCCAATTTTATACCCCATATCCATCCATAAGATATGTTACTGCCCTCTAAAGTCTCTATATAGCAGAGCATGTTTGTCTGTATCTGCGTGCTGGTCTCATTCCAGCAGCCTCCAGCAGAGATAGACCTCGGCTCATTTTATCTGTGTGTGTTAATGCTGTCTAGATTAGGATGAGGGTTATTCTCATGCCTGCGGGACAGAGAAGGTTTTTTGTTGAAACGGGATTGTTGATCTTGATTCTGCTCTGGTCCATGAACCGGTTCTGGCAGGTTCTGACTGGCTGATTCCAGCCCTCACAGCTCCTGCGATCTGAGGCTTCCTCTTTTTGTGCTGCCTGCGTCTCTCTCTCATTCTCTCTCTCATTCCCTCTCTCTTTCTGATGGATGTCTGTAAACTCTTGACTCCGTCTGAGCTTCAACTTAAATTAGAGAGTGATGCAAATCCACAGGGATCTACCACTGCATCTCCATTACACGCATGCACTTGTAAACAGACCTGTAAATAAATGTACAGAACACTGATAGGGTTCAAGATATTCAAAGAACACACAAATATTCAGACACAGATATCATATCTGAGGTCAATGAAAAGGCAGCATACTCTTAGACCAGACTGGCAGGCTTCAAAATGCAGCTTTAGAAAGACTGGAGCCAGAATGCAAAGCAGATATTTAATTGTACATATTCATATTATATTTTTTTACATTTAAATGACCCTTGTCGTCATTTAACAATAACAGTTAATAACACAGTTGAATCTTGAGCAATTTAATTTTGAGCATTTAAAACAGTTGATGTTAGTTTGCTTGATTTAGCTTGTTCAGCATTTTGCTAACGGTCGTATCATGAAAACAAGTACATTGATGTTGTCCAAAATATTAATATAAGTACACATACAGTGTGTGTTTGTGTGATCGGGCACTGGGCCAGTCAATAATCATATGATCACTGGTTACAAACCATGATGTTTTTGCAGAGCATCAGTATGAGGAAATGAGTTTTCAGGACTCTCCATTTGATTGACTTAACAAATGACTAATTTGGGTGAGAAACTATCAAGTCCATATAATTAGTGCCAAATGGAGTTCTGACTTCAGATAACAGGAGATTCAGGAATGTCTTGTTTGATTAACCGACACAGTCACATTCAATTCCTCCTTTTCGGCCCAAAGTGTGTGTGTGTTGTTTTATACTGTCTGTGTGCCAGTGTTATCAGAGTGATTATCCATCCATCACTGTCTACTTCAAGGTTCTTGTGCTCCCAGCATTCCCCAAAACATCTATCATGTTAGCTAATGGTGTCCTCTGACTAATCTTTTACCTGCTCATTACAAGCTGTTATTCAGTTCATAACAAGAGTCTTTTAGTCCAGGTGTACAATTAACCATTCTCTGACACCTTGATTTTTATCCATGTTAATTATATTATGAGTTGTTTCTTGCAAGAAACAACCTCAGCAATTTGCGAAGTTTCCTCCACGCTGAATATTCCATGGCCAACTGTAAAGAGATGTGGGAACGTGAAAGTGTTTAGGAACAGCAGCAATTCAGCAGTGAAGCAGAAGACCACATAAAGTCACAGATAGCCGAGACGCATGGTGCGTAAAAGCTGATTCGATAGCTGAGGAGTACCAAACTTCTACTGGCAGTGATACTGTGCAGCGGGAGCTTTGTGGAATGGGTTTCTATGGCCGAGCATCTACATGCGAGCCTCAAATCAGTAAGAACAATGCCAAGCATTGAATACAATGGTGTGAAGCGCACCACCGCTGGACTCTGGAGCTGTGGAAATCTGTTTTGAGAAGTGACGATTCTGGCTCTAATGATGGATGCCAGGAAAACGTTCCCTGACTGACTGCATAGTGATAGTTGTAAGCTTTGTTGCAGGAGGGATAGTGGTATTGGGCTATTTTTCAGGGAAAATCTTAATGCTTCAGCATATCAAGACATTTTTAGCAATGCTTCCATATTTGTGGGAACAGTTTGGGAAGGCCTTTTCTATTCCAGCATCATTGTTCCCTAGTGCACACAGGTCCATAAAAACATGGTTGGATGAGTTTGGTGTGGAAGAACTGTGAGCCCTGACCTCAACCACATTGAACATGTTACAAGGCCTTCTTCAACATCAGCACTTGACCTCACAAATGCTCTCCTGGATGAATGGGCAAACATTCCCCAAAACAGTCTAAAATGATGAAAAGGTCCTTTATAGTATAGGTCATGTTTATTGAGCACCAAGAGAAAGTGGACCCACCCATGACATTTTTCCTAGTGATGACTATTTGACAACTATTTTCTTGTTGGTTTCTCTAGACCAGTCTTGTTCTCCTAGGCTCTCCTAGTTTTCTCTTTGCGTGCGAGTGTCCTTGGCGTCTCTTAGTCACGTTTATTTTCAGTCTTTTCCCTGACTGCCAGACCGATAAAGCTCTGCCTGCCTGGCCGTGGTGGTGGAGGGATGTGTGTGTGTGTGTGTGTGTTGTGTGTGTGAGATGTGAAATGTCTGCATATGTGAGGTGGTTTTGTGCTATGTTGGGGTCTGTTTTAGCAGCAGAAGTGCGATGTTGACCCCAACTTCCCTCAAGGGATGGGTGTGCATATATATGTGTGTGTGTGTGTGTTTTGGGGGCTAGGGGAGGGGGTTGTACAGTACTTACTGGGTTACAGTAGGCACATTGCTGACGTCTGTGTTGTTTCATGTTGTTCAGTCTGTCAGGAGTTCCTGAGGAGAAGAGAAGTCTCATCACACAGAAGAGTAAGATGACGATGGACGAAGAACCTGAGGGGCTTGTGAAGGGTGAGGAAGATATTATTCTTCTTAAAAACTCTGATTCACCAGATCAAGTCATATTTGTCATTATGACATTAAACTGATGTATTCTTTGCATGCATTGGTGTGTTTGTGTGAATTATGTCCCCCTTTTTATTCTGCTGGTTCCTTGGAATCTTTATTCTGAAGTAAATAAGATTTACAGCATGTAGATAACAGTTTCAAAGGTCCAATTGTGTTTTCAGCTTTATGATACTCTGGTAGCTTTATCTGTATTCAGTTAATCTCAAATCTGACTCATAACTACCTCTGTATTAATCTGGGTGCAGCAGCTAAACAATGTCTACACACACACACACACACACATATAACCATCTAAATGAGGACATACCGTTTATTTCTGTTGTCTTTATGTAAAGATAATTATAATCAGTCTAAACTACCCCAAATAGACTAACGTGTAATAAATTAAGCAATATTGTTTACAGATATTAATATTGAACTTTACCATTGTTGGAAAATATCAGGTGAACATGCCACTGTTCAAAATAACTGTTTAGTTGGTTTTTGAAAGAAATATGCAAGGCTGCATTTATTTGATCAAAAATATAAAACAAATAATATGACAATAAAAGTGTTATGAAAAATTATAAAGTGTGATTTAAGGCTGAATTTTCATCATTACTCCAGTCTTCAGTGTCACATGATCCTTCAGAAATCAATCTGATATGCTGCTTTGCTGCTCAAGAAACATTTCTCATTGTCAATATATTTTGTTATTTTTTTATTCAAGATTCTTTGAATATAAAGTTCAGAAGAACAGTACATACTCATACAGTAATATTCAAGCAATACTGTCAAAAAACAGAAACTACACAATATTTATCAGCTGACAGCGCATCAATTATTTAACACTTAGTAATCAGTATTATTTTTTGTAGGTGTCGTCAAATACCAATATTGATCAATCTCCTATACCTGCCATTAAAACCAAATTGTTCATTAAAAACACTATACATGTTTAGAAATAATATATATATTATAAGTTCAAATTTTATAGGAAGTTTTCGTCAGCTTTGGCTCTCTATCGGGAACAGTCCATAGTCCCCAGTACACACACACACACGCATCAGTCATAGCTTTCAGTATTATCGGTGACACACAAATTGGCTGACACACTGCACACCAATTGAGACAGTAAGACTTCGTTAACCAACACTTAAGCTGCTGACCACAGATTTAAGTGTGTGTGTGTAATTCAGAGTCGTCTATGATCTCAGAGTGTGTAAATGTGAGTGCTGTGCGGTATTTGCTGCACTGGACTGGTAATAATACTCAATCACATGTAATGAGTAATAATAAGCAGGGCAGAGTAATATTAGTGTAGAGGGGTCCAAATACTCCGCCAGCCTGTCTCATGCTGGCCCGCAGAGCTGCTAAATAAGACAGTCTTCCCCCAGTCTGTCTGGCTGACTCACACACACACACACACACACACATATATTCAAAGGGAAAGGTAGCAGGTGGAATGCATCTGCAAGCAGCAGCGGAAAAAAAGGTAACATGGTCTGAGTGTCATGAGGGTTTACAAAAAAAAAAGCACTTTTCCCATGAAATGTTTCTTGATTATTGTGATACACATTTGTGCGTAGACAACAAACTTTCTGAAGGTCTGGAGGGAGATTTTATTCCCAGTGTGACCTTAACACAACCCTCTATTAAGTTGGGTGAGTGGTGGTTTGGTATCCTGCTCTCGGCTGGATGTGGACGGGCTGGTTTGTGCTGTTTCGCTCTTTTTCCATGATCAGTCAGTCTGACTCTGCATGAGCGTCGTGAGCTAGCTCTCAAAGAATGATATTTCAAATGACACATCATTCATTTCTGTCAGGTTTTGAAATGGATTCTCCGTATCCTCATTTGATTGGTCTGTTACAGTGTTTATCATGTATAATATGGGTCTTGTTCTCTGTTTTGTTTTTCAGGTTGGCTCCTGCGGGAGGTGCAGGGAGGTTGGCTCCGGCAGAGGAGGTTCTGGTTTGTGTTGACAACAGACTCTCTTGACTACTACAGTGGCCCGGACAGAGATGCTCGCAGACTGGGCACGCTTGTACTCACATCCCTCTGTTCAGTGCTGTGGCCGGATAAACACACCTACAAACAGACAGGTAACACGTCTGCAATTAAACAGTCTAGTCTTGCATACACATAAAAAGTGCGAAAGATGGTGTATTTAGAGGTTCAACAGCTTGTCACACTTAAAGGGAAAATATTCTGCCTTATTTATGCCTAGAAATGGGTAAAATTGTACCCTAAAGGTACATGGTTTTCTGTATATGTACAGTACATTTTAAGAATAAATAAGAAATCAGTCAAAGCAGTTCTGTTTGAACTGAAAGAGCATAAAACTAAACTTTTTTTTTATGCCACAATCAAGCCCTCCTCAAACATTGTTTGACATCACAAAACTATACTGCAAAAATTTGTGCCAGTATAAACGAACACCCCTGAGGAGATGGCATTACATTTTACAAGAAAACGCTATTTCAGTTTTTCTACTTAAAACATAATGTTTACTTGAAAGTATCACTAGCTGTTTCTTTGTAATTGTTTGTGATAAATACTAGCAACTTTGATTGAAAATGGTTTGTGATTAGTTTTTTGTTGTTTTCTTCAATTTATTCCTTAATTTTTTTACTTGGTTTAAAAAGTTTTCATATAACCTGCAGAAACCCAGGGTGACTTTATTTGTTTGCCACTTTTTGTCCTGGTCAGTGAATGGTGTTAGACAGGATTCATAGTCCAGTGGAATAAAAACACAGTATTTCACTTGCTATTTTAGGATTTGCACTCACTATAACACACATTTTTTCAGAGTGAGCCGATCAGAGAGGACAGATCACAGGCACAAAGCGGCCGTGAGACCTGCTGGTCTCTTGTCGGCACTGGCGTGATTTCTTTCTTGTGGGAAGACTTTGATTGAGGAAATGAAATGCAGGATTGTTTGAGAAGTTCAAAAACACCCCCCCCCAAAAAAATGAAGGGAGACAAACGAGAGGCATTGTCTGGGAAGATAGTAGGGGATGACCAGACAGACTCAGAGGCTTAGTCATCCTTTATGTGTGTGTGTGTGTGTGTGTGTGTTCACATGGCACATATGCAGCTTGAGTTATGAATCACACACACACACACACACACACACACACACACAATCTTTCAACCAGCACCGTCCACAAAACTCTGAACTTTTCCCAGATTAACTTTAGGGACTTTCCTAGATAAAAGTGTGTGTATGTCTGAAAGTAAAGCTTTGTGTGTGTGTGTGCGTGTACAAAGGGCAGCAGTTGGTCAGGAGTCATTCATTATCTAGCACAACGGACACGATAGAAACGTTTTCTTCTTTTATCAAACAAGTTGTAATTATAACATCATGGCTCGTCCACAGAGTAAATCAGATCTGTTAATGAAAACATTAATGAGGTACAGTTTTCACCTAAGAAATCAGAGATGTTTACAGTGGACACCAAATATTTGGGCCTTTAAATTTTTTAAACACCCACTGGTTCTGAAAAGCCTGTAAATATCAGGGAATGTAACCATGAAATAGCCATAGAATTAAATTTCCACAGCGAATATATTGTTCTGCTGTAAAAGGCTTTATTTGCTAGATATTGCTCTTTGTGAGTGCTTGTGTAGAGCGAATACTTGCCCCCAAACAGTCTAAAGAGATTGGTGGAGTTCATAGAGATTGTAAAGAAATGGTTTGTTGAACCAAAGCTTCATTCTTTTGACTGCCAAAGTTAACAACAGGGGAGAAACAAGATATTAGTTAGATCCTCATAAAAGAACATCTGAACACATTTACTGCAGGTCAGACACGTGAAATATGAGTTTGTCAGAATGCTGGAGCTCTAGGACGTTTGTCTTTAATCAGAAACAGTATAAGCATAGTTCTATTGCAATTTTTGTTTTTTGCCTTTCTTTGTTTATGTACTCTCCCAATTGTTAGGAGATGCTATTTTTTTATTGCTCCACTTTGTTGAAGGATACTTTTTGAAGAGTTGCACTAAATATGGGCCTCTTTAATGTGTATGTGTGACAGGTTACTGGAGTCTGACGGTGTACAGTCGCAAACATTGCTACAGACTCTTCACGAAGCACTACAATGAGGCGGTGCACTGGGCGTGTGCTGTACAGAAAGTCATAGACAGCAAAGCGCCGGTCGAGACGCCAACACAGCTCCTCATACGAGACATTGAGGTGAGAGAACAAGCAGCAACAGAGATGAACATGACAGCATCTCAACATATATCAAGAGGGATTATAAATGTTGCATGCGCACACACTTATTTAGAAAGGATGCTTTAAATCCTGAAAAAGGTGAAAATATTAAGCAGCAGAACTGTTTCAAACCTCAATAATAATTTCTTATGCAGCAGATCAGCTTATTATAATGATTTCTGCAGGACCATGTGACACTGAAGACTGGAGTAATGATGCTAAAAATTCAGCTTTAACATCACAGGAATAAATGGCATTTTAAAATATATTCAAATAGTAAACTCAGTAAACTTAAATTCAAATAATACTTCACAGTATTACAGCTTTTACTATTTTTGATCACATAAATGCACCAATGGTGAGCATGTGAAACTTTTAAAAAAATATTTTAAAGTCTTATTGATACCAGATTTTAGAAAATAGTGCATAATGTTTTAGAAAAACCTATACATAGTAGCCAGAAAGAAATGCCAATTTTAAAGAAAAATGTCAGACATACTTAGAGGCTTTTGCATCTGAACTCTTCTCATATATATATATATATATATATATATATATAATATATGGCAGCTTAGCTCCTAAAGACAAGTTCAGGATAGCACACATATACAGACACTGTGTGTAAACCATCTAAACCCCACCCACTGTCATCTTTCTGGCCCACTATATTCTTAGTTTGTTGGCTAGTGATTTTACACTTATAGATGTGCTCCTCGGTATCCCATGTCTCTGGAAATAGTTTTAAAGGCAGCGAGTAGCTCTTCAGAATAACCCTGTTGTTATGATGTAATGCCAGCACTCTTGGATAGATCTGTATTAATAGGATGCTAGTTGCTAGCCCACAGAACTCCCTGGAATCCCATTGAGGTTGCACATAAACAGACAGACAGACAGGCGTGAAAATCGCAATGGTTAAGATGTTAAGTACCCAGACCCCTAAATGACCTTGCTGATTGCTATATATCTCTTATAGATAAGATACGCATGGATATTAAATATTTAAACAATAAGATAAGGAAGACTATGCTTTATATTCTCTTGGCTAAAAAGACACTATTTTGCATTTTTTTTTTTTTTTTAAATGATGACCATACAATAAAATAAGCTTTGCTTTGATGAAAATGTTGCAATCTTAAGTTTATATATGTATGCACTATTTATTTTAACTCTCACAAACTGCAGCACATAGTGGTTACGGCAGGAGTTCTTGTCTAGTTTAACTGCTTTTAGGTTGGTTTAACATGTCTGTTACAAGCAAACATCTCACAACAAACATAAACTACCCTTATTCACCCTTGTGTTTGATTGTGCACACATACACAGAGCAGACCTTGACCAGAGTTGTCAAGTCCATCTGTAAGCTGAAATCTGTTTCCCCTTCATTTATCCCCCCTCGGCCATTTTCTCAAACAAAGCTTTTCCATATAAAACATAATTTCATCGTTTCATTACAGACCCCATAACAAAGAGTTCATGTGTTTATGGGGATATAATGATACTCAGCAGATATATCTGTCTTGAGTTTATTTATGTACCAATGTGTTTAATTGACCTTTGCTTTATGTGTGTTGTTTTTGTACAGGAGAATAAATTCAATCCAGAGGTTGTAGAACACATCTACGAACATAATCCCATCCTGAGGTACACGCAGAGCCCCCTCTATGCCCCACTGCTGCCTTTCCCCTATGGCAGCCTGCACCACACACGTGAGTCACACACACACACACACACGCACTTATTTGGCATATAACATATACACACACCACTGCTCACATAAAGAACATTTCAATGAACCAGTCAGATTAGACACAGCTCCTCTTTCTACAACCCTGCCGTTTGGTGTAACCATGGTCACCAAGCAGTACATTTACCTGTCAAGCAGAAGCAACGCAAACTCAGCATCTGTTTTCAAGTGCTTTGAAGCTTTCAGATCTCATATCCTGAAAATCTGACCTTTTTTATGTTTGACTCCTATAATCGTACCCGCGGTGCATCGGCTAAACCAGAAAATGTCAAAAAGTACAACCTAATATTTTGTTGGCAAACCTTTTTCTGCAAGATTGTAAAACGAGCCTCTCAGATTTTGCTCCACCTGTGATATAGAAAGGGATCTTTTCCCTTTTATGTTATACTCAGACTTAACTGTTTTTATAGCTCGGTTTATGTTTTTAACATAAACGTGTGTATGTGACAGTTTAAGTGCAGTAAGACGTGAAAGAGAACGTACTCGCATGCCGTGTGACCGCTGGTTTTGTGCGTGTGCTTCAGATGTGTGCTCTCAGACCTATATCAGAAATTTAAACTGATATGGTTTAAAGCATGATTTCAGCATGATAGACAAGATAATCAATATCAAACATATGTTTATTAGCAGTGTATTTGAGGAACTAGTTGTAAAGGCATAGTGCTGTTCTGGAAAAGGGGAGCAGCAGCTCATTTGCATTTAAAGAGACATGCAAGAAAACAGCCTGTTTCTGTCTCCACTAAAAATAGGCATTTTCAAAATTATATAATTCACGTTGTGAGGGGTATTTTAAACTGAAACTTCACAGACACATTCTGGGGACACCTGAGACTTATAATATATAGTGTAAAAAAGCACATAAGAGGCACTTCTTTAAATTCATGTTCCACTCTTAATAAAAAATATTCTCTCAACAGTCTCTTCTCTGATGACATTTACCCTCCAGCAACTTGCTGACATGAGGTTGCAGCAAATAACAAACAACCATTCAATGATCAAATCTGTTCCCAATGGACAAAATCAAGTCCCATCCTACATCCCACAAGCAGCTGTTTCACCCAAATATATATTACGACAGTGAAGAAATTTCACAATTTCTGTTCAATACTTACTTAAATAACCTTTGGCTATGTAAGCTGTGCATTTTGCACCTCTACAAATTCATGAAAAATGCTTCAAGTTTATCTGTCTTGCTCTCAGCACCTGGTTTACTGTATATGAATTGTCTGAATGCGCAAAATGATTGACAGGCAAAAAAGCACCTGATTGGACAAACTAAGATTTTTATTTGTCCATTTACAGAGACAAAGGTGTGATATTCCAGGACAGTTATTGAATAAAATCTTTACTGGCCACAATATGTATACACAGTTAACGCATCTTCTCTCACTTTTATTCATAGATATGGCAGGTAAAGGCTACACATCCATCCGTGAAGAGGCGGTGAGGCTTTTTAACTGTCTCCAGCAGTTAGAGTCGGCCCGCGAGCCTATTCCTCTCATACAGGGGATCCTCCAGACCTGCCTCGACCTCCGACCGCTCCGAGATGAACTCTACTGCCAGCTTATCAAACAGACCAGTGTTACCAACTCCCGTGTCCAGACACAGACGCAGACGCAGCCGAATCCGCAGCTCAGATACTGGCAGCTGCTCACCTGCATGAGCTGCACCTTCCTGCCCAGCTGCAGCATACTCCGATACCTACGCTTTCACCTGAAGAGGTGCGTTACGCACATCACAAATCTATACAGTGTACCCTCAAAACCCACCAGCCGGATCTCAACATACACATAGAAACGTTACCTAGAAGTTCTTGAGTATAATCATGCACAACTGCCTCCGGTCCTGCGGTCGAGTATGTAGGAAATATATGGGCTGCCTGAGGTTGACTGGATTGGAAAGTGCACTTCCTGTTCGCTCGTTCTTTTGCTGTCCCCGAGGGGTTGGGAAACGGCACGATGCTTTCCGCATCCCATGGCTAATTGACTACTGCCAGGCCTGGAGGATAGACAGAAAATAAGAGAATGGCTATATAAACGAGTGTGCTGTGAGGAAATGGTGCGCTGACCACAGGGCTTTGATTACAGAGGCGGCTGGTGTAATGAAGACGGACGAGTCTCTGTTCTCCCGAGGCCCCCAGACGCTTCCCGCATGTGTTTACTTAACACAAATAGGGCCTCTGCCATGCATGTGATTATAAAGTGGCTGACACTTCATATCGCAAATAGACAAACTAAACAGAAAGGCCACAGAAATTCTTTTTGGAGGGAAATTTAGATGAAATTATGGAAATGGTCCATAAAATCCCTTTCTTTTGCTATCAGGGTTCAGAGTTTGAGTGTGGACCCTGAGGTGGAGAGCTACGCATCTTTCATAGCCCAGGCTCTGGAGAAGACACGCGGCCGGGAGTGTGTGCCCTCGTGGGAGGAGATCCAGGGGCTGATGGGAAGGCAGGAGATACTGTGTACTGTGCACTACCCTGGACCGGGATGCTGCCAGATACCGATCACCTCACACACCACGGCTAATGAGGTATTGCATCAACCGTTTCCTCTACAGCAGGGAATGGGAACCTTAAACCTATGTGGCACCATTGGCACACAAAGGATTAATCATTAGCACGCAAGTAATAGGAACCAGACTGATATATTTATGCTTTTATTTTTGTAATGTTAAATTCTGTTTTTGCAATTACCCTTCCACAAAAATGTAAGAATATGTGTTTATTTATTCATTTGACTTTATAATATGATATAATTAGTAAACTAATACTGAAAATATAAAAATAAAAGCTAAATCAAAATAAGAATAAATGCTATAATATTCTAACAATCTCTGATTTTCTCTGTCCAGGTCGTGAGGAAGATGGCGGAACGCCTCGGGCTGCAGGACAGCCGAAACACATTTGCTATTTTTGAGCAGAACTCATGCTGGGAAAAAGCTATTGGAGGCAGCACCATAATCGCAGATGTCATCACCAGATTTGAAAAGTAAATATTTTTAATGAATATATTCCACCTATTGTGTGTAATACAACTAATGTACTAAGTACATTAATGTACTATAGTTTGTTGGACATGGTACCATGCAGGTACCGTGGTTTTTGAACATTACCCCTGATAATACTATGGTACTTTGGTACTTATAGTACTTTTTAAGTACTACGTAACAACCATGTAATCAATCAGCACCGTGGTATATATCAAGTTACAATGATATTACCATCCACGATAGCACCACAGTACAGTACAGTGGAGGTCTGTGTTTTCATCATTGATTAATTCACTTTCCCAGCACTTTGGCACAGTTTAACTAACCCCCCACCGATACACACACACACTGTGAGAATGGGCAAGCAGCTCTTTATTAGTATTCACTGTTCCAGTAGGCATCTCAAGGTGAGGCTGATGTCATCAGTATTAACCAATGTGGAAAGTAAACTGAAGGAGAGATAAGCCAAGCCAGCCAGAATTCAAGGCATCCACTTTATTCTGGGAAGTGTGTTTGTGTGTGTTTTTGCTCGTTGCAATGCCAACTCTTCCCAGAAGTGGGTTCATGGACACACTCCTAGTCTTTCTCTCACACTCATATGTGTGTGCATACAAACAAACCCGCTCGTACAAAACTGTGCACGCAGCAGAAAAAGCTTAGCAAATCAGGGTGAGTCATATGTTTCGGAATGATGACATTGCTCTGTTATGGGGATTTTAGTTGTGTGTTTAGGAAGCGTTGGCGGATTTAATTTGTTGCCGCCATGCTCTGCTTGACAAGTCTCCCGAGCTACTTGAAGACTTACCCCCGGTTTGACAGATAAGGTTTAAGTCTAGTCTTAGACTAAAATGTAAATCTGAGCTGTTTCAATGGAAAGGAACTTGCACTGACTGATCTTAAAACATGTCAGTGGCTTTGTTTTGTCTTAAGATGCACACCAGTAATGCTTTTTCTAAGGCATGTTTATAAACATTACTTAAATGTCTTAATCCTGGTTTAGGCTAAGCCCTGTCTGTGAAACTGGACCTTATAGTTTAAGGCAAATATATAGTTTTAGGGCCCTCTTCAGATGTGATCTGATTTATATGCATTTTTCATTAACAAATCTCTATCTCTGTCTTCCAGTTTGTCAGCTAAAGATCCAGACTCTGACTGCCAGTGCCGACTCTGCTTTAAACTCTATTGTCTGCTGGACACCGACAACATCAGTACAGACAGCATTGAGTACCTCTTCCTGTATGAGCAGGTAAAACGCCAAATTAGGGGTAGTCGATAAGACCAAAATCTTAAAACACGATATGAGTCATTTTATTTTTACGGTAACAATATATATCATGATATAGTTTTATTTGCTTTAAATAAGGTCTCTATATCAAACATTTTGATACCACAGAAATTTCACAATTCTCGTCACCAGTATCAATATCACAGGAAACTAAAATAAAAAAAAAGCACACTGAAGACAAGTAAACAGTCAGCAATTAAATAAACATAAGAAACAAATTACAAGCAACAGGACAAAAAAACTACAGTAGAACAAATAAATGAGAAATGAAACATTAATATAAATGTATAGTAATATGTATAAAAACACTGCAGATTCTTCCTGTGTAAATATGTATTTATTTTTATTAAAGCTACATAAGTGATTTAGTCAAGAACAGTGAGAGATTTTCTCACTTTTGTCCTCATTAACACAAATGACAGACAGCAGGAATATTAGACTTCTGTGACTTTAAGAGCTGCGCGGATCCAATAATATGTACTGTTACACGCGTCTTCTTTCTCAGCAGTTTGACTTTCCCTTAAGACCTTGATTAGTGTGTTTACAAAGATAATTACAAATACCAGTATTTTGACACATAAAAGTACGTATTTTACTATTCAAAGCCAATAAAGTGGCAAAAATAACTTCAATATTCCTGCGCTCTATGAGCACATCTTTGTGCTCTCTTTCACCGTTTACTGCGTGGCTTAAAATCACTTGCGTAGCTCAGCAACATCAAATAAAAGCGTAACCATAGAGATGATAGTTAAAAATCTCTACTGGTTGACAAATTTCTACCAGTTAATCCTGTCTAAAGTTATATTGCCCACCCATAAGCTGAATGCAGATGACTGAAATTCATGAATTTTTCAACATTCACGCTGTTAATGAACTGAATTAAATTAACATTAAACTGAATTGAGCTGAGTAACAAGTCTTCAGTAGAGCTGCTTTTCACTGAATTAAACTTCTTTTATGACAAATTAACTTTACACCATTGTTGAACTAAAATGAATCAATACTGAACTGGCCAGAGCTGAATAATGACACTGTTTAATAGCAGAATTTGGATTTGCCTAATTTCTGAAGTTTGCATCAATGATTTTGTAACTTTCCTGTTCAATACTGTGAAAAACTAAAGGTGACTTGACTGTTGAGTAAAAATACACAGCGAAAAAAAACTAGTGGAGTGTGTTTTATAAAAGGCTAATAATAATAATAATAATAATAATAATGGAACATTTAAAACAGGGATTTTCCAATTCTTTATCTCTGTTTGTTCAATGCCGACTAGTTTCACACTTGTGTGCATAACGTCTTTATCAGCCAAGTGAAAAGCAAACATACAACACAGCACACTAGTGAACTCTGTAAACTTTCCCTCGTTTGACTTCCTCCTCCCTCTCTGTGTCTCAGTGTCATGAGATGGTGGTGCGGGGGCAGCTGCCAGCCTGCGAGGACGACCTTCTTTCTCTGGCAGCGTTGAGACTGCAGTGTCTGCTGGGAGATTTCAGCGCCCTCTCGCCGTACCCACCCTTGGAGCAGCTCTTTCCGTCTGAAGTGGTGGAGGCCCGGGCCCTACTGGCCCCTGTCGATCCCCCTGGCTGCCCTTCGTTCCCCGGGGGTCTGCTGGCTGGGGCGCTGTGGGGACACAAGCGGCGTCAGGAACAGGACCAAAGACTGCGAGCCAGACTAAGGGAGGAGGGAGCCGTGGTGATGTCGGCCATATTGGAGCGCTGGAAAGCCCTGGCAGGATACAGTCGCAGAGACAGCATGGCTGCCTATCTCACCATCGCCCGGCAGTGGTCGGGGTTTGGCTGCACGCTCTATGAAGTGGACTTTTACATCGTGAGTGGTTTTCACTAAATAACTCCTTTCAACATTGATAATAACAAGAAATATTAGAATGATTTCTGAAGGACACTTAAGACTGGAGTAATGATGCTGTAAAAAATTAAGCTTTGCTGGAACCAGAATATATTTTAAAATATATTAAGAAACAGTTATTTTAAATTGTATAAGTATAATAATTGTTCACATTGTATGTTTGGCTATTGCTACAAATATACCCCAGCGACTGGTTTTGTGGTTCAGGGTCACAAATAGATGCAGTGACTTAATGAGCCTAAGAAAACTTCCTAAAGTCCTAAAGTTTTTAAACGTTTGCACCACCAGACAATCAGAGCTATGCCTATCCTCCTCCTGTTTCTCACAGAGCTCGACAGGAAGCTTCTCTCAGAAGTTGTGGTTGGGTGTGGCAGCTTCCTGTGTGTCTCTGTATCGTCAGGGCGAAGCTGAAGCGTTGGAGTCTCTGCCGATTGATCAGATCTGTTCCTATGGTGTCTCTGATAGCAACACATTCAGGATCACCGCAGGAGACCGAGATCTGCTCTTCGAGACCACCAAGGTAAGTGTGCAACATAGACCTTATATCAGCAATATCCAGAACTGGTGTCATAACTAAAGCAAAGAAGTGAGCAAAACTAAAATATAAAAGAGCTCATTTAAAATAAGTAAATGCTATAACAGTATATAGATAATACTAAAATACTGGCAGGCAAAAAACCACTCACAATATCTCTGCATCAGGGAAACACCACTTACATTTCTTCAGTAAATCCAAAATATAAAACTATTGGCAGAGCATTATATATACACACAGATGGCAGGTCTACCTATAGTTTTACTCTAGCAATAATGGTGAAATGCGATGGGGCCTTCATGTTAGCATCATGCATGTATACTATTAGGCCAACATATTCCAGATATAATAAGCCAAGCCAAGGCAGAGTTATGCATGTTATGCAAGTTAAGAGTTAACATATGAAACATGCAACCTTTGATACTTCTAAACTAGAAAAACTTTGACGTCAAAATGTTTGTATCATGCGTACCACAGACCTCTTTCCAGCACTCGAACAATACAGGTCAGACCTGCTGTGTGCTCACATGTGGAAACACTGAGACAACCAGTCTCTCTTCTCCTGATATTAGCTGCAGGCTCACACCCATCCTGTGCCGTCACTCCTGTCCTGATGCATCTCTCCAGTTTTCATACCAAACCGCTTGACTTTACGTCTGAGTGGTGCAACAACATCTGTTCACACATAAACTGTTAATAACGTCCGATCATTGTCAGTCATCTATCTATTGTCAGTTCTGATTCTGATCTGAATAGAAAACAGTCCTTTTTAGATTGTAATTATTCATATATAATCCATTTATTGCATTTTTGACCAAATAAATGCAACCTTGGTGAGCATAAGAGACTTCTTTCAAAAACAAACTCTTAGAGCCATGCTAACCTCAAAATTTTCAACCCAGGGTTAAATTTGGTGCACAAAGCTTTCAAGAGTATAACCAAGTAATTGTACTAGTGTAAAATGTCTGACACATTTGACAGTGGAAATTTACTCAAGTCATCTCTCTCTCTCTCAGCTGACTGAGATCATGCAGCTGATGAATGCTTACTTCAGTGCCACCCGTCGCCAGCTAGGCAAGGATGACTGCATCTCCATGGAGACAAACTCTAAACTCCACCCCTCCCTACTTGAGCTCCCCTCTCACCCGGTGTGAAGAGAGGACTCGCACGCACACACACAGACTCCGACTGATGCACATGTGCATATGCAGTCCTGACTGAATGCCTCCCTGTGAGGAGCTTCTGCAAAGAGAACGAACTCAGTTGAGACTGAAAGGAGCAGATGCTGTGGAAATGGAGGAGGAGTGGAAGGTGCCCAGGGAGCCACAAACAGCAGAGCAGGTTCAGGAACTCACTTGCTACACCGCCAGCCAAATCCAGTAAGGACACGGGGCCTTCAACCGGCCCCTGCCACCTGGAAGTCCGCCAAATATCAGAGAGAGCATAATAGCCATAAAAGCAGTATTTTTGCCTTTTTTTTTTTTTTACATGTTTAAACATCCTTAAAACAAATTTTTTTTTTTACTTGCTTTGAAACATTTAATTTTCCTGAAATTCGTCAAGTTTTTAGACTAATTTTAAGACTAACTTTTCAAGGAAGTTCCTTTTTCTTATTTTCTTATTTTTCTTATTTTTACCTTGTTTAAAGGATGTTGCGCTTTTATTGGAAATCATGTCAAAAATACTTTTTCCTTTTTTTTTTTTTTTTTTCTTCCCACAGTGATGTCTTTGTATTTCACTAAAGGAAAACAACACAAACACGCTGACATCGCACTCACACACAAACACTCGCTCAACGTTCCTTTCCAGACTTCTGCCTGGATCGCCATTAATCTCATTCATCAAACCGTACCTGACCTTGAAGTGACAGCAGGTGCGAGTCACTTTGACGTCGACCTTCAGAGCTGTCCAATACTGAAGCGACAGATTTTAGCATTTTAAGCTGTAGAAACCAAAGGATTTTTAGCTCGTCTGTATGATGTGAGTGTATATGTGAAATGCTTTGAGCCCGACCTGGTGCTGCTTGACTGTGCTGTTAGCTTACGGTAACTCTGCACTGTGCGTCCTGTAGCCACAACAGCCTCAGATCTTCAGATCTGGTTAAAACCAACTAACTTAGACACCCGTGTGCAGCCTGGTACCTCTGAAGGTAAATTACATTTTGGTTCAAACCAAGCTTCACAGACCTCTCGAACCCATTTTTAAACACTGAAGATAGACAAATAATCAACACTATTGATATGCAACATTGTCATCCCGTATTCTAAAGATAGTACATTTCCATTTAAGGTATAGTTTACCCAAAAATTAAAAAAACATTTACATACCCTTCTTTCATCTTGCTGAACACAAAAGACATATTTCTGGTATTTTCATATTATGAAAGTAAATAGGGTCCAAAACAGCATTACTTTGGACTCCATTGACTATTGTCACAAAAATTGTTTGAAATATGAAAGTTGACAAAGTAGACAAGTTTTTATGCTTTTAAAATGACTTTTGTAAATGTAATTTAGGCAGACACCAAAAAGGTGACGTCTTGTCTTTGACCCATATATATATATATAATATATGAATGCATACAGGTTTGGAACATGAAAGTGTGTATATGATGACAAAATTATTTTTGGGTGAACTATTCATTTGAGCGTAAACTGTAGCCTCTGTCAGTTGTGCTTTTGTTATGAAGCCTTATGCTGGCTTTTTTATCTGCTGAGTTCATATTGTCCTTCTTTAATGTGTGTTACTTTTCACTAGTTTTATTTATGGCTGTCTGTTGTATACATTGTGTGGAAGTGACTTTTTATTGTCCTTTTTACTTTTGTTTTATATATCTTTCATAAAGACCTGTATTTGTATTTTAGTGCTTGCATTGAAATAATTACAAAAGAGCAGATGTTTATTTACTGTTTTGGTTATTTGTCATTTATTTTCCCACCGTCACGAGAGGTCTACATATGGCAAGTAATCCGCTTTTATATATCCTGTAGGATTATTGACATTTTGTCATAACAAAAAAAAAAAAAAAATGAAGAGTGATTCTCCCCTTTTAATGTCACATGGACCAAATATCTAGGGGTTGGGGGCTTTTCCCCATTATTTTCTTTTATTTTTCCCCTAATCTAATGACTGCCAAACTATTACTGAAGCAATAAAACCTGCCCAGTTGCCCCAGGAATGAGCCCATTTTCATTATGGGGCTTTAGGTTGCCTAAAGAGGAGCCACTAGTGCCTGTCAGAAAGCCTGTACAATCTTTAATTCACTCATGCTCCATAATCAGGCTTCTTTTTTTCCCCTTTGCTCTAGGGCAGCTTGTCTGCCTGAATACAAATCTTAGAAAAGGTTACCAGCTACTTGAAATTCAGAGGTGGAGGGCAATCGCATCTTCAGTGTTGTTTATTTTGTTTTGTTTTTTTTACGGCCCCGTGACGGCAGTAGTAGTTGTCACGTGCTTTTGTGGGTTTTTTTCATGTCACTCTTTAGCTGCAGGCAGCTCCACCCACTGTCATACATGTAAGAAAACTCAAACGACAACCTCTGATGCTTTAGATGGTTTGTATGCTGCATGGTACCTTTATTATGTTACACGTGTAATAGTCAATTGCACTATTGTTTGTACAGCTAACTTAAATGTGCAATAATGCAAAATGATGAATACTGTATATAATAAAAAGCAGCACCATTACAACATCACTTGACTGTCAGATATGCTGTTTGTGTGTATGTATGTATGTATGTATGTGTATATATATA
>JAUMHE010000044.1:5889698-5905668 GCA_032359235.1 Enteromius mattozi | reverse complement strand
TCATACTTTATTAGCCAGAGAAATTAAATTGCTAAAAAGAGACCGCAAAAACGTATACATTTTACAAAAAAATATATAATTGTTTTTTTTTAAATGTCAAAGTTTTTGCCACACACAAATGAATTTATATTAGTGCTGTCAAATGATTAACCGCAATCAAAACCAGAAAAAAGTTTGTTTACATTGTACTGTATATATTTATGTATATAAAAAATACATGTATATATTTTTGTATATATTTATGTATATAAAAAATACATGTATATATTTTTAAAAAAGTCACGTTTATATATTTTTTATATCTAATATGAATAGAAATATATATATATATATATATATATATATATATTATATACATATTTTCTAAATATATGCTATGTCTTTAAATATATATATTAAATATACACAATACACACACACGTAGTATATAAGCAAAAATATTTATTGTAGATGAGATTAATCTTGATTAATCATTTGACAGCACTAACATACGTGTGTGTATATGTTTTTTTTTCCTTAAATAAAAGCTGATCTTAACTTCCTATTCATTAATCCCTTTCAATAGATTAATGTCTGGTGAAAATACAGCTTTGTCATCACAGGAATAAATTACAATTTGTATATTGTATAAACATTTGTATAAAAACCTATTTTCAATTGTAATAATAATGCAGTTTGTGTGACTTTTTTAAAAACATTAAAATGCTATCAACTTTAAAGTTATATATTAAAGGCATATTACAAAGTTACAGAATTTTGTTAATACAGTGCTTTTCACTCTATATATGCATATTATTTTAAAGCAAATTTCTAGAATAAGAATATAAAGCCATAATATGTTAGTAATTTATCATCAAGTTATGTAATAATATTTAGAAATGTTATATCTTCCTAACACTTATGAATAGTCAAAATCTAGATGGTTTTGCCTGTTTTGTCATGTATTCCACTCAATATAAATGTTTTTAAGCTTTATTAAAAAAAAGTTAAATGCATTAAATTAAACCAGGCATATTCAAGATCCTGTAATGCTAAGTGGAAACGAATAAAAACCCCACTGATACCAACTTGAAAATAAACATGCTAGTTAGAAGGAAAGTAACACGCAGTTCTGAGAAACAGTCACTTGATTTGATATATGAAATTACGTTTTGGGATCAGCGTGTCCCGAATAAAAAAAATCCCACTGGAGATAAATAAAATGTCTGTAACCTTTGGAAGAAACACAAACTGCTTGGAAGACACTTTAGAGGAAAGTGTAACTGCTACCATGTGGGGCATCCTATCCTGTTCCTGGAGGGACGCTATCCTAATTAAACACACCTTAACCAGCTAATCAAGGTCTTCAAGATTACTAGAAACTACCAGACAAGTGTGTTAAGACAGGTTGGAGCTAAACAAAGCCACCAGGAGCAAGATTGGACACACCTGATATAGAGTATGTCCTTGACTCAGATAATCAGTATCTGTTGCAAGAGGTTATAAAAGCTACAGACATTAACTCCTGAGACTGTTTGTGTTTTAATGGGAGTGACTATATTCTGATAAGGAAATATTCTTGTAGAAAAACATTTATTCGATCTCATGAACTTCAAGTAAATGCATCAAGTCTGACAGCAAACTATACACACAGTATAACATTAATAATAAGAACATGTGGTAATGGGGGGGTGGGGGGAGAAAGCATTGAGACAGAAATCTGGCATGAAATTTTCACCCCAGCACAAGGAAGACTGGAGCAGAAGAATAAATTATTCAAATGAAGAAATGTGATGCATTGGGATTGTGGTGTAGGATTGATTCTGCCAGACTTTGAGGTAACTTCACTGATTTGATTGACTAGAAGAAAACCCGATGAGGGTTTGCAGATTGGATGGATTGAGGTCCAGCATAACACTTGACTTTACTGATCGTCTTCGAGAGTAATCCGCGACAACGAGGCCAACAGGAAAATTGATTCAATCGCACAATCATAGTCTATCCCCTGAAAGCAAGCACCTTTTGTCTAAAAGCATGCATGCGTGAACGTGAGGGAGTGAGATGGTGTATTCATAAGCTGCTTCTAGTCTGATCTCTTCTAAGAGGCTTAATCTTTCACACTCCCTCCTACGGTTACATTCATCTGAGACCACCCAGTCTTATCGGTGTAGACGTCCAACGTGTGTGTGGTCAGGGAAGTTTGTGTGCAGGCCACCTTGACGTAGATTGATGTAGATTTTGTGCAGAAGAGTGCAGAGTGCAGTACAAAAATAGATTAAGACGGAGCCATAAATATTCTCTGATCAAAGAAATCAAGGAAATCGGGAGGAGAGAGAAAGAGAAAGAGTGAAAGTTCAGGATAGAGGCACCAGGTTATGAAGAACTCTTCTATAGGCCCGTAAACATGACAAATGACATGTAAATACATATGTGAGTGGATCTCACCACAGCGGTAACGCAGAGAAGCCTCTGGCAGAACAGTATGGTGAAAGATTTATGGACACGAGTCTCTGGAGGTGCGCTCACTATTGAAATTGGCTAATGTTATACGCTACTGGAGTCACTGTGTATTTTACAGGATGAGTTTAGAGCCTGCCCTTTTCTGCTCTGAGAGCTTTAGGGAGTGAGCCGAGGGGGTTTCACTGCTCTTGTGTTCCCCAGGAGATGTAGTCGGGACGTGTGGCGGCGCTGTATTCGTCCACAAGCTGCTGAACCACCTCACGAGAGTTATCCAGCTCATCGAAGTTATCCTTGAATATGTCCTCCTTCCTGAACTGCTCCAGGAAGGCCTCCCTCTTCCTCAGCTTATCATACTGACGACAGGTACGCTCAAACAGCTAGGAGTGAGGGAGTGGAGAACAGAGATTAAAGAGTCTGCTCACATCTAGACTTTCTACATACAAGACAACAGGTTTTTGTCCCCATATCTTTGACTGATGAATTTACTTTTTTAAAAACATTTCATAGCAATTGCACTTTTGGATAGTCAAGCTGATGAATTATTTTAGATTTGAGCATAACCAGACAAGCTTATATTTGCTATCAAATTTTCCAGACCTGGATATCACAATTTTAAAAATGGCTTAATATTGTCCAGTTTAGTGGTGTTTGGGGTTCTGAGAAAATGACTAATTAATGTACAGTAATTAATTATTGGCGGTGTTATCCCATAGAATTTTCACTACCGAAACATGTCATCATTGTTTCGGTAATGACAAAAGTAAACACATAATCCTCATATCTGGGGGATATAAACTAAAGTTCAGTACGGTAGGTATATAACGTTTTTATATGCGAATTACAATTCCGTAATGTGATGCGGTCGCTACCAAAGCATTACTGTCACTACCAAAAATGTGCAGTCACTACCGAAACATGAGATGTTTTGTCAAAAATAAATTGACAAAACTGATACTGAATTTTCAACTAAGAATCCTTAATTTTGAGATCCGTATGATCAACCTTTTGCCTTTTATAAAAGAAAAATTGGATTCAAAATACAACAAATCTCATAAATTACACTTGAAATATTGTTAAAAATGTCAATCGTGTCATATTTAGCATCACAATTATTTAGCATCATAATTGCCTTCAACATTAATAAGAATAACTGTTATTTAAGCAGCAAATCAGTATATTAAAATGATTTCTGAAGGATCATGTGACTTCAAAAACTAAACAATACAAAAAAACCCCAAAAAACTTACTAACCCCAAACTTTGTATATGCAATTCCAACTGATATAGGGTGTACAAAAATCTCTAATCACTAATATAGTACCTAGTTCAGACCCATTTTTGAGCAGTACAGACATGAAGAATTTAGGGTCAGGTCTTACTGAAGAGATGCTGGTGTGATTAGCCATCATAAGTCCACTGACACGATGAGCTGAGGGCAGGTAGGGGGATCGGCGGGACAGTGCAACCTGAATACTAGCCGGACCCCATGGGATAAAACTAGCCAACTTCCTCTCCCTGATTCTCTGCAGACTCTTGTGGACCTGCAGAGACACGCATTAACATATAAACATGGACATGCACATATAACTTTAAATAAACTGTGTTTATTTAACATGCTCATACCTGTGTGGGGTCCACCTCTCCCTGAATGATGTTGAGAATGGCAATGTAGCAATGATTGGTCTGACGGTCTCGGCCTGTGGACACCATGACATTCTTGGGCTGCAGGAGTCTCCTCATCACATCAAGAACTGTAGTCTTCCTCACACTTGCCACCTGAAAAGATGACATTACATTTTAAAAAGATTATTCCAACCAAGACACAAAAAAGAGAAACTAAATTAGAAATTTCATGTCTTTACTGATGAAAAAACAGGCAGGCAGGTAGAACGATAGTCAGACGAGACTGACAGATCAATCTGATGCAATTAAAAATGAGTTATTTGTACTCAGGCATTAACATAAAACTACTGGAATTAGTAGCGAACTGAACAAAGAGTTTGCACTTCTGCAAAGGATCTTAATACAAATTCCCATATGTGACCAACTTACGGCCTGATCGGTCGTCAGGGGTGTGTATCCAGTCATGAGGAAGTGGAGACGGGGAGTGGGGATGAGTGATGCAATCAGACCAATCAGATCATTGTTCATATATCCAGGATAACGGAGGGTTGTTGTGCTTGCTGACATTATAGTGGACACCTGTTAAAAAGCACACTTGTCTTTTAATAATTCAAGGGGTGGGGAACGAAAATAGACCAGTCTTCTTTATTTCCATTTTATATTGTGTTGTCTTAATTATTTGGGTGTGCTAATGGCACACTAAACGTGCTGTATATATAAAAGCAGCTGGTGTTGAAGAACACAAAAGCCTAGACTGGTGAAACAGGTTTTCTATTTGCACTCTGGTCACCCTTTACAGAAATCTACACACTGTATTGTTAAAGTTCAACATTTCATATGACCAAGTCTATTATAGGTGATAAAGACAGTGATGGGTGAGTTTACAAAGTGAACTAATCACCTTTGAGCAGGGTGCTATAAGGATGGGCGTATAAGAGGAAAGCATAGATGAGCGCTGCACGGGATGTCACTGGTTATTTATTACCAGCTCATTAGAATGTGACACAACAGCATGTCAGGCTGCTGATGAAATCTTTCGGATCGGGCAACTCCCCATGTTTCATCCTCCCTAAACTGACAGGCTGTGCTATTTCAAATGTTATGCAGATAATACAATACGGCTGTGTTAGATGACCCAGCTGCTCACCAATACTAACATTTTGCGGTTTAGCTTTACATTTTTATAATATTTGCATATACACCAAAATCCTTCTCTCATTTGTCTTGCTGCCAAACAAACTCACGGCTGGCTTTAGTTAGGTTGATTTTCTGATTGTCTGGATTATGTAAATGCAGATCTTATCGCAGGAGAGCTGCCAGCCCCCAACTGTGATTAATAGATGAGGAGTGACTCTACTGTCCCTGCATGAACCACACCAGGCCTGTCCCTCTATCTGCTGCAGGGATGGGCTTTAAAAATGACACTCTCTGGGTTGGTTGCCTCAGCTCAGGACAGATGTATAGGGGCTTGTACTTTCACATGTTAAAATGTAAATGACTGACTTTTAAAACTCACCAGTTGGTTGATCTGAGAGAACGAGGGGTTCTGAATGTGCAGTCGGTCTGTGGCGATTCTGTTCAAAGCAGTATTGTCCAGCACCACCTGAAAGAGACATGGAGAGAGACAGAAAAGGACATTTTTAACCACATGTGTGTTGTAGGTCTTCTCAGGTCCTAAGATCTGTAAACAGTCTGAGTCAAGAAATCCATTTTGAACGGAATTGACAATACTAATTAAATGTGAATTAAGATGAGAAAATAGAGAATCTTGCAGAACCAAGCAACACTCGACTGGTAGAGTAAACGCTAACCTAAAACGCAAGGTCATGAGTTTGATTTCCAGAAAACACAAATAGATACAAGGTTTGTTTTAAAAACACTGCAAATCACTTTTAGATAACAGTGTCTGCCAAAAGAATAAATGTAAAGAAGTGGAAACAGAATGAAAGAAATTCATTGTTGTGAGAGTTGTATCAAGAATTGCCATCTTGCTTATAGTCACCGTGTAGAACAATGTCAATATTTAATTTGCCAACAGTATTTATATTCATCTGAAAACAATGTTTAATATAATGTTGTATTGAAAATGTATGTACTCTTTTGATGGCTGCATTATTTTTGTGATTGTTAAGATGATTATATTAGAATTATTTTTTTGTTTGTTTCTTTTGCAAACCTTGTTGATTACCAATGAAATTCCAAGTTCAATATGCTGTATGAACTGAAATAAAGCTGAATCTGGAAGCATAGTTGACCCAAAAATAAACATTCTGTCATTAATTACTCACCCTCATGTCATTTCAAACCTCTAAGACCTACGTTTATCTTCGGAACAAAAATTAATTTTAAATTTTTCTGAATATGAATGAAGGTCTTACAGGTTTGGAACGACATGAAGGTGAGTAGTTAATCACATAAATTTCCCTTTGTTGTATTACATTTATACAATATATATTGTATCGGTACAATATTTTTGTATACAAGCTAGAATATCTGGGTTAAACTGACTTTTTAAGGAAGTACAGAGATCTTGATTGATTTCATTTATGTGTGTTTTTAAGATTTAGAACAAATTATAGCAGCAAATGGAGAGCAAATTATAACAGAAATATCTTTCTTTTTTTAATTCTGAGTTAAGAATAATGCCTCAGACCCGTTAACTCTAGAACTTTCATCAAAGAAAGACAGAAAGTCATCTACCTCTATTAACCTCCTCATCTTTTGAGCTGACTCCCTGATCTGACATTATTATATCTTCCAGAGATGATAATGAAGCTAGCAGACAGCTGCAAGAAACACAATATGCATAAAACAGATCTTACCCTTTACTAATGACATTTGCTCCACTAAAGCCCAATCTATTCTGAACTGCAGCCCTCACACATAGAGATTAACTGAAGATATGAATAATGATGTAATGCTTTGGTCTTGTGCTATGGTGATCAAACCCATAAATCCCTTTAAAACTCAAAGAAGGATATAATACAAACACAATTACTGGCTCCTCAAAGAGTCAATAGGATGTGTTTGTTAAATAAATGTCTGCTCAATCATGTGCTGATGGATATCAGTAGGAAAGTAAAATAGAAAGTGTTGTTGACATATCTACAAATTTGCAGTCCAGGTGTACAGATATGACAGTACTCTGCAAGGTTTATGAGATGAACCCTGGGACCAAGCTATTGTTAATAAGGAGGAAATGGAAGGAGAGAAGTGGATAATCACATAGGACTGAACCTTTTTTCTCCATCCACTGCTGTTTGGGGAATGAAAGCAGGAGAGAAAGAAAGAAGGTCTGTTTGGGAAGGTGGATTGTGTAACTGAGGAAATGTGCAGTTAGAGTAGCAGGCCGTATATGAGAGGGGCTCTGTTTCAAATAGAAACACATTCATTTAAGATCCACAACCCTGGAGTGTGTGAGTGTGTACCGGTGTGTAACGCCTCCTACTGAATTCTAGGCCAGCTGAAAAGGTTAAGAGACCGTGTGTGTTTGTGTGCATGTGTTCATTCACTCACCACACAGTCTGCATTCTGGGTCAGTCTCTTTAGCGTCAGAAGGGAATTATACGGCTGTACGACAACATCACTCATCTCATCTTGGTTAGGAAAGACAGAGTAGGTCTGAACCAGTTTTTTAGGATACCTAAAAAAGACAGAAGAATGGCTGAATGTTTAAGGCACAAGAACACACGCCCAGCTGAACGCCACTAGTGCCCTTGAGGTTGCACACGCAATGGTATTAAACACACCCCTAAAAAGAGGTAATTACACCCGGTGATGGCCGCTGCCGCCTGCATTTCCCTCTAATTACACTGACTGCCACCCAAACGCTTCATGACTGCAAGTCTAGACGAACAATGCAGAGGGCGTGGATCTGTGTTTCAGGAGAGGGAGTGTGGACTGCAAAATCAGTCAGAGCAGGGGGATTCAAAGTCCTGTATCAGTCAATTGTGTTTTCGCACCTGTCGTTTAGTCGCTCCAGTAGGTAGGACCCGAGACCAGATCCTGTTCCCCCAGCGATAGAGTGGCAAAGCACAAACCCCTGAAAAAAAAACCCAGAACGTTTAATATACAAAACACATGTATGTGAGTACTAAGGTACTTTAGATGTTGGCTGTGACCAGAAAAAAAATAGTTGTTCTTTGGTCTTAAATAGATGTGTCAGTTTATCAACAGGAAACACTAGAACTGATATTCAGAGACATTTTTAGCCTTTATTTTGAACGAAATTGAGATTT
Source organism: Enteromius mattozi (assembly GCA_032359235.1). NCBI lineage: Eukaryota > Metazoa > Chordata > Actinopteri > Cypriniformes > Cyprinidae > Enteromius > Enteromius mattozi. The sequence goes on along the minus strand of JAUMHE010000044.1, from coordinate 5,897,369 downwards.
CAACAATATTGTTATTAAACTATACAGGATGTAAACAATACTTCAATCAAAATAATGGGATTAAGCTCATGATTATATTAAGCATACTCGTATTAAAATATATGCTGTATGCCAAAAAAATAGGCATTTAAACACCTTAATCCTATTATTACAGCTCTGACCAAAGTGCACATGTGCTAAGATGTGTTGTTCACACAAACACACAAATGAACTCCTTGACATTATTCTTAAGCAGGCCCAGTTCTACAGGGGTGCTAATCACCCTCAAATGAAAGCAAGAGCACCCTCAGTTCAGCAACTTCAAAAGACCAAAGTTTTGTCCGTTGTTCATTTACACAAGTTTGTGAATCCTCTCATTATAAAAAACAAAGTGCAGACATTTTGTGCTTTAACAGAACTTAAAATCAAAAGCATTGAATGCCTTCCAATACATCTGTAGCCATTTTGATTTCTGAAGGATCATGTGAAGACTGGAGTAATGATGCTGAATATTCAACTTTGCATCACTGGAATAAATTACATTTAACAATTAACATTAATTATTATAGCCTAATATTTCATACTACAACTAACTTAATTGACTCAGTATTTCACTTAACAGGGTGTTAGATTAAAGACATAGTTTACCCAAAAATGAAAATTCCAGCATATTTCACTCAGCATATTTGTTTATGACTTTCTTCAAGTTTTTTTAAAATTGATCCTGGCTCTTTCAAACTTGGAAATGATGGTGGATAGTGGCCATGATTTTGAAGCTCCATAAATCTGATATTTCCGCAAGTACTGTGACGTAAAACTAACCTATACGCTTTCGGGGGGTTATCACATGTCCTCTGAAGCAGAGCAATGGGTTTTTGTAACAAAAATATTTACATTGAGTCATAGGTCAGCCAAGAAGCTGGAACTCGGCGCTTTCGCAGGAAAAAACGGAAGTCAGTTATTTACGTTGTAATTTTGAAACTAGAAATATTTTTACCAAGGTTGGAAAAGCCAGGATAAATTTTTTAAAAACTCTTGACTGTGTTCTTCTGAAAGAAGAAAGTCATATACACGTAGTAAAATACGTTCACACAAAAATGAAATTACAGCATATTTTACTGATATTTACTGTTTTTTTTGCCCACATTTTAAATATTTCGGGATTTTTTTTGCCCCAAGTCCTAAGTAGTCTTTGTGTCAGTCACTCGCCAATCCGCGGTTAGCATGATATATACGCACACACACACCTGCATGCAACTAACTGACTGGTAACACCATCCTCCAAACCACTCCCTAACCTCCAGTTATAATTGTGGGTAATAAAGTGAACGACACAGATTACGAAGGAAGGGCTGAGTCTGTTGTTTTAATGGGAGGAACATCTGTATCTTGTAAACTAAGAGTGCAAAATAGCACCTTTGTATAACCAATCGTACACATATACATATATATATTTAATATAAATGTAGCTATATGTATGCATAGGTCTATGCCTGTCTGCAACATAAAAAAAGAACAGACAGAGCACCGTAGAAAGGGGTGTAGGGAAAAAAAGCAACTGAAAAAAATGGAAGTACGTCAAATGGTACGTCACTTTACCATCTGGAGATCATCAGAAAGTGTTTTACTTTGTTTAAAAACCGAACCTGTTTAAAAACCCAAATGTTCTACAAAAGTCCGAGGAAATGGTATTAATGAATGACACACAAATAAAGGGTAAAAACCAACCCATTCATAACACACAAAGAAGAGTACAGTCATTGAGAGTCATACCTCCAGACTGTCACTGCCATCTGCCTCTCTGTCAATGATGTCAAAGATGTCCTCATGGATTTTTTCTCCCTGAAATGAACAAATTTGGAAAAATTAATTTTTTCAAACAAAACCTCTAACGCTTGTACAATTATTATATATCTGTTGTTTGACCCCATCATAATTGAATTTAATTTTGGAAAATGGCATAACTTGTTAAGAAACTATATCACCTAAATGTTTAATCACTTAATGTATTTGTCAGCCTACAATTGATGCAATGTGCTGAATCATATTTGTATTATTAGAAAGATACATTTATGATTTAATGGGGTAATTTTCTTGTGCAACTGCTTACACAAAGTGAAAAGGCATTAGATTTCAAACTCTGAATTTATTTTCAGTCAAAATGAAACTGCAGTCAGATTGAGTTTTGTGTTGTTCATCAATATCTGTGCCGCTTATGGTTTTGACGCACTGATAAAGAACACATCTCTGGCACATTATTTAAGGATATTCTGTTTATGCGACTAAAAAAATTTAAACGCAACATCATCCCAACTGTAATGAGTACAACTGGTCTCACAGAGTCTAACAGGAACAGAGGCTGTTTAATTATCAGCCTTCATTCTCTCATAGACAGAACTACAGAAACACTGAATCACTTGTGCTGTCTGTGAAATTACAGTCTGACAGAAAGATTTCAAATGACTGATTTGAGCTGTTTGGAGTAATTTGCTAATTCAACCTACATGCCATTGAATAAATGTTGCAATAAAAATGCAGAACTTGCAGAAAAAAATTATATACAATTATGTCCAGTTTCTGCAATCCCACACTAAATATCTATTAGTCAGTGCAAATATCTAATTTTAAAAAAATTTAATTGTCGCACAATATAAATAACAAAAAAAGTGTCTAGACGTGGAAAAACTTCACAGGAATGGTGACAAGTTATATCACCTAAAATATAACAGACATTTAACCTAAAATAAAGTAATTATCTCCTGTCTAACATCACTCAGTGTACCTGAGAGAAGCCACTGGCCCAGTTGTTACCGGCTCCACCACCATGCTCAGACAGGTAAATGTTCTCTGGGTTGTACAGGTTGGCATATGGAGAGTTCAGGATGGTGTGGATGACTCGGGGTTCCAGGTCCAACAGCACAGCACGAGGTATGTAGTGCTCATCATCTGCCTGAGGGGGGCAAAACAGAGGAGAATAAGAGCATTACATGTTACAAAATTACATTTCCATAAGAGCTTCTCAATACTCCTCACAAGGAAAAGATAAAATGGGATGATCAGTTCAAAAATGAGAAGCATCTCAGGTCTACTCAGGATGCTTGTGATTACTTATGCAGCTTGAGGAAATGACAAAATGAGAGCATCCATGAGAATTCAAAAATATATCTTAGAATGTTTGATATCAGTAATAGACTGACTACTGCTGCTTTACATTAATGGCTGAATGATGTATAGTCAAAGCTGACATATTGGCAGCTAATTTGCACCTTTCAAATCTTTTCTGTCAATAGTTGTCAGAAGAGGAACTTTCATTTTAACAGTGCTGACGAAGTCAATGCATTAATAGAAAGGCAAATGCAGTAATACCTTCTCCTATTCAAGCAAATACACGTCATTTAAACTCTTTAACTCCTAAAGTCTTTGAATATGTAGTAAATATTTAATTCCACAAACCAGAAAAAAGCTGGCAAATCTTGCAGTTAGTTCCTTAGATGTTTGCATTGGATAGCCTGAGTGACGGGCCACACTAAATTTCTTTATTTGTGAAAATACTATAATAGAATTCTAGAATTAAGACTCTACTATCAAGAAGTAAAAATATGTTTATATATATATATATACACACACACACACTTTTTATTGGTCACCCCACTCTCTGAGATATTGGAATCACCTTCAAAAAAATCCATATCAGTAGATTGCTAATTTCAATACAATACAGCTAGCCATAATACAGAGGAAATTACTATAATACTGTGACTCACACAATCTATTCACATCAGAAGAGAGCTTTAACACTTAATGCCTCATTTCAGAAGAAATATAAGCAGTCCCTTTGAAAACATTAGGATTTCACTGCAGTTTCTGTGAAATAACTAATTTTGTTCTTTAATTGGAATAGTCTTTTGTTCCGAAAAAATGGAACTAGAAGCTGTGCCATTTATTTCAAATTAATTTTCCATCAGATTTTAAAAAGGCCTCAACATAATTACTGCAGAGGGATAATGGGCTTACATCAGCTGCAAACACTGGAACCTAGCTCCACCTGGTGGTCAATTATGTGAACTCCTAACTAACAAAAAAGAATTTTAGTGAGGAATAAAATTTTATTTTAAAAGTTTTTCATATTATATGCACATTATATAAGGTTTTTTTATTAATTACTTAGAATTTGCTTGTATAGTATTTGTACTGCACTTGTTTGTTATTGTAGCATTTATTTTTCTTGATATTACCTTTTTTGTGTATAATGTTTTGGCAATATTTTATATCAGGGGTTACCGAACACGTTCCTGGAGGCTACCCACCACTTCGCAGTTTGCATGTCTCTTTTATCAATCACACCTTACTTAACTCATCTGCTCATTAGTAGCAACTCCAAGACCTGAAATGGGTGTCATACAAAGGAGACATGCAAAATGTGCAGTGTTGGGGAGGCTCCAGGAACGTGTTTGGGAACCCGTTTTATATAAATACAATCATGCCAGTGAAATACTTTAAAATTTAAACTGAACTTGTTCATACTGGCCACAATAGCCTTATGTTGCTTGTTGTCTTGATAGGTGTCTCTATATACAAACTCAGTGGTTTACATCGCTGCATCACACATACTATACAGTTTTCAATTAAGCCTAAAGGATTGTTTAGTTGGATAAGTTTTAGGGTTGGATCTAAACTCTGCAGGGTTCTGTCCCTCCAGGAATTGAGTTTGACACCCTGCTTCAGAGCTTGATGTGTTGTGATTATAGTTGATGATTGATTAGCTCCAAATGCATTATTAGTCTATATTTGTGTACCTGATAGAAGAAGACGTCTTTCCGGTCTGTACCCTCAGTGGCAAACTCCTCTACGATGCCCTCTGGGCTGATGCCATGCTCAGCACATAGCTGCTTCCAAAACTCAAAACCAACTGCACAGAGAGAGAACAAACACGCAGCTCAGTCCATTAATACTGGACTCACTTAAGAACACTTGTAAAAAGGCTGTAAGCTATTGCCATACGTCATTATATATTGGTTTGACTGAAGAATATTCATGTAATGGGTATTGTTTATACCACATCTTTGACAGAAACCAAATCTTGCACACACTGTTCATCATTTGCCTTCAATGACCAAGTCTGACAGTCAATCTCAGCTCACATGAGACTCTTACTGTATATGAACCCCATGTTTCTCGGAGTTAAAAAATAAACAAAGCAAATTCCTCTAGCTAACACTCCCAAGCGTGACTGTAAAAAATACAAAGCAGAGTTTAGAATTATGTGCATACACAAACTAAGTTAAAAGGTCAGGTTGGTTGCATTACAATTCATTATAGTTATCTCCAACTGACAGCATTAACGTTACATGATTCACTACTAAATAAAATCACTGCTAATTAGCAAACAAAAACTAATAGCAGTCAATAATAAAAACTTTTGGCTTCTTGCTGACGAAAATCTCCTATAAACAACCAAAACCACGTTGACTGTATCTATTGTGTCATTTCAAAGCTATCCAATGTGATAGCTAGTTAGCTAACAAGCTAACTGTTTATATAGAGACTTTCACACAGAGCGTGAAACACAGCGAATGGCTCACTCTGATTCCCGCACTGTCCGAGCTGCAGGGTGATGATTTCTCGAGGCATGCTGTGCTGTTATTTCAGCTGTAGGACCAGTAAAGGTGAGAGATGTGCTGCTGTCAGTCAACCACTACGCGTATTCCCGCTCCAACAGCAACGGCCTAACGGACGCGCACCGCGCATGCGCAGACGCCGGACACTCTATAATCTCACAACGTGAAGGCCAGCAAACGTGAACCGATCGATACTAGCTGAAAATGTACCGAGAGAACTCTTTATCGAAATAAGAGGAAAACTAAATACACAAGCAAGCCGAAAGAACAGACAGTTCTGAGAATATACTGGAAGTGAATTAAAAATTTTTTTAAAAAGAAATTATAATTTTTTATATAATGTTGGCCCTCGGCCCAACAATCAATTACATTTTTTTTAATTAATTTTTCATAGTGAAAAATGTGGCCACCTCTGCACTTAAGTATATTGTATAAACCAAATCCAAATAGATCTTGAATATTTATTTTATATAAATGAAAATCATAAGACATATTTGGGCTTGTTTCACTTATTGTTTTATTATAAAATCTAACTCTTCCCACCAAACCTGGATACTACGCCAATAATCCAAATGGCAGCTATTTGATTTATTGCTAGAATTCACGTTTAACGCCCTTTTACAGCGAACAAACATGTCGTTTTTGTTTGGGACACTGTGAAAGTTCTTCACTAGTGGTTGGTGGGTGCATGTGAAGAGAGCTGGTTGTTATTCTCCAGCTCTGACTGGCCAGATCAAGCCCGTCCTCCGCAGCTCTCACTGTTGCTCCCGCGACAAAAACAACGACTGGACGTGACAGCAGCACGGTGACAACATAAAGAGGGCCTGTGTGTATACGTAGACGTATAGATATAGCAGACTACACCCCAAAAAATGGGTTTTATTTCACATTTCCTCTGTATCAACGGCGGTAGCCTCACACGAGGTTTGGCTTCTGCTGTTCTGCCCTGAGCGGCGGCGGCTTCTGGCTAAAGCTAACGTTAGCTAGCTAGCGATACACACATCCAGATCATTTCTAAAGCACGGGGTTTATTTTCAGCAATCTGTTACTCTAGATTTTCTTTTGCTGTCACGTTCTTCCAAACGCGTAAGTATGGCTGGAGCGGAAGACGCGGCCGAAGGGAGCGGTTGCGCGGGGAAGCTGCGCTCTCGCGGCGGCCTCCGGAGTGGCTCGTGCTCCGCCGAGAGTCAAGAGCAGCTCCGCGCCGTCAAAGCAATGCTGCTGGAGCGTCTGGGACCTCACGAGCGCCTGCTCACCTATCTCCAGTCTGTGTTATTGTGGGAGAGACCCTTTCACAGCGTCCTGCTGTACACGGCCGCTAATGTCATGTTCTGGTGAGTGGACGAGCTTTATCTCCTTGGATTTAACGTTATCTCTAACGTACTCGGGCTCTGTTTACAACCTGGTGCTTTCGGTTGAAACCTTTTACATTATTTATGAACGTTTTGAGGATCTTGTATAAGCCTTTCTTGTGTTATCCGGATGCATACGTGTCTGCGTGTTCCAGACTTTTGCCCCTTTAATTTAAGATAAGAAACAGATGGTCAGGCTGGGTGCCTATATTTAGACCGTGAGCTCTGGCTCTATTGGTACTGCTGTAAACACAATGCTGTCTGTGTGCATACACTTTGTGTTTTTGTGACTTACTTTGTGACTGACGGAACGATTACCTTTAATCTTGTGTTAGATACCATGTTTGACAGCTTTCACTAAGGCATGTTAAGCAGAGATCAGTTTGCACTGGATTTCCGTGGCCTATATATGTTGCATGTAGTCTTCCACCTACTGACAGTTATTAATGTGGACAGCACTGAATAGCACTACTAGAGACAATACTATACACATATATACTGTATGTGTATATATACAATTCGTATGTAATGTATGCTAATATATAATTTGTATAATTTTAGATAATATATACTAATATGTACTATTTGAAAGATTTAAAATATATAAATTGTGTTATTTGTTTTTGTTTGTTAAAATTGAATAATAATGCCAACTAATGCATTATGTTCCCAAACCGGTTTGCTGGGCCTGGCCTTACAGTTGTACTGTATGATTTCTTGTT
>JAUMHE010000044.1:5811348-5855186 GCA_032359235.1 Enteromius mattozi | reverse complement strand
ATTTTACTTCAGTTAACATTTAAATTTATTCTTTAAGAAATGAAAGTGTTAAACTATAATACCCCTGATTAAAATTCATTAAATATAAAACAACAGTGACAATTTGCATCTTATCTATAATTTCAAATTAAATAAGTCTCAAAAATTCTTCTTCTTCTTCAAAAAAAGCATCCTATCTCAAATTTTCGTTTACTAATTACAAAGACTGATCATCTATCAAGAATAACAAACTAGTCATTTATTCAATTATACATTTTTAAGCAGTTGTATGCATTCATATCCACATTATAATTGTTGTATAAATATATTTATCGGATTCACTTCTTCTTGAGGATATTTACCCAAAATAAAAACAACCTCTGCATCTCTCTTACCTCTATTTCTACTCTCTATCTTTGCAATAACTTCATGTCATCTCTGCATCTGTCTTTGGTGGCCACAGTAAAATCTCCCAGTGTCCTTACTCAGTCTCACTCTCTTGTGTCTTTCAGCTGTTGGACACTAAGTCCACAGACCGCACACAGACTTTGCTGCACTTCATTGCGAATATGGTGCAGGAGAAATACCCTGAGCTTGCGTCCTTCCACACTGATCTCCGCTTTGTAGACAAGGCTGCTCTGGGTAAGACATACCATAGTTACTGTACATACTCCAAACATGGGGATGCAGAGTCTTTTCTCTTTCTCACTCCTTTGCTGTCTCAGTGTCTTTGGACAGTGTGCTCCAGGACGTGAGATCTCTGGAGAGAGGGATGGAAGGGACCAAGAAGGAGTTCCTGGTGCAGGACGACATCCCAGCGCTGAAAGAGTTTGTTAAGGCCAACAGTGACAAATTAGATTCGCTTGTCAAAGATGGCAAGACAGCACAGGTGAGAGCAGTGTATGCTCAGTGCACACAAACTATTTGACATTAATTCTGCTTAATTAGTCTTGCTGACTTTTTCTCTTCTGCCAAAAAGGAGGCATACGCATCTGTAGTGGAGTACTACGGAGAGAATCCGAAGACGACGCAGCCTTCCATGTTCTTCCCGCTCTTCGTCAGGTTTATCAAAGCTTATAAGGTGAGAGAAAAAGCAACATTATAGCTATTGAACTCGTTCATGTCAACATATACACATACTAACAAAGCTAAGCTATTACTGTAATTGTTCATATGCTTATGTGAATTGCTTGAATTATTGCAAGTACAGTAAAGGGTTATTATGGATAATGAATGGTTCATATTTTTGAAATCCCCAACAACAGGTTGACATGCATGTTTTCTTATAATAACTTTATTATATAATTTTCTTATAATTACTTTATTCAATGACTCCCAAACAATTTGCTCAAGGATTTATTTTTCCGAACCCCTCCTTTGCGTTATGCCAATCTGCGGTGGTTGGTCCAAATTGCCATTTTCATTTCATCATGCCTGTAATAATTTGTGTATTTTTTATCCGCATATATTTGTGTATTATTTTATTGCGTTTTCATTTAGACCAACGCCAAAATCAGGTTTTCCCAGGTCCTTTCCTGCAACAACTGGGCGGGCAATATGCTAATGTTACATTTTAGGGTCAACATGAAACGGCTTGGGATTTGTTTTAAAAACGACTCGTTTCAATGATTCAGAGTCCACTCTTTCTTTTGAGAGACAATAACTTTATACATGTGCACTTTCAGATTTAAAACTTTCAGGATGTTTTCATTCACTTAGATCTGTGTTACTATATGTAAGGTCATTTTCAAGAATTCATAATAGGGGCACTTTAAAGGACAAAGAGCAAAGATACTACAAGCGTTTGATCACCAACTAATTAATAATTACTGTGTTGTATTATTGTGTCACACAACAGCAAGCGGAACAAGACATTGAACAGAAGAAGAAACAAGAGATTGCAGCAGAAGAACAGGCAGCCCCTTCCCCAAAGAAGAAAGACAGCACTCCTCAAAAGGTTAGGTGTCATTTTAAAATGTGTTTGTAATTTTAACTATTTGATCATTTTATTTATATAAAGCATTGACTGGAACTGCACACCTGAAGTTATTCCCCTGAAAATTTTTCCTACTATGATCAGGGTCCCATGATGCCCAAAATGCCTCAAATGGACCTGATTGCAGAGCTGAAGAAAAGACAGGTGAAGCCCCAAGTCACAGACGGGGCCATCGAGGGCATTATAACAGGTAAAAATGTTACAGATATACAACCAAAATAGTTTAAAGATACTTTAAGCACTTACCTTATGGTATAAACTGGCAAGATCGATTAGCCACCTACTATTCCATAATCTGTTTTTCTATATATATATATTATAAATATATATACACTACATATATTTTTTAATATATGAATTAGAATTTGATTTTTTTTATTTGTCTGTGTCAGATTTGAGAAATACACCCTACAGAAGAGGCGATGGTCGGAGAGCAACTCCACGACAAGACAACTGAGGGTTACCCCACTGGACACTTCTGTACATAACACCTGGTCTTCTTCTTTATGTAATAAAATATTATAAGTCTGTACAGCCATACAGGAAATGACTGCCAAACATACACAACAACAGATGCTGCACACGAACAAAGAGTCACACTAACAGACACCCATCATCAACACACGCTTACATATCTGATACACGTAACCTTTTGAGAATACTCTGAAACAGTTGTACATAAAGCGCAAAAATGTTTTCATATACCATCGCATATGCTCCTGTATATGAAAACAATTCCTTGAGCTTCAGTTTTCATGTTTTGCTGTGTTTATATTGCTAAAGAAAGTGCTCCTAGATGAAGGCACTTTTAATGCAGCCTGATAATAATAGCTTAATTTTTTGATATTTTAATAAAACAGTGAAACCATTGTACAGTAATACACATTTCATTTATTATAACAACTAAAAAAAGACTCGGTAGAAATGTTGTCATAGAAGAGAGCTGTATTTTATTAGACACACAACCACAGCAAGTATGTACAAAAGGTCTCAGCTCTCAACAATTTCTCACAGGAAAAAAAATAAAATAAAGTCACATTTCTCACAAAGTTATCATGGCATCCACACTGACAAATTAATTTCTTTTTCTTCTGTATCTATAGGTGCTTATATATCTTATTTGTATATAGAGTGATTCTCAGTTGGTATATTACTCTACTCTAGAGATGGGAGGGTCACAGCGTGGGTAAAGGGCTTGCACCATTACTAGTGCGCTGATGGCCAGGGCGGAGTTTAATCTGCTCCGTCGCTCAGTAAAACACACTCAGAGCTCGCCACTCAAGTCTGGTTACCACATCACCACAGGTTACAGTAAGACTGGACATGCCTGAGCCACAAAGAAATCAGACATAGAAAAAGTCATTTTTTCCTACTTTGACTCTACAGCTGTGAGCCTCATATCATTGCACTCGACCTCGCTATTCTCTCCGTTGACTTTTTTTACAAAAACATGTAGATAACTTTGTTTTTTAAAATCATCTGCACCGTGCGATTACTTTTAGAATGTACATGCATTGCTATAATAGTTTTTAATATTTTTTTAAACTTTTAATATATACCTTATAACTCCATCTTTTAAATAAAACTTTTTTTTTCTGGACATAATTTTGTAGGACTCTCTAATAATTACGGTATTATTTACACGCTATAGTCTTTTTTTCCTTTTACTCTTTTCTAGTGTTTTATTATTATCGTTTGATGTCATAATTTTTGTAACATCCACACATCCATGTAGAAAAAAATCTCACTTAAGGGACTAAAGAGCTCTGGTAAAATATTCTACATAAAGAATGTTTCATCATAGAATGTGCTTTCTCCAAATTACTGTGTCATTGTTGGCCAGACATAACTAGCAGAAGCATCCAGCTCCTCCTATTTCCTGCAGTCTTTCCGGGGGAAACTCTAACCTGCAACTCAAAATTAGCATAATGTGGCAGAAACACTTGTGCAACTGTTTCCTTGACCAAGGCATTTGTACATTGACAGTTTAAACATCTGTTATTATTCAGTAGTGAAATGAAATCGCAGACTTGCTCCCTACCACTAGAGGGCAGAAGAGGGCCGTGACAGTTCATTTACATTTGCCATTACATCCACATTGTTCATTTCACTCAAAGCAAACAAATCAAGAGTTAGCAAATGACATTCTCAGGTCACACAATACAGATTAGAGCTTCATAAGTATCAGCAATGAACCCGATTTCACTCGGATCACATGAATTCAATTCTTTTGAATGGCTGGCTTTTTCAGATTCACCCAACACAAAACAACTCAGAAAATTAACAAAATATCAACCTGTGGTTAGATGCAGCTATACTTTATACATGAACTGGGCTGTACAGTGTAATATTATCAACTCAATATACAAAACACTTCTCTTATGAATAAATAATTTTCTAGTGTGCTATATATTTCCTCAGGATTACAAAAACCAAAATATGTACAAATAAATCTCCGGTAATATAAAATCAACAAACAAAAAATATACAAATGCAAATCTCGCATCATACATTTTTTTTAACCAACCATGTTGAGTGAAAAATAAATGACTAACTTTAAAGATGTATTTGTATCTACGTCTGAACAGTTATCTTACCATGTTTTGAGAGAGAAAGATTCTAGTTTAAAAAGGGAGATTTCACCACCTTCCTACATTAATCCATCGCAGTCTCTGAGGGGGTCAAGAAAGTCTTTTCTTAGCTCACAAATTTCTACCCGTGGCTTTACTAAGAGGATGAAGTGTACTTCCTGACAGGAAGTGCTTACCATCTCCATCCAAGCACGAAACCCGCTTCTCGTTTCTGCGAAACTGTACCCACAAGGGTAACGTTTTGAACGTTTGAGAGTGCTCACAGCAGCACCAATTCCTAAATTTATCTAATTTGCTAGTTTGTTCGGTCTGGGTCCTTAAATAGACCGAGCTGTGAATTTGATGCTTGCTGTGAACTTTCCAGACAAATTTAGAGTCTAAAGAATCTGGAGTATAAATCAAGTTTTAATCATTTTAAGGAATTTGCTACTTTTTCTGTGTATAAATATGTATAATAAAGCTTTGTTTTCTCTTTCATTCACAGATGTTAAATTCAAACAAAATGGCTTAAATAAAGGCGTGTAACAGCCTAAGCTTGACCTTTTTGCCTCTCGCAGCACCTCCCATGTGAATCATTATACATTTCGGACATGAATTACAGGCCGATTTGGCTGCGAGACACGGAGTAACAACACTAATCTCTCCTCTGGCCATTTACTCTCGACGTCGACCTAGTGCTTAAGCCATTATTTTAAACCCCGCACCACAAGCAATCAATTTCACACATTGGTTTCGTCAGAAAGCTGGAAAAATCTCCCCTCTTGCTCTATTCATCTCTTTCTATTCACTCACCTTTACACATTTAAATTCTCTGGGCTCATGAGGAAACCTGCAGGTTGTCACACTGACAAATTCACAAAATAGGAATACCCTTGTGAGAAGTGAGAAATCTTTATCTGTAAGTGTGTGTGTGTGTGTGCGTGTGAATGTTGTAAGGACTGGAATTAGAAAAAAAGTATGGGTGGGCAGAACCAGAGCCTCAATGACCAAAAAAAGGATGCTCTTGCGTTTTAGTATTATGACTGTGGAGAGCAATGAAACCAAAGAACGGATGTGATATTCATATCTGTATCACCATTCTAGGTAATCATAAACATTTGATAGAAAAGTAAGCGGAGGGTATGACTGGCTCATTAGGAGAAAGGATGAGTTGGAATGCTCTAGCGCACAGATGTCTTCCACTCGATGGATCACGTCCACTGGCATACGTGCTGTGGAATTACCCTCAGTCTTCTTGCTTGTGCAACCCCTACATGGTGAACCTAACCATCTGTTTGTTCATTTTAAATTGGAATTCGGTTTCACAATCTGGGAGGCCCAAAGGTTAAGACAGCTTGTGCCGAATGTTTGATGATTGTCAGATCATTGTACTTTCTCTAGCTTCTTGTGCTTCTTTAATGAAAAGAACAGAGGACTATCCTATATCCTTATGCAGGAAAACTGTGACTGTTAAGAACTTCAGAAAACAATAGCCTTATAACACCATCCTATAACAAGTGATTCAAAAAGCAGGCAGCCCTCCACCTTCCCACAATTCCTCTGTTGCCATGACAACTTGTGCTAAGTTACAGCAAACATGTAAAATGGCTGTATGAAGACCTATTTGAGTGCAAATGAGAACAAAAATAGACTCTTAGGCAGTGTGTGTATACCAAAGGGATAGTTCTTTGGAAAATGAAAATTCCGCATGAATCACTTTCTTCTGTAGAACACAAAAGAAGAGATTTTTTCGAAGAATGTTTTTGTCCACGCAATTAAAGTCAGTGGGGTCCGAAGCAATGTTAGACTCCAGTGACTTCCACTGCATAGACAACAAACCAAGGCATTTGCAACAATACAAGAATGTGTAGATCATGACAGCACATTCATTTTTAGTTGAGCTATCCCTTGAAGGGAGTGTATAATCATCAAAATGTTAATCATAGCACCAATTTCAGTTATTTTCCTTTAGCAGTACGACTGATAGCCAAAAATCTACATTAGAGCGAGCGATGCTGCCTCAACATTAAGGTTTTGCTGTTGTTATTTTTTTTTTTTTAACATTCCTTCCGTTGATATAGATATGAGCAATAAAACGTTTCAACAAACACTGACTACTACAGTACTCACTTTCCGATTATTGCAACTCTACTTGGTTTTACATAGTCTTACAGTCTTGGTTTTACACTTGATGGACATCTACCGAACTCAGCTAGATCTCCAACATGTGAGATTTGGCAAATGAATGAGGGTTCGGGTAAAGAGTCCTTCCCCAGGCCTCCCGTGGGTGGTGTGATGCTGGCTGTGCAGTGGAGCTGGAAACAGGCTGGTGGTGAGTGTCCAAGCCCATCTGTTGGTTCTGTAGTTTGGGGAACTGGCAGTAACGCAGAGTAGGTAGGGTTTACAGTTTGATTCTGTACACAAACTGAACAAAAGTGAACCTATGATGCAAAGCGGTAAGTCACCCGCCTCCTTGCCCTACGTCACTGTTCTCCGTAAGGTGTCTTGGTATGGATAGCCAGGGAAACAAAACTAAGCCTCCTCGCATTTCAATTCATCTAATTGCGTTATATATGGATCATTTCCAGCCACATCCTCCTTAATCGCTATCTTCTGGAGTCACCGTCTTGGGTTCAGTCTTATTTCGCTCCAAGCTGCCGGTGACGGAAGGTTTCAGAGCCAGCGAGGACAGACTCAGAGAGGTGAGAGCGGAGGGAGATGAGGGCGAGGAAGAGGAAGTAGGTGAAGTCGGAGAAGGAGGGGAGCGGCCGTTGGAGATGGGAAGGGGAAGGCTTGAGGAGTTGAAGTTCTGCTCTCTGAGAAACCGGTGTTGTCTTAAGGTGGACGACAGGAAGAGTGCCTCGGCTGAGAGGCTGGATGTGGAGAGGCTAGCCAGAAGCGCCTTGGCCTGGTTGGAGGAGGCCGTCAAGGAGGACAGAGCCCCTTCCTGGGGGTACTTTCGCAATCTGGAGGGCAGGTGGCCGGAGAAGCTTGCGGCTCTGGTGCTTGCGAGGAGCGACTCGGTGGCTCTTGCTCTGCTGATGTTCAGACTCAGAGCCTGAGGGGGTGGGTGTTGAGGGCAAAAGTAGAGGGGATAAAGGATAGAAGAGTGGGTACAGAAGAACATAATAAAAACACATTTTGTGAGGATTCTAAGGTTTGGTTTGGCTGCAATACGTCATTAATCTCTCTCACAAGACACTTTCTTGAAGGAATGAATGAGGCTCTGGTGAATATTGACAGCTGCATGATGTTTTTTTTCCTTAAAAGTATACAGGATTGACTAGGAGGAACTGGGTGAAGGATTGTGGGCTTCAGTCAGGAGATGCTGATGAAGAAGTGGTGGTGACGGCAGAGGAGGAGGTGGACAAGCTTCGGTCAGGTCAGGTTGGTTTGGGTCGCTGGCTTCTGCTCACTGGGTCAAGGAGTTGGATGTGAATGGTTGCCATGAGGGCCAGGGTAGAGGTGACAAAGAGGAAAATGGAAGAGGAAGGGGACAATGGGAGGAAGGATGAAGACAAACACAGGACAACGTTATTCAGGTTAGGATCATTCATGCATGATGCTAGCCTGGTACACAGCTTCGCCACATGAGGGCGAATCCACGTACATTTATAACACCCACAATGCATTATGCTAGGAGAAACTGACCAGTTAACAAGATCTTGGTGGGTTTATTGAACATGAACGTCTCTATTACCATCAAGTCACTCACAAACACTCTTTCGGTTCCTGTGTGACAGGACGCTGAAAGAGTTCCACTGAGATCTGCTCAAACGCTAATCAGTTGTGAGGGAGATGGATGGACAGCACGGATACAAGGAGTGAAGAGGAGAGAGCAATGAGGGTGAAGAGAGAGCCCGGAGAGCCTGTGTCTTTCCACATGAAGTGCCAATTATTCCACCCTGATAGAGCAGAAAAAACTCTCCATCTCTCTCTCGCCCGTGTCTCTCTTCCCTTTAACCTTCTCCCTCTCTTTCATTTCTCTCACTCTTTTCCAAACCTGCTGGCCCATGTCCTTTTCACAGAGCCTTCTCAAAAAGTCCCTGGAGAACACAACTATGATGGAGATTAAAATAGCTGCTGCTTTTGCACAGTCATAAGGAATACATTTCCCTTTTGGCCATTTCCCACTTACTTTCTCTGCCCTTTTAAAATGTATGTGCTACAAGCTCATGTAATTGAGAATAGACACAAAGCTGTTCAAGGAAGTCACATGTGAAATGTACACAAACAACTTAAGATAGATAAAAAGATACATTAACAAAATACGTGTAACACATATACACATAATTGAGAAAACCAATTTTATCTGCAAGACTTGTGATTACTTCATTCTTATAACAGCATAAAATTTAAACAGCTAGATTTTTTGGGGAAAAATAGGTTACACTTTATTTTTAAGTCCAATTCTCACTATAAGCAAACAAATAAAAGATTTTTTCCCCCTCAGTATACTGCTTATTAATAGTTAGTTAGTTGGTTATCAAGATTAGATATTGGGTAGGATTAGGGATGTATAATATGGTCATGAAGAATATCTGCTTTATAAGTGATAATAAACATCCAATATGTTAATAATTGGTATGCTAATATGCAACTAGTTAATAGTGGGAACTGGTCCCTACATTTAAGTGTAACCAGAAAAAAAGAAAATTGTACAATACCATGCAAAAGTTAGGTGTCAGTTAGTTCAGTTAGTTTTCTTTTCTTTCTTTTGGATGAAATTAGTACTTCTTGAGCATCAAACATATTAGAAATATCAGAATGACATTTGAATGATCATTTGACACTGAAGTAAAGGCTGCTAAAATTGTATTTTAATATATATTAACATAGAAAACAGTTATTTAAAAATGTAATATACTGTGTTGTATTTTAGATCAAATAAATGCAAAGTTTTAAAATAACTCAAACTTTTGAATAGTGGTGTACATTCATTTACAATTAGTCCAGTAAAAACAGGGAGAAGAGGTCAGAAATGGCAAGTGAATCAGACCAAAAGAGAGCAGTGATGTGTTAATTTACTTGAAGCAGTCAGGGAGAGCAATCATTTTAAAGATGAAGTCTTTTGAGAGAAGGCTATAGAGTATAAAACTAAATCAAATGTGGTTGAGGCAGAGAGTTACAGTGAGAGGCACAGCAAGCAGAAAAAAGTCTCAATGAAATGATGAGATTCCGGGTGGAAAGATGAGTGTGCATAAATGTTTGTATCCATTTGCTGCTAAGAGGGTTAAGACAAAAAAGGAGATATACGCAGTCCACTTCAAAGGGAATAATTAGCTGTTACACTGACAAGACTAAATCCTGATCATATCCAGCTTAGCAGGAGTGCCTATAACAGCAAATATGCTCTCCTGTAATTATAGTTGCAATGAACCCTCTGATCTTGCTCGCTCTCTTGCCAATATCTGCTTCTCTCTTCCTTCCCCATAAAAGATTAGATTCTTTTCTAATATTCATGGCCTGTTGAACAGGGGCCAGATTTATTAAACACAGAGTGAGGAGATTTACAGAGCACCAGCATATCTATCTTCTCCTTACCTACAGCACGCAGGCCCATAGCTGTCCGTGTGTGTGCGTGTCTTTTTCTCCCTCTAATCCATCTTTCAAACCCTCCCCTGTTTTCTCCACCTGTCTCGTTCGCTTCGCTTATGTTGTGGAGCTCACATTTCCCTAGTCTCTGGCTTCGTGCTTTCTCTCTCCCTCTTCTCCTGAGACCCACCTGTCTCTGGTTTCTTTGTTCTCTTAGAGGGTTTTAAGTGCACTTTAGAGTCCCAAATGTTCTGCGATTGACGCTCCAATTCAGTTTTTCAAAGCGTCACTGCTAGAAAGTTCTCTCCCAGCCTCACTTCACTTGTGACTGACACACACAAACACGCTCATATACACACACGTCTCCTAAGGCTTTCGGCAATAGTCTGAGCTGTGGAATTTGAGCTCTGAAATGCCCTCAGATAGACATTATGAATTGGTTTCAAGCAGAAAATGATCTTCTTAGCTTTCAGCAAACCATTTTAAAAGTTCATACAAGCTTACGCAACATTAAAGCTAAGTCTAAAACCATGTTCCATGCAAAACCAAGACTTAAAAAAAGAACAAACCAAAAAGAGACTACAAGTAGACTAAGACTAAACTGGGACCAGACTAAGACTAAAATCAACTAGATTAAGACTTGGTCAAAACTATAACTAAAACTAAATACAAGACTAAGACTAAGTTTAATTTTTAGGCTAAACTAAAAAATAAACCAAAACTAAGATTACAGATAGACCAAAACTAGAATGAGATTAGATTAGGCCTAGATATACTTGAATAGATTAGAAGTAGACATTTACATACTCTTTGCAGCATATGCAAATATGTTAATAATAGTTATGCAAACATGATAAAATCATGAAAATGTCCAGAGGGAGTAAACTTCATTTAGCACAGCACTTCAGAAATACATAAATACTTACATGTTTCCCAGAAGACAAAATAATTACAATTTACCCTGATCATCCAAATCAGTAAATCTTGGGGAATATATATATATATATATATATATATATATATATATATATGTGTATAAACATTTGTTTATTAAAATAGCTCATTCAGGTCAGTCTTAAATAAAGAATATCATTCAATTTTCATGATCCCTCTTATTATGTTAGAATTATTGTGCATGTTCTGCAAGGGGTATGTAAACTTATGAACACTTATGAGCACAACTGTAGAAGATAGATAGATAGATAGATAGATAGATAGAAACCAGAGAACCATAGAATGTTTGAAAGAACAACTGATAGAATGATGGAATGTCAGAACAATATACTGGATAATAGAAACAAAGATAGAACCACAGAATGATAAATGATAGAAGAACTGATATACAGGACAAAAAACTGACAGAAAGTCAGATCTTACCTGCTGCTGACCCTGGTTTCTAAGGAAGTCCTCTCTCTGTTTGCTTGTTTTGCTCTTTTCTGATCCGCTCTGCTGTAGGTGCTTGAGGCGAGACAACGCCTTTCCACCGCCAGTCTGAAGAGGATGAGAGAAAAGAGGATATGAATTTGTGCACTATATTTGCTAATATTTTCCAACCAATTTCCAACAGTGCATTTGCCATCACCAGCAGTCAAAGGAAGTGCTGGAGGAGAATAGTGTGCAAGACAGACAGGAGGGTGATGTGTTTTTAATAAAATACATGCATCTCAGCACAGCCCTCTCATTCATTCTCGCACACACACACACACACACAATTACCTATAATTTCTTGTATTAAATTCAGAAAATATAAATTATACAACTCTGCATGAAGTTGACAAAAGCTCTCTGTGCAATACAAAATAATGGACGCTTTCTCTAGTGTTTCATCTCTCTGGATATATTACTTATGCAAGATCAAACACTAGACTGAAGTCTGGAGTCACAACCAGTCAAAGGTCCTTTTTTAAAGCTTCAAGGGGGCCCATTAGCTGTGTGTTTAATGCAAATGAGCACCTCACTGAACGAGGGGCTCTGTGAGAGGATCTAATGCTTGCAATCAGGTGGACCTGTGGTTGCCAGGCTCCATCTGTCCTATGAGAAAACGTGCAATGACCTAGAGCATGGGGCGCCAACACACCAGTTAGGAGGGATGATGCAATGCTGGCTTGTATACAAATGTGTGGGCTGAAAGCAACGCAGTGGAAAACACAAGTGACTTCATCCAAATCCTTCCCTTCTGTCACTCACAGAGATCAGCCCTGTTCTCAGCGGAGCTGAGTAATACACATGACGTCTGGCGGATCGCTGCTTCGTAGCGGTTTATCCTGACAACTACTCTCTAAAGACAAAAGACAAATGCGAGAGGAGACAATACCGCATAAATTACGCAACAAAATCACTTGAGTAGTTACGAAGAGCTTCCCTGGGCTTTATCTTTTTATTTTACGAGAAAACCACATATAATGTCCTATGTACCAGAGGAAAATAAGACAAGAAGAAAGTAATCAAATTGCAAAGTCATTTTAAGAGGAGAAAAAAGAGTGGGCTAATAAAGAAGAGGAAACAAGAGAATTTATTGTGCGAAAGATACAATATGTATTTCTACAGAGGTTGGAGGCAAACAATTTATCAAAGCATTTGCAAAAGAGAACAAACTGATCTAGTTGAGCAACCCAGCGGAAGAGACCAAAAACATGGAAAAGATGGAAAAGACAGAAAGACCAGGGCTGAAGAAGATACTGAGGGTTAGGCTGAACCTTGGCTGTGGATGTGCTGACATAGGACAGTTTAGGTGGGACAGCGGGTTTGTTTGTGTCTCCTCCGTCTGCCGTATGTCGAGCACTGCCGGATCTCTTGGTGGAGGACCTCTGCGTCTGGACGGGCGCTGGGAAGATGTTCCCCGTGTGAGGATCAGTGCTGAACTCCATCAGACTGAGCTCCAGCTCACGGATGGTTTCCTCCAGACTGTCCAGACGACGGTACGTGCTGTGGCAGATGTCTTCCTTTTCCCCTCCAACGCCTTGAGTGCGGATCAAACCGACTTGAGATGTCTCTACGGGCCCGTTTTGCGGCGAGACAGACAATGTAGTGTCCGACTTTCTCATTCGCTCTTCTTTCGTTTCTGTCGCCGCCTCGAGAGACTCCTGAACCCTTGGCTCCCTCCTCAGGGCCTGTTTAATTGCTCTCTCGCTTGTTAAGGGCGGGCACGATTGGGTCACATCCTGGACGGGACTCTGGAGCTCCCTCTGGGCTGCATCCAAGTCCTGTAATCGAGGGACTTTTTGGCCGGCTGACAAGTCTTGTTTCCATAGCGGCAGACGGGGAGTCCTCACAATGTGGCTGAAGTAACTTACTCTGCTGTCATTTCCAGTGTTATTGTCTTTAATTGTCTGCGCGCTGTCAGACCGCAGAGTCTCTGCTGCATCCTCAGAGGGGGATGTGGGGAGAGAGTTACACTCGGTTAAGACTATCTGGGGAACTGGAGTGGAGGACATCCCATGCTGCATCTGCAATTTAGGAGGAGAAATTTGTCTAATTAACCCATGAATGTGAAACATAAATGTATGAGGTTGTAAGGTTAACATAAATGTGGCTAAGATAAACTTACCAGAGATTTCTCTGTAAAATCACTGAAGTGATCATCATCACCATCCTTAGATGCGATCAACTGCTGGCACATATGTAGCGTAGCACACATACAAATACAAAAATTAAATAAAAGAGAAATATTTAAATGCATTTACCCAAGAACAGTTTACTCAGAAACCATTCAATTCTCATTTACTTTTACTCATATTACTTACTTATATTCACTCTTTTTCATGCAATTACATTGTTTCAAAATCTGAATTCAACAAATGCTAAATGAGTACAAAAATAGTCCAAATTAAAATCTGAGTGCTTTCTGACCCTGCATAGACAACACAACTAACACGTTCAGGACCAGAAAGTTAGTAAGTACATCATTTAAAGAGTCCATGTGACATCAGTGGTTTAACCGCAGTGTTATGAAACTACAATGATACGTTTTGTGCACAAAGGAACCAAAAATAACAACTAATAACAGCTATAAAGAATTACTGTTCAACAATTTATTCTCATCCACATGTAGGCATTGCGGTACTCTCAGGAGTAGCGGTGGACTACCCCGGAAGAAAAGAAATTGTTGAATAAATGTATTTTTGCTTTTTTTGAGCATGAAAAATATTCTCATAGCTCACAAACTATTTTAATTATGTTATTTTTACTAGCTTTCTGGGCCTTGACCATGGTAGCTGCATTGCGGTCTATGGAGGTTTAGAAATCTCTCGGATTTCCAAAATATATATTAATTTGTGTTCTGAAGATGAATGAAGGTCTTCTGGGTTTGGAACGACATGAGGGTGAGTAATTAATGACAGAATTTACATTTTTGGGAGAACTATATTTACTGTGACTGAATCATTGAGCTAGTGAGCTAAACTCACTCATGAACAAATCATTCAGACGATTTTTGAGAGACAGATTAACTGATTCAAATAAATATAAAAAATAATTCTAAATAATTAATTACAAACTAGCTATTCCTCTTACACACTAAAAGTAATAATAAATGAAAAATAATTTGAAATTGGACAACTTGGAATATGGATTACATTAATGCTATCTTTAATGCTTTTGCATACTTTTTGAATTCTATAAGTGTCGGTCTCCACTCATATTACTTGATGAAAAAAGCTAAACATCTCCTCTATTCCTCAGAAAAAAGTCACATGGTTTTGAAACATGAGGGTAAGTAAATGATAATAGAACATTATTTTTTAGGTGAACTATTCCTTTAGAGATCACAGAGCTTTGCTTCTGTTCTTATTTAAAAATGTAAAACAGCAAAATTCAAAAATCTGGGCAAGTGCTAACACACTGCAATATAAAACCACTTTCAGCTTCAGAGGAAGAAATTAGAAACTGGCCATTTCAACACAAAACAGACATGCACTGACAAGTGCACACACACACACACAATGAACAGTAAGTGGTGATTGTGTAGTTGTGATCGTGCTCACTGTGATGTGGGAATATCAAAGAGCAGTCTTGGTCTTTAGTTTGAGTGCAGTGAGTTTTCTTTGTCTATATACAGAGTATGACTATCATTTTATAGGGAAACATATAGATAGATGCATGAGTGTACAACAGCAGTCCACACTAGCTCGCAGCAGGGGCTGTTACCTGTCCAGCTGAGGACACATGGGGCAACAGCTGTAAACTAGAGGGAGGAGGATATTTCCTGGGAGAGGGCAGGGGGAGAGTCAGATGTCGCTCAAAGAGCTGAGCGGTCAGGGAGATTGAAGAGAATTAATGAAGAATAGGGGATGCAAAATATCAGTTCAGACTATGACATTTCAGGATTTCCCATGAAAAGACTCTAAAATCACTTTTAGATGAGGTTATGCACATACTGTACAGAATTGTAAATAATTTATAAAATCAAATTTTCACAAAATTACATTATAATTCTACAGAACACCAGAAATGACATGCTGTACCTTTAAGCAATGTTTCGAGCTCAGCTATTTCTGTTCATGAAAGTGTACGTAGAGTGCGGGTGTTATTGAGTTAGGGTTTGTTTTGAGATGCAGCTTGTGAGCCTCATTAGGTTTGAGAGGGAAGTGGGTATGGTGTCACTGCAGCAGTGCCCAGATCTCCACAGGTCTCCACAGGGTTTCCAACAGAGCCATGCAGCGGCGATGGAGGACAAGAGACATCTGCTCGCTTACCCTGTCATCCACTCAACCAAGACAACAAAATCTGTCTGCTTGTTGGTGTTAATGAGCCTTGTAGTTTGTGTGCTGTGTGTGTGCGTTGCTGCCCTGAAGCAGGTCAAGGAAGCCTAAAATCAACACCAACACAGCTCAAGCAGTGTCAGTCAGGAGAAATGCACTGTTATAGCCCCATGGCTATATATGTATAATATAAATAATATGTAAATGGAGACGGCTGGGGAGAGAAGTTAGAATTTTTAATTGCGCATTAATTAATCAAATATAAAAAGATTTGATGCATGTTCTGAAGGATTGGGTAAAACTTCTTACTTAAGGTTTGTTGTTTAAAATAATACCAATTTGAAGCAAACTGTAGTTTAAAACCTTTAAATAATAATAATTTTTCATAGATAATATATATATATATATATATATATATACACACACACTACTGTTAAAAGGTTTAGTGTCAGTAAGATTTCTTTTTTTCATTCAGCAAGGATGCAGTCTATTTATATTACATTATATTATAAATGCATTATGAATTTATATTTTACTTTTAAAACACTTTGTGACTTTTCACATTAAATTAATCAATTTCATATAAATGCTGTTCGTTTCAACTTTAAAACTGTAAAGAACTTAATATTAAGAAGCAACCTTTTTTAAAAATTAATGATAATAAACGTTTCTTCAGCAGCAAATTAGTATATTAGAATGATTTCTGAAGGAGCAGAGTAATGAAATTATATTTTGAAATGTATTAAAATAGTTATTTTAAATAACAGTTTTATCAAAAAATAGTTATTCAACAGCAACATGTTATAATATTTCACAATATTGCAGTATTAAAGTATTTATAATCAAACAAGCAGCCTAAGTGAGCATGAGAGACTATTAAACTATTTCTAATTTGAATTACAGTTCTGTATCCTTTATATTCAGTTTAAATACTGGAATAGAATTAGTATGTAGAAGGCCTTCCCAATTCAATTTGAGTGGTGTATAACCCTGCTCTGAAGTCACTAATGCATCTAGAGATAAAGTATATGGGTAAGTGAGATGGCATATATTAGATGTTATGGTTGTTGATTCTATGTACAGTTAAATTAGACACAAACGGTATCCCACAATATACTCACCAGTGCCTAACTAACAGCACTTTATATCAGTACAGCACACAACATTGTCAAACCACTCATTTGAGCGTAATAGTTCATGAGTCAAAGAGCACAGACAGAAATTCAGATCTCCTGCCTGCTAATGTGTGCTTAATGAATGAGCGACCCAGCCAACTGGTAGAACCCACTAATGTGTGTATGAGAGTGTGTGTGTGTGTGTGTGTGTGAGAATGTAA
The DNA here is from genome assembly GCA_032359235.1 of Enteromius mattozi. Classification (NCBI taxonomy): domain Eukaryota; kingdom Metazoa; phylum Chordata; class Actinopteri; order Cypriniformes; family Cyprinidae; genus Enteromius; species Enteromius mattozi. The sequence continues at coordinate 5,838,071 of JAUMHE010000044.1, read as the reverse complement.
TCGCACTGCTCTGTGGGTGTACACCAGACACATCTGGTGCGTGTGACATATGGACATTAATCACCAACATTAACACCTCAACCGTTAGGGTACAGACGGTCTGATATGACTCCTCAGGTAGTACATGTGCTCACCTCTAGCTCAGCTGCTAACTTCTCCTCATCGCCCTCCTCTCGCTCTCCACCAGTGATGGTCGGAGGGGTTGAGGCAGGTCGGGGGGCTTCAGATATACTCCTCCTCAGCTTAATGTGTGGCTTCTGAGACTCTGTCTCCTCTGATTCTGATTTCTGCTTATACACAAACAGACAAAAAACAAATCTGAATATACAATTTTTTTTTTTTTTTTTTAAAGTGACATTTTAAAAGAAAGAAAAAACTATGTTTATATATATATATATATATAGATATATATACACACACATCTCCCTACACATGATTTTCTCTTTTGAAATATGTTTAATGTACTTCAATGTAATGGAGACATTGTCTATGTATCTACATAAACAGATTTAGATATTTATGAACACTTCAGTTAATGTCTGAGGGTCTGCAACAAGACCACATAAAATGAATGGATTACTAAATGAATAAAAATACATTTCTTTATGAAAAAGTATTATGAAATGTACATTTTTTAAAATTTATTTATGAATGACAGAATGAATCAATCAACGAATAACATAAAATAAAAGCATTCATGGTTGAAATAAATAAATAATATATAAATATTTTAAAATATAAACATTCATTTAATAATGGGATGAATGAATAAATAATTATAGAGATATTTAAAAATACATATATTTATTCTTTTATATGGTTGAATGAATAAATCATGTAAAATTAATTATGGCTGTTTTGACTAACATAATAACTGAATTCCAAAGTAAACACAAGGGAAATTAACATCTTGAACCATCTTAATCTTTCTCAATCTCTCTCAAATTCACCTGTGACCGACAGATGTGATTTATTAGCGAGGTGATAGAGTAAATATCAACCATGACTAACACACCCACAGACACAGGCGGCTTTTATGAGATGCCTGACATTTTTGAGACCCTGCACTCAAATAAAAATGATTTAGTATGTTCCCCTGACTCCTTTGACAGTCCTTGTGCTGCTCTTTCAGTAACAGCTTGCATATAAATGTTTGAGAAAGTTTGCATGCATAAATACACACATGCAAAATCATCTGTGTGGGTGTCACTCTGAATGTCACCTTTATACTCTTTCCAGGAATGATCATCTCTCCGCTGCGTGTCGTCAGGCCAGGAGAGGAGGGGAAACTCCGGCGGGGAGGTGGAGGAGGGGGGGATTTTGAGGGCTTCTCCGTTCGATACCTCGCCACCGTCAGCTCATCCGAGCCTCGTCTGGATCCGCTGTCTTTACTGGAAAGCTTATTCTGAGGTTTGTTAGGCTTGTGTTCAGATGTGGCATTGGTGCTAGATAGACTCTGGCTCTGGTTTTGGTTTTGAATCTGGTTCTGAGCAGGTTTGATCTGCTTGGCGGCAAAGTCCAAGTCAGGAATGGCCTTCATGAGCTCAGCCTGAGTCTCCTCCAACAGTCGATTAATGTCCTGAGCACTGTACTGTGTTAGACTGGCCCTCTTCTCCTCCCAGTCTCGCTCTGCTGCCTGAGGAGACATACAGATTACATTTTACAAGATCATTAGTGCTTCAAAACAGCTAAAGCTGCTGAAGTGTTAAAGTCTATTCACATCAAGTCAGAATTTACAACTCTAAAAACATTTAGAACCAGATTTCAAAAGCACTATTATTCAAAAGTTTGAGGACGGTAATATATTTTGAGTTTAAAGAAGTCTCTTATGCTTTCCAAGGATGCATTTGTTCAATTAAATATATAGTAAAAACAGTAATATTGTGAAACAATTACAAATTTTATATTTTAACATATGATTTATGTGAACTTGTGAACTTAAGACGCTGAGTGTTTGAGCCTACATTGATTATTTTAATACGAATTTCAGACTTTGTATCACTTTGAAATTAATTCAACGCACGTCTGATGATGCCGAAAGGATTATCTTTGATTTGCATTCCTTGGTGAGCGTAACGAGGTATGTTAATTGTGATCCCAGAAAAATATGCGTGCTTGCTATGCAATGTAACTGATTGTGATGTTTATGTAACATGTTCATGAGCTTAAATGAATCTTGTCATTTGTTGAAAGAGTTTTCATGGTGCTGTGTGGTGTCACTTCAAGGTGTATGGAATAAAGACGCTGTTTGAGTACTTTGCGTTGTACTTTGTGGTGAATCTAGGGAAACTGCATGCATCAGTCGAGGCTCTCGGATCCAAGGGATTGCTACATTATTAATGATGAAAATAGTTTTGCTATGTAATATCTTTTGTGGAAATATTTTAAAATTTTGTGTGATTTGAGATACTTTGATGAATAGGAAGCTAAAAAAATTTTATTTATTTTTTTTTTTTAAATATAACATTTTAAATGTCCTTACAGTCACCTCTAGTCAATTTAATGCATTCTTGCTGAATAAATAATTTCTTAAAAAAAAAAACCTTATTGACCTCAAACATTTGAACTTCATTACTAGTTTATAACAGTTCATCAACAGTTGTGCTACTTTGCATAGTAAATATTTTAAATTATTGATTAAAACATTGTCCTTCTTGGTTTCACTTTATTTTGATGGTCACTTTAACACAATCTGTTGACTATAAGCAACGTTGCACCAAAATATCTATTAACAACATATCTACATATCTATATCTCATTAGAGGAGTGTTAGTATTAGTAGACTGGTAGGGTTAGGGTTAGAATAATACTCTACTTCATACTTTTAGTTTGTTGACATGTAGTTAAAGATTACTTGGTGTCAACAGAATGTTCAAAAGGGACCGTTAATATAAAGTGTTACCTCATTCTTTTTAGCAACACTAATTGTCCAAGTTTAATTTCTAAAAATACGCCTTCGTACTATTGTCTAATTTAATGACGTCAGATTTTGGCCTTAACATATTAAAACGACATTACTAAATAAAAAAGTATTGCTGTTGTTTACATTTAGTCAAACTGTTTCTTTCATTTTAAATATCATTCCTCACCAGTCTCACTTCCACAGATGAAGCCTTATCAGACCTTTCTCGACCTCCCAGCTCGCCCAGCTCTCGTCCTTTTAACGAGCCCACCATCCCATGAGAATCCTTCTCACGCTGTGCACTAGAAGGGTTCGAGTGGCCGTGACCAGAGTGAGGGCTCCAGTTAGCCAGGCTGTTATCATTGAGGTTTAGCGGTGGACTGGTTGGAATCTCAAAGTCTGTGTTCTTCCTGTACTCGTCCCCTCCTCCGAGTTTAGGAGAGGGGCTGGAATACTCATCCTGGGTCTTCCACACTCCTTCATTCACTTGCCTGATCAAACCGTAAAACAGCACTCAAAATAAAGAAGAGTAAATTACATTTAAGAAAAGGAATGATTTAATAAGTGCTTGTCTACCTCCTCAGCGTGGTGAGAGTGTCGGTGATAGATCTGCAGCGTTTAAGCAGAGCGTCCAGTCTGTGTGGCTCCTCTTTCAGGAATTTCACAGCTTCCACTTCCACTCGCAACACCACTCGCATTTTACTCTGGAGGCCTGGGAACTGATCTGAACGAGAGAGACAAAGCGAAAAACAGACAGGCAGAGGAGTGAGCAACTCTCTTCTGTAACTCAGGTTCAAGTGTCTGGCTGTGAAAGGCAGAAAAGAGTCTGAGTCTGTCTCACTCTTCAGCTCGGTGAGAGTCTCTCCCAGTTTCCTCAGGAGCGAGCTTTTCTCCTCCAGCTCCTGCACTGTCACATGTCGGTGACTGACAGACATCTCCTTCTGGATTTCCTCCACTGACTTTTCCAGATCACTGTCACAAGCGCAAACACCCACTCATTAGCTTCATTACATATCGACAGTTTCAGAAAGAGCATAAACCTGCATGACATATTAATCGACACTACCACAAAGCACCTTGGTGTTGTCACGCAGAAGGAAATTCTTGCATGTATTGATGTTTCTGACATTTAAAAGTTCAAAAACGAAGCACGAGATGAGCGTGAAAATCCCAAGCCCTCCTCCCTGCGCCGTGGCGTCGGCACGCATTTGAATAAGTGTCAGTGCAGCAGGGTGTATTAGCACTAAACGACTGAGACACAGTTGGAGTGTTTACACTCGAAATCCAATTTAACCACGTCAAATAAATCCACCCCCCACAAAATGGTTTGTTGAAAACAGTGTCCCGTTAATAATTGAATCACATCAACTGGCTGTTAGCTATACTTAATAACCACTATCAATTAAAAGCAACACGACTGATCTGGCAGCGAGTTGAAGAGGCGGATTTAGTCACCCTGCTGCTTTTAATTGGAAGAAAATAAATCAATGAGATGCTGTCCTTGTTTCGTACGGGCTAACGCCAAGGTGCGGGTCTGCAGGTCTTTAACAGAGACTCTTTATGCCTTATTGTTATGCATTTATTCACTTTCGGGTGCGAGTTGTTGAGAACCAGAGCAATAAAAATAACTGGGAAATGATTTTTTGCACATTATGCAGCGGTGTCACTAAGCTAGCACCTCAGACTGCATTATTATAGCACATATTTTTGTGTGCGAGACGCACTGCAGTTGTTGTATGATGAGTTCCTCCTCGTTAAGGTATTTGAGTCTCTCCTCTTCCACTAGGAGGCGCTGTCTCTGGAGAGGGTCTTCCTGTTTCCTCAGCGCATCTGACAGACGCAGACTCAGCTCCGTCTCCGTCCTCTTCAGGAGACTGCGTATGGAGTCCTGGTTCTGCAACTACACACAAACACAATCCAATTAAAGTCCATTTAAAGGCAATTTAGACAGCCGTTTCTAAGCACATTATAAATGTTAGAAATGTTTTGCTAAAAACATGTTACAAAGAGTGTGTACTATGTAGTACTGAATTGTGAAGTTAGGCCGCTAAACAGTTCTTCACCAACTGTCATTGTTACTACAGCCTAAGGTTTGCTGACTAGCTATGCCTTCATGGTGTAAATACATATTATAAACATGTATGGCTGTATAAATCCAATTACGCTGCTAGAGAGAGCATATTTAATGTAATTATTTGTGAAATTTACTAACAATTTCTGATCGAAAATTGTTTCATAGCTATTTTTTTTTCATTATTAAACCAGGGCCCACTAGGGGTCCTCATCAAATTAAAATAATTAAATAAAAATTAAAGATATATACATATATCTTAAATTAACATTTTAGAATAATCTGTCTCCATTTCAGTTGAGAAATAATAGATTCTTTAAAAGTATAAATGTATTTTTAAGTAAAAAAGTCATATTTTATCTTATTTAATTGAAAAACATTTAGAATTATTTTAATATTTCAAGTTTCTGTTAATAACGTTTTAAGCAGCTTTTAATAATTACAGTAGAAATACTGGAAATATATGCCAATATGGGGGAAGGGTGTTAAAATATTGTGTTGGACAGCAGAGACATTTTAGTCAAAACATTCAAGAACCACTGCTTTGAGGTTATTTATATAATGCAGGATGTTATTTGATCAACTTCCTATGGTGTTCCTAGAACAATATTCCCATCAACCAATCGCAGCCCTTCTCTGTTCAGTAAAAATCTATGAATGATTGTTAAGGATTACAGTCTTCAGACGTTTCAGGTGTATCAGTGTGGGTGCGTTGTAGAGAAGGTCAGCTGTCACAATCCATCACAACACAGCCATCAGATGACTCATGTATGTATCCATATGTAACATTGACCTGTCTTTGACCATATGCAGCTGTCATCTTGAATATTGTATATTATAGAATTGACTTTGATAATGTGCATATATACCGCACACTATCCTTGATAGTGTTTATGATGGATCCCAATCGTTTAAGGTCTCTTGAACGCCCTAATGTGAATGCGCATCCATGTCCTTGAGTTTATTTTCTAGTATTTTCAATTTGTGCATGTTGAAGGTTGTGTGGGAGTTAGAGTGCCAGATATCACCATAATTTTGTGATGCGTAAGCACTCTGCAGACAATGTTTGTTTGCCCTGAGAGAAAAACAGAGTGGACTTTGTCACTTGCATAGCGCCGATAATGAGAAAAGTGTGTAAAACTGTGTTACTGCACACTTCATGTTTGTGTGTACGATGCGATTTTAGTGTCATTTGGCTGTAGTTCCTCCTCGAGCTGAATTATTTATGAGTCTCATGCATTATTCAACATATCCATGTCTCCTAGGTAACGGGATGAGGGCAGAGGCCGTGTCTCGAGCTCTGGCATTCAGGCAGGTAATAGTCTAACTCAGCAATCTGCAGTTGTCATGACACCAGCGGCTTGGCTCTCCACACCAAAGCAATTGACACCAATCTCGCAGTCCCCATGCGAGATGCTCAGACTGTTGCAACAACCTCTCTACTTCTCCATGCATTTGTCTTACTGGCTTCCAACGCATATCCACCCCAAAAAATTGGGGTATAGTGCTCTGTGTTTCAGTGTGTTAAATGTAGTATATAAATTAAAATGACATCTTAATAGGCTTAATCAGTTTTTTTTTTGTACATTCCATAAAAATATGTAAATCTTTCTTTTTTTCATTTATGGGTGTCTCTTCAACTAGGTGCACTTTTAGCCTTGTGAAGTTGGGGAAAAAAAAACTTGTTCAAAAGTCATGAGTTTAAATAATTTGTCTAGTTTAGAGTACAAACTAAGATTACAAGAGAAATTGTTAATATTTTAAACTTTTTTTTTTATTTAATATTTTTTCCAACCTGTAATGAACAAATGTCATTTCCACCACATCTCAATATACAGCTGTTATTTAAAAATATAATAACTTATGCCACTTAAGAATTGTCCAAGATCATTTTTGTAACAATTTTTTCCAGTTTTTCCACAATGTACAATAATTATAAATTTGTCATTGAGATAAATTAACTGCCCTAAGGACCAAATGCTGAACTGTACACCTGTCACACTCTGAAAGTTAATATTGATTTGGGTAAGAGCTTATTATAAAATAAATAACTTGAATTATTATATTAAGTAGAGCATGATCTCATAAACTGTGGATACATTTTTTATGTGCGATTAGAACTTTTTAATTTTTTTTAAAAAAAATGTGTGTGGGGGTGGAAATGACGGTGTGTGGTGGAAATGACAATGCATTAACATGTATGTAGAGAAACAGTAGAGATATTTATCAGAGAAAGTCTTAAAGGGTTACTCAATTCAAAAATGACATTTTGTCATTAATCACCTACCCCCATGTCGTTTCAAACCAGAAAATGCTTTGTTAAAGAAAACCGGGAGTCTTGTGACTGTCCCATTGACTGCCAAACAATTACCACTGACAAGGTGCAGAGAAGTATGAAAGAAGTCGTCTGAATGCTCCATCTGCCATCAGTGGTTCAACCATAATACCATGAAGCTACAACAATACGTTTGTATGGAAAAACAAAACAAAAATAAGGAGATTATTTAACAATTCGGCAAGTAAATTCACTGTATCGCCATTTTGTAGATCTTCTGGTGAACGCACATAACGTATGCAGTTCTGTGTTAGACACAATGGAAAGATATGTCTTGTACGTGTATTTACACTTTGATTTGTACAAACAGTCTAGCTTTCCAGTGAATCTAATACAGAACTGTGTAAGTTGATAGCATACACTGGATGATATACAAACTACGGTGACGTTCTGGTGCCGAATCTTTGAATAAACTTGCTAGTTTTGTTTTCTTTCCATACAGAAAGTATTCTTGTAGCTTCATAACGTTACGGTTGAACCACTGAAGGCAGATGGAGCAGCCCAGTCAGACGACATCTTTCATACTTCTCTGCTCCTTGACAGTGTAATTGTTTGGCAGTCAATGGCACAGTCAGAAGCCTCCCGGTTTTCATCCAAAACATCTTAAATTGTGTTCTGAAGACGAACAAAGCATTTACGAGTTTGGAATGACATTGGGGATAAGTTTTTGATTAATGACAAAATTATCATTTTGGGTGGAGTAACACTTTAATCTTATAACTCTCATAAAATTCAATTCATAAAGTCATTAAACATAACAACACCTGTTTTTAGTGTAGTGCTGAGATTGATGTCTCACAGATGAGCAGTTACAGTGCATACTGTAAATAACTGACACAACTCATGGCAAGGCAAAAAATCTGTCATCCCTTAGAAGCCAAAAAAACAAAACAAAAAACAAACAAACAAAACCACAGACAAATAAAACTATTGATTCCAACACGGCTCATGGTTTTAACAAGAGTGCCACTGTAGACATCAGTATCCTGTATTATGCCAGGATAAATATCTCCATCACACTACTCCTTTTTCATTTTTTCTCAGGTATCTCTCCTCATCTCTTTTAAGTCTTTCTTCATATTTTAAAGTGTCAGCTTTTATTTTGTCCCTAAAGTCCTGTGACCTTTCTTTTTATCTTAGGTGGCATCATTATATTAATATAAAAATAATATAATTACAAAAAAAGTATTGTAATATATTATAACATAAAAAAGTATTACCGAAATTTACTCTCGCAATACATATCAATTGTGCTTTGTAACCATAAATGTCATTTCCACCACATGCTGTCAAGTGTGGTGGAAATTACATTTATGTATTTATTTGTGAAAAAATGGAAGATAGATTAGCTTTGAATTAACACTTATCATTTCATGTATGCAAAATACTCTTATTTAACTGAAAACTTTTAGCTTTTCAAAAACGACCTTGAAGGTACAGCATGTTTGGAAATGACGTAGAATAAATGTATTTACTGATCAAGCAATATTTAGCTTGATTTTTCTTAGTTTTTTGTTGATGAAAATTTACATTTCACTCCATGTCCAACATGTGCTCTAACGTCACTGAACATTTCCACAGAAACCATCTAAATAATCTTTAACACAAACTTTTTAAAAGGAAATTACAGTGTTGTGGTGGAAATGACACCAATACTGTGCGACAGCTATATTTTGTATAAAAAGTAATATTGCTAGTGGTCTCACATTAAATACTACAACGAATTTTAATTATTTTACTAGTGCTTAATTCAGGTACATTAAGAGTTACCAGATAAGTCATATTTTTAAACTGTATTTTCATACTTGTTAAAGTCTGGGTGTGCGACAATGACAAAACAGTGATTTTGACACCTATAAGGAGGTTGAAAAGCATTTAAAAAATCATAATAGAAAGGTAGTAAAAAGTTTTATTGTTAGTTTGACAAAGAAAGTGGAATTTCTCCAAAATTATAGGTATTTTTAAAAATATGACCAAAGAACATAAAAGTGACCTAGTTGAAGAAATATATGGTAAAAACATCTCAGTTAACACTTAAATGCTTTATGTATAATGCATTATAAAGGGTTATTAAAGGGCATAATACATTATAAGTATGCATAGTGTGCCTTGTGATTAATTATAACTAAAATTATAATTATAACCAAATTTGAAATGCATTGTAACAATGAATTTAGAAGTGTTACAATATTAACTGCGGTTGCAATTGTTCATAAGATTGTACAATGCATTATAAGCTGCATTACGATCCATTAAAACTACTTTTCTAATGCATTATACATAAAGGCTTTAAGTAAAGATCTCCCTCTAAAGATTTTCCAAACTCTAAATGTCCCATGCAGGTTTGCTTGCATGTTCACTTCTCTAGCAAAATTTTCGTATTTAATAATTTATTATTTTTTTATAGTATGGGATTGCATTTCTTTTGCAAAGGCAGACTCTTTATATTTTGTAATAAGAACTAAAAAATTTTATCTTCCATACAGTATATTGAAATACAATTCTGTATGTAAATAAATTATTATTTTTCTTGATGGTTTTTGAACAAGAAGAGCTATTGTGTAGGAAATAAAAAAGGAATATTTGAGATTCTGCACTCTTTCTAGGTCACTAATTGAGTAAGCAAAAGAATCATATGAACTCCTTTGTATAAAAGATCAAATTTGTTTAAAAGATCAAAACGGACGTCTCTCTAGAAGCTTTCTTTCCTGTTTTTCTACTCTGTTTCTTTCAGAGAGCTCATGGTAGAGATGCGGGTGTTCACTCATGAATCACACTGGTAGCTATCATTCCACAGTCAATTTTTATTAAAGCACTGCTGACTGAGAAGCTGACTTGATTTGGGGCTGGCTTCCTCTCTCTCCATCTATGTATCCCTGCTGGCCCATACCGTCTCATCATTGAGTATGATATTAAGAGTTATTGCCTGCCCTGCTATACACACAGCAGTAGCTGGAAAATTAATGACTAGTTGAACACATGCTCACTTATACATAAATGCACACACACACACAAACGTAGATATACTTGTACACATTAGTGTAATAAATACAATATTCCCACATTTTTTTAATCAATCAATTTCTATGGCTTCCCAAGAATATTCCAGTTCAATTTTTAATAAACACAATGCATGTCTACAGTTCAAAGGTTTGCGGTCAGTAAGATTTTTTTTAAAGGTTTATGAAAGAAATCTCACGGAAGCTGTATCAAAAATACAGTCAAATTGTGATATTGTAATACTGTAATATACCATTTAAAAAGACTTTCTATAATTTTTTTTTTAATTAATGTACAATGTCCCCTTTCACTAAACAAATAAACAATTATTAAATAAAATTACATTTATTTTTAATTTAGTCATGCTTGGTTTTGAGTTAAAATTGCTCTTCGTGAGTGCAATCCATATAAAATTATTCTAAGAATCGTGGATGACTGTAAAAAAAACTCATGAAGATTTATTGCTGTGAGATCTCTGTTTGTAGACACCGCACTCACAAAAAGAAATGCCTGATGCAATTTTATAGCTGAGTATAACCAGAAGAAATTATTTTACGCTGTAAAAATTTCCATGACTTTTTGAGGCTAGAAAAAAGTATTAAAAAAATTCCCTCGCATTTCCAGGTGTTGCATGACTATGGGAACTCTTGTGTATGACAGACACAGAACCCAATAGGATCTGTCAGATTGTTAGTGTGCCGTCTCCTCTCTGCTGGCTTTCAGCCCTCCCTAAAGCTCCCTCCACATCCTTCCTTTCTCTCCTCCTTCACACATTCAGCAACACAAACATTTCCCTTTATCATACTCCTGCTCAACATGTCACCATGATAATCTGACAGCTGGCCGTACAAGGAATTTCAACAGTTTACAACAGTATCCATATGTATTTTATTTAAGACATTTTGCCCCATTCAGACATCAGATTCTATATCCATCCTGCTCGTCAGAGACGACTACTGTCTTGGGATAGTTGGCCCATATCTAAAAAATCTGATATTTTGACAGATACATTCCTGACTGATACAGTATATGAATGTTCCCTGTTCCCCACAGAGGTAACTTATCAAACATCACTCTTCTCCCTCTTTTTCTATCTGTTCCTCTGTATTTCTGCCCAACTTAACACACACAGGTACAGAACACCAGCATTTCAATCTAAACAATCCGTAATGTAAAAAGTATGTGATTTTGAATCCAAAATTTCCAGCATGATCTGTCTTTTAGTCCCCACTCTGTCTAATGTATCATTAACCCAATTACTAAATGTTCAAACAGGTCCATCAAGTCCTCTGGTTTGGATGTTGAGGAGTGTAATGCATGCAAACATTTCACACTGAACTCTAAACATGACTGAGATCGATGCATTTCCTCCTCCACACCACACACACTGAACACTGAACACCACGGAGCAACAAATCTGCCGTAAATACCAGGTGAGGCCATTCAGCATGTCCTCTTAGTTTTTCGTTGCTGTGTGTAAATAAATTAGACTGTGAGATATTGTGAAGACTACAAATCGGCGCTGCTGTTCCTGCCGTCTGTGCCTTCTGTACCACCTTCTGTATCACCTCCTTAAATCGTCCTCCCTGTCAGCAGGCAAACATCTAGATGGGGGTGTGAGGTGCAGGCAAGTGCAACACTTCCTAGCATTGTTTACTTCTCGAGATTCTGACTGGTTGACGCTCGTTCAAATATGCCTATGAAGTATTTCCGGGTCTGCAAATACTAATTTACTTTTATCCAATGTTTATCCAGAGATAAGCATTTCTATGGTATGAGTGGAATAACTGACACTGAACTGCTTAAGAATTAATATTTTAAGGATTAATTTTTAATTTTAACATCTAAGGAGCAACAGGTAATAGGCTTCACCTCATTCTGCAATATTTCAATATTTCAGCAGTCCGTTGTCAAGTATTCCTTCTTTTGAGACTGAGGTCTTATAGTAATGACAATGTCTGACCTTCCAACAGTGTTTCTATGACTGAAACTATGAAAAAATACAGCTATCATCATTTGAAGCTATTAAATTAAAGCATTTTGGAGCATTTTGTGTGATGCTGTGAGCGTTGTTGCCAATCGAAAAGTGACATCTTTCTAAGTAGGAGCGAAATTTTAAGTTTTAAGCATCAAGAAACATTTGTGTCCTAACTGAACTGAACTGAGTCGAATAATACTACTGCCTTCTGTAGAGCTGCTTACATCCTAACTGGATTTGTTTCATAACGTAAGAACTTGTAACCTTTACACTGTAACTGAACTAAATCGAATCAACATAACTAAACCGAGCTGAATAATGACACTATTGTCTTTTGTAAATCTCCTTACAGATGAAATTGAATACGATTCATCAGGAATTCATTAGTATTTCAACTATTATTTTCCTGTTTATTCCTTTGAAGTCACTTTGTCTGTATTATACAAAGCACTATATAAATAAATGTGATTTAACTTGACTCCCTGAAAGCTAAATGCCACAATCAGTCAATCAGATCAACTTTGAAGTTTGATTTTAAGTTTCATAACCAGCTATGTGGAGCAGTCCCAATGAGATTACTACCTAGTGCGATGTGTCGAAAATAGAAACTGAGCAAGTGACAAATTGTCTTGACACGCTACGGTTTTGATGGACACCCACGGTGAGGGAAAAAGCTGATGGAAGAGATGAGATTTATCACGTGCTGCTTTATCACGTCATGCCTGTTCGGTTACCTGCTGGGTGTTAAGATGCTTGAGATTGTAACGTCTTACCTGCATTTTACGGAGCTGTGTGAGCTGCTTGCGTAGATCAGTGGCGTTCTGTTGTAGGTCGTGCAGGTGGAGCTGCATCTGTAGCCTGGAGACTGTGGAGGCCTGAGAGCCTCCAGATGAAGGCGGAGGCATCAGTGCCAGCGGGGCAGATGGAGTCAAGGCTAATAACCACAACACAGAACAAAGAGTCAACACTGTGGACTCGAAAGATGCACTCAGTCAAATATGAATTATTTGGCACTTACCCATCTATACCTTCTACACCTGCATTGTTTAGTCCTGCTCCTGGAGATCGACCTTAACAACAGAGTTTTATGCTGCTTTCATGTTACTTCAAATGTGTTTAAAAGTTTGATGCAAACAGAAAATCATATTTAATATTCAGAAATGCAGGATAATGCTGGATTCAAGTCCACTTGGGAAGCTCTTACAGCCGAGATTTTTAGGAGATGCTTTTAGGATATATCATGCTTTCAAGCTGAAAACAATATCCAAAACAAAACAACATCAAAGGCTCTTTTTCCCTGTTATATCACTCGTGAATACACCTGCATGATTTTTACACTATATGCATGGAATTTAACAAAAAATTATTATAGTTGCATAAAGAAAACAGTTAAGAGTGTGTAACTTTAGGCTATATTCATGACAATTTCAAAATTATTCACTCTCATGTTTAAATGTTTGGGCTGAGATTTTATGTTTTTGAAAGTAGTTTTGCATGCATTTATTTGAATAAATATACAGTAGAACAGTAATATTGTGAAATATTATTACTTTGATGGTAAAGCTGAATTTTCAGCATCATTACGCCAGTCTTCAGTGTCACATGATCCTTCAAAAATCATTATAATATGCTGATCTGCTGCATAAGAAATATTTTGTGCTGCTTAATGCTTAATATTTTTCCTGTTAAACCACTGGTAAGTCATGAGCACAACAATCATGACTATGATATTTCCAACCTGAAGGTTGCCTAAGCCCAGACTTTCCATGGTGAGGTTTTTTATCATAAGCTGTGAATGCTGATGGTGCAGTATAGTGTGTACAGTTTCTGCATGAAGAATAAATATAAAGCTTCCCTGAAAACACTAGTCATTTAGTTCATTCTCCATAAAAGCATGAAGTGATAAAACACCAATAAATACACAATTACACACCTAATGTTCATTATTGCTCTTTATTTTGTTCCACTAGCTCTAAAAAGCTTTCTGTTTTAGTCGGTAAGTGAAAACAAGTTAAACAAAAAAGAAACTGCCCAGTGAGTCTATTTCATTCTGGGCAAAATCACTTCATAATGTCATGATTATGATTTACGAACTTAAAGAAAGAACTTCCCAAGAGGATTTGAACACAGTATTAGTTCCAGCCATGTTCCAACACACCTGACTATAAATTTAATCAAGTGACCTTGACTAGCTGGATCGGGTGTGTTTGATTAGGATTGAGGCTAAACTCTGTGGAAAGGAAGATCTCCAGACACCAGTCCAAGGACTTTTGCTCTACACCCATCCTTTCTTTGTGTTTCAGACAGAGATACACTAACCCGCACACACACAAAGCGTGTTGTCACCTCCAGAACCCATTCAGGAACATGCTGTTAGTGAGGAATACAGAGATACCAGCGCTCTCCAGTCAGTTGTTTTTAACAAAAGGTTACATGTACTGATTCCCCAAGATTCAGGAAATGTGAAACCAACACATTCTCCCCACACTTCATTTTCAGTGTGTGAATGTGATAAGTTTAGGAGTGAAAACAGACTGAGGGAGAGAAATATTTAGTGCAGGCAGGCCATAGAGGAGAGATACAGCAGAAAACTACAGTGGGATCAGGCATTAAAGGTTTAGTCCACCCAAAAAAAATTACAATTCTGTCATTATTTATTCACCCTCATGTTGTTTCAAACCTGTAAGAGTATCCTTTCTACCATTATTTTACCATCATTATGAAGAATGTAAATAATCAAATAGTAGATGGGAGCCACTGACTTCCAGAGCATTTTACCCATACCATGTAAATCAATGGCTAATATCAAATGTTTAACCTTCAAAATACTTTTGTGATTAACAGACCAAAAAAACAAACAAACAAACAAAATGAGGGTAAAGTAAATGATGACAGAATTCTCATTTTTGGGTGGACTATCTTTTTAAATAAACAACAAGGAAACAACACCAGGAAAGACATATTAAATATAAGAGAGCAGAGACAAGGCTACCTTTCTTCTTCAGCCGGCCAGCTGTAACATACATTAGAAGCTTTCAGCTTGCATTTAAGCTAAATAAACGTAATAAAGTAAAAAGACAGAGTGCTGAATTAGACTTTTTCGTGAATCAGATTCAAAGGGGGAGACTAGGACTCATGGGAAACTCTCTCGATGGCCCTTTACTGAGGTGAGAGTCGACTTAGACTCACCTCTCTTAACTGTGAAGAACCTTCAAAGACAAATCTAGCAAATCAAAACCATGACTGCAGCCTTTGAAGGCTTGGCCACTGATGAAGATGCTCTCTGAAGACACCCGTTACGGATTTGAGAAGCAACAAAATTGAAAACTAACAAAAAAAGGAGCACTGAGCAATATCCGTGAAAAACATCAAGGTTATTCTGACAAACAGGAACAAAGGAGTGACAACAAAGTAGTGTCCTTCATTCGAGTGCACTCATGTCTGGTTGTTTTAATATGTCAAAAGCCTGTTTGGGATTGGCAGCCAGCCTGATACTAAGAGCATGATATTTTAGACATTAGTTTTACAGCCTGCCTTGCAACTCCTCTGGACAACCGTAAAGAAGTAGCCGAACTCACTTCCTGTGGCGGAGCCATCACTGGTGGATTCGGTCTTCTCGCTGGAAGAGAAAGGGAAGGGCCGTGAAAAGTCCGCCCCTTGGTCCGGAGGGCAGCCCGCCATCATGCAGAGACGCAGCAGGCCGCATCTGAGGATCATACAGCCATGATACTACCACTGTACTACAGCACCTGTTACTACGCTGACACTACACTCCTCTAACACCATGACTACACTGGCCTTCTCTACGGCTAACAAAAGGTTTTTTGCTACTGTTATTGCGTCTTTAACTATTTCCACACATTACAGTTCTTTGGAGTAGCACAGCTTTATTAAACATATAAAACGATTGTGTTACACCATCTACACTGCTGTTCAAAAATTTGGAGACAATAAGATTCCTTTTAAAGATATGTTGGTTACACTTTATTTTGATAGTCCACTTTTGACATCCTACTAACTATAAGTAACTTTGTAGCTACATGTCACAACTTTATTTGCAACTACATGTCTACTAACTTTCAGAGCAGACTGTTAGGGTAGGTTTAGGGTTAGTAGAATAAGTTGACATATACTTGCAAAGTTTCTCATAGTCAGTATGCTGTATGTTGTGGACCCATAAAAATAAAGTGTTAAATGTTATTAAGCAGACAGTCTGCTAATACTCTAATGACTGCTATTTGACATGAATTTGCAAAGTTGCTTACTGTTATCCAAATAAAATGTTACTGAAATTATTACTTTTATTCAGTAAGGATGAAATAAATTGATCCAAAGTGATTGTATAAGAAGTATATAATCAAATTCACATCAAAGAATCCTGAAAAAATTAACAGGATTAGCTTTTTCCAGCATTTATAGTAATAAGAATAGTTTATTGGTCAGCAAATCACCATATTATAATGATTTAACACTGAAGACTAGAGTAATGGCTGCTGAAAATTCAGTTTTGCATCACATGAATAAAATTACATTAAAAAACATTTCAAAAATATATTTAAATATAGAAGAGTTATTTTAACTGTAATAATATTTCACAATATTAATGTTATTACTGTATTTGTAAATCAAACAAATGCACTCATTGTGATCATAAGAGACTTCTTTCTAAAACAATTTTACCAACCCCAAACTTTTGAATAGTGGTGTATTAACAACTGAGCTATACATCCCATTATGCTGCTATTCTTTATTCCGGACTACCTATTTTTCATAATTCAAAATGATTTGAACACTATGCTTACGCACAAGTCACTGTCTTTAATAACATCTAATGATCAGCAACAAACTCCCACCTGAATGTATATTTAAGGCCTATTTACACCAGGGTAAATTATTAGCACATATTTCAGAGCGATAGTAATTTAACACCAAACTGCACAGATCTGCACTGTGTGATTATCTGACTTTTTTGCTTTTTTGTTCATACACTCAAAAAACCTCTAATCAGCAGGATTTAAATCAGGCATTTCTATTTTAACTCAACCTAATCTGAATTAAACACCCTACTTATCTCATAATCTCTTCTAAATTCTTTCTTCAAAACTCTCTTTTTCAGATTATGATCTAATTATTCATTTCCTTTCATAAAATAGTTGATGTGAATGACCTGTCACATCGAATATGAATGATAATAAATGTCCAGCAACATCAAAGCATCGGGTACAAAGAGACTCATGGCCATCACAGGACAAAAAGACCATCAGCACGCACAATTTCAATACAAGCACTTTACAGTCAGCAAGTGAAGACATTTTTGCATGCTTATGAAACATAAAAAAAGCCAATGGCTATATAGCAAACAAGAGAAGACAGGATATTACCGCATGATAGCAAAATGGTAACATGATAACAACAGTAAGCATGTGTGAAATGGTTGATTGTATTGTGTAAAACTGTTCTTTAGTGTCACATTTTACATGGTACACACAGTAAAGATGTTTTCCATACACGAGAGAGTGCAAAACACTCACTACTGCTTTAGTGCAATGCTAACAAACAACAGACTGCTTC
This sequence comes from Enteromius mattozi, assembly GCA_032359235.1. NCBI lineage: Eukaryota > Metazoa > Chordata > Actinopteri > Cypriniformes > Cyprinidae > Enteromius > Enteromius mattozi. Next base: position 5,820,214 of record JAUMHE010000044.1, on the reverse strand, counting down.
TATAAATTATGTTTACTGTAAATTATGTAGTTAATGTTGCATGTGAAAACTAATTAAACAAACCAAAAAATGAACAACAAAATGCCATTTATTTCTCCATATAATGTTTTTTCTCCATAAAAAAAGTTGAACTGTGAACTCACACAGTTACTGTGTACCATGTGCAATGGTCATTACGTGTCAAATGCTTATTGTGACTGACTTATCAGAAGCTTGTATGAGTGAGATGGCTTTTATAGGTTGATTGTCAATGTAAGCGAGCATCTGATTGGCACTGGTTCCATGTAAATAAATCATAGATGGCTCTGTGGATGTAGTCATGTCTTACGTGCTGTCACTGTCTGGCGCTCGGGTTAGGACGCTCTGAACCAGTCCAGTCAGACTGGCTATCTGCTTCTCCATTGCCTCCATACGATCCCTGCTAACGAGACAGAGACAGAAAATGCATAAGCTTATACATTTCCAAGTGTTTTTTGCTTAAATTTGTCTCTTAAACACTGTTACAGTAGTAGATGTTGCAGTACTGGCAGTCATATCAATTCAAAGACAGGGACATTTCTACTAACAATGTGGCAGGGGTGTCTCATCCAGGTCTCAGAGAGCCAATATCCTGCAGACTTTAGCTCCACCATGTCCCAGTCCTGAAGACCTTGATTATTTTGGTTCAAGTTTGTTTAACTCTCTAACGCCAGATAGTGGCCCTCCAAGAGCAGGGTTTGACATCCCTGGCCTGGGGTCATTTTCTAGTGAGTAGGTATAGCTTAGCACAGAGTAAAATCTGTTTAGCTGTTGGATTAATCTGTTTGGAAGAAGACTGAGTAAGAATAATCCAAAAAAAAAAAAAAAAAGTGCCACACCAAAAAATCTATCTGACATAATAAATGAATAAAGACACAAGATACTTGCTTAAATCATGTGGCAAGTTCTTATAAACGTACTGTATATATCAATGTTTTATTTATGTAAGATTTTTGCTGTAGTTTAAAGATTAATGAATAATGCATGTGGTGAAACCATGAAGTAAACAACAATAACATATGCAAAAAAAGTTATTTAAATGTATAGTATACTGCATATAGAAAATAAATAGTTAAATAAAGTCTTTATTTTTGTTTTCTTTGCACAGAAAAAATATTCTCATAGCTTCGTAAAATTAAAGGTCTTGTATGAAAAAAAAAAAAAAAAATATATATATATATATATATATAAATAAATAAAAAATAGATACAACCTCTATGAAAATGTGTGTCTGTTCATTAAAAATGTAAAAAAATAACCTCATATGCATGTGCTAGTGCTCACCGTGTGTCCGTCTCGCCCCCAGATAATGACGACCCAAATCCAGGTCCCTTACTCCCATCTCCTAGGGGTTCAGAACTGGAGCTGGGTCTGGACTTCGGACTTTCCACAAACACCGAAGAGGAAGCCGAATCTTTTCGGAAGGTGGTTCTCACAGGTGACCCTCGGCTGGGAGACCCAGTGAACGAATCCCTGTCCCTCAGCTGCACATCAGGAACCTTCTGCGGGGAGGAGGGCGGCAGACGAAAGCCCATGCCGAGCGTGGAGCTGCTGTAGGTATCGGAGTATAGAGAACCTCCAGGCTTATACAGACTGTCCTCCAGGTCACTTTGAAGAGCCGCAGCTGAGTATGTACTGAGCGACCGCACCGAACCTCGGCGGTACAGGCCTCCTGACACCGGGAAGCCGAAGGGGTCGGCGATGGTGGCCAGGGACTGAGTAGAAGCGATACTAAGCCGACCCTCATGCATCAAGCTGTACGGATCAGCATAAAGACCTTCATTCTTCAGGAGGACCATGCCTTTACCAGACATCTCCTCATCGGGTTTGACATCACGCCGCTCCAGGATGGCCGAGGAGGAGGGGGTTAAGCCTTGAGCCTGTCCGTGAGAGGGCGAAGGGTGGTGGGAGTGAGACGGGTGCTGGGGACCCTGTTGGTGAGGGTGACCCGGACCAGCGAATGAGGGGGGCCTGCCTCCGCTGTAGGAGAGACGGGATCGAGAAGGAGAGCTGGAGGAGGGTGAGGCAGTGGAAGAAGGGAGAGTGTTGAGGCGACGAGTAGGTGACGAGTCCCGGGATGAGTAAACCATCTCTCTCTAAAATAACACAGAGAAAAGAAATTTGCATTTTATGAGTAATTTATATGAATAATCTGTGTCATAGTCATAGAAGGAAAAAAATGAATGCATGAAACACAGAAATGATTAAATAATAGGATGAACTTTCCGTGAAGGGAGTACATTTATGTTCATGGAAAAATTTAAAGTGTATTACATAGAGTAGATCAAAGGTGCAAACTTAAATATATTATTTCAGAAATAATTATAAACTTATGTTATTGATAATGTTATAATATATGATGCATAAATAAATAATAATATATAATATAATAAAAAATGCAATAAAGATTTTGATATAAATTCAAAAATAAATTTGATATTGATTTATTTACAAAATAATAAAAAACATCATTTTAAAGTGATAGTTCCCCTTCAGTTGCTGGTCCCCATTGACTTCAATAGTATGGGTAAGAAAAACACAATAAAACACAAATGGGGACCAACTGAAGTTGAACTTTAACTTTTTCCTAAAAGTGTTTGTTTTGCATTATTTATAAACAAAATATTAAAATAAATAAATCATAAATTCATTGTTAGTACTGTTAAAGTGGAAATGTGCCAAAAATCATTCAAAAGTGAAAATGAGTTGCTGACAAATCAAACAAAGCCTCCGAGGTTTAGCACGAAACCAAGAGCAGAGCTCTAGACTCATTGCCCTCATTCTCTCCTTCTCTCACTCTTTCTTTTCATGGGTCTGTAATTCAACTCCGGAGAGCTCCATTCACCCTATTCACTCCTTTCACCCAGCCTAGCTAAAGCTACTGGCATAACATTGGATTACATGACACTGTATTCAGATTTCACCAGTGCTTCTGAGTGAGCGCATATACTTTACTAAGCTACAATAAGCAGAAGGACGAGCTTTTAAACTCTCCATTCATAAACACCAGGAAACCCACACTCATCTAAAAGATCCTTTTTTCTGCCTTGTTGCATCTCAGTATCTTTCATTCTCACCTCTTCTTTGCTGCATCCTGCATATCATTCTAAAAAAATTTCATATCTGCTTGTCACTTTGCTTGCATTTATTCCACAGCTTGTTTTGTTTTGTTTTATTTTAAGGCACTCATCCGTCTTTTCCTTATATTTTTTGTTTCTCCATCTCTGTTCCCTTTTGTTCCCCCTGCTCTGAGAGTAGTCAAACTTACTGAAGCATTACAGGGATATAGCTTGTTAGCCTGTGTACATGGACACACTGACATAAATGCAAGCACACACTCCAGGGAGCAGTTGACATGTTCTGTCCAGAGTTCTGTTGATGATAGAGAAATGGGCTTTATATATTCACTCAAACACACAAACAGCAAAGGGCTGTAGAGTTTCAACTCGAGTGGCAATTTGAACAAATTCAAAGTGGCCAAAAGTGCAATGAACTTGTCACTGCAGACTGCCGCTTTCAAACCTTTTGTTTTATTTAAAACATGAAAGCAGCAATTAACCTAAAAAACTCACAATTTAGAGTGTATATCATTTTTAATATATAGTATTAATTCTTAAAAAAAACAAAAAAACATGTACAATCGCTCTCTCTCTCTCTCTCTCACACACACACAAATTGCATAATCACTTAAGCTGGGAATTGTAATGAAGCTAGGGCAATATCCCTCGTATTTTAGGACTAGCAAAGTGCACATAATTAATAAAAATTTTCTTTGATCTTTTTCTGATGTCCTTGGCATAACAAAAGTTTGAAAAACCCTTGAATTATGTGACTGTTTTAGTGCATAAACAATTATTGGTTTTAAATATATACTAAATAATATAAACCTAAACAATAGCACCTTTTGCAATACAACACATATGTTGTGGATGCAAATCTTTACACAAATCCTTAGCAGCTCATTATCATACCATCAACTTGTCAGTAATTAATTAAACTGATTTAGGTCTAAATGAATGAAAACCCATTCTGCTTTCCCTACTCAGACAAAACTAAAAAGCAACAACAAAAACACAGACACTCAGACATCAGTGTACACACATACAGCACACCCCACACAAACAGACAATAAACAGAAATATTTGCATACATTAACAGCCTCATGTCTAACGTTAGCCGAGAGACTCATGTATAATAGCAGTGGGTATGAAATGGAAAAGATGTCTCAAGTAAAAACGAACATTTGATCAACAGAGTGACGCAACATGATCGCATTTCAAAGTCAACCCACATCAAACTCCTGTGGTAGCACAGCGAGCTCACAAAGTGAAACGAACTCCCAAGTGATATGCCAAAAACTGTGCATAATTCAAAAACCTCTGAGTTCAAGAACATCCAAATCTGAAAGACGTCGCTCAATGGATCAAACAACGGGTACTTCCCTTTAAAATATTTAACACGCAAAAAAGACTGTGACGTCGATTTGAAGGTTAGGTTTGCCTTTCATCTCGCCACATACTGGGATCTAATCCTTAACCTTGTGATTTCTTATTTTGAAAACATTCTTTAAATATGGATCCCGCTTGGCACCTTCTTTTACCCATAAGCCCATGCTGAGGCAATGTAAGATGGCAAACAACTGAATGACTGAATGCAGGAGAAACATCTCACCCTGAGGTCTCCGTTGGCCAGATGTGCTGCAGGATAGGAGGCATAGATGGGCTCTTTGCGATAGATTTTAATGATACTGCGGTCCTGTATGTCTCTCACATCCTCCAGCTCGTAGAAGACGTTCCTGGCTTCGTCTTTGATCAAGATGGCTGTGTTCGGGGACTTCAGCATTCCCGCGGTCAGCTTCTGAGGGAACATGTGCACGATAAGTGCGTGCAAGGTCTCCAAACTGTTGAGCTCGTGAGTGATATGAACACGTCTGGTCTCATCGCCGAACTGCAGGAAAAGAACCCCTGAGGAGAGAGAAGTAAGAAGAACGTCAGGAAAGACCACCATGATGAGCGTGGAAATGGTGAAGCATATGCTCATAAATGTGAGATTAATGTATTTTGATGGCATATAAAATTTCCATCTATTTGGATAGCGCAGTTTTATCATAAACTAACAAAATGAATGTGATGCAGACATTATTTATCAGTCATGCATAAATGAAATATTTTTCTGTTATAGTGCTAACAAAATGAATGAAACACAAAAAGCACCTTTATATATAGTTATCCCCATTATATAAATCCAATTAGTTTCTGACTAATACTAATATTGACTAATTGAATCTTATGCCATATTCAATTTTCTAACTGGATGAATTCAAATGTTTTTCACAATGAATGCAGATGCTAAGCAATCCGAATGAATGCATTTAGAAGAAAAAAAATGACTGAAATAAAATCAAATAGATGAAAATTGCTGATAATAAACTGTGCAGGAATCTTACCTGCTGCTTATCTGTTTTATTTATGTATGACTGACAAATATAAAGTGTGACAAGCATCACATTAGGTTTATTAGTCTATTTATGCTAAAACTGTTTAAACCAAATGGATGATAATTGTATATGCAATTCAACTGCATAAATCATAAATTTATTCATAAATATTTGTAAGTGTTGTGAACCGCTGTGACAGATTTTAGGAGGGATGTCTGCGACACAAAGCATCTCATTCAGGGCCGCTGAACTCCTCCTGCAGACTTTTTGTCATCAGTTTTTGTCAGTTTATCTCGGCACACTTCACCTAATGGGGCAGCAGGCGATCCTAAACTTCCTGCTGATGGGACAATAATCTCTCTGTGGGGAAGAGCTCCAACCGAATCACTTTCAGCACATATTGTGCGCTTGCTGCTAACACGCACTCGGCTATAAAAGTTCAACAACACTGTATCATGTCTAAGAGATACTCCGCACCATGGAAACCAAAGCTAAAAAACAAACTGTTGAAGGTCAGTACATCTGAATGCATTGTACTGTAATTAAAGCACTGCTATTAACTATCAACAAGTTGAAAACATTTCACAGTATCTAATTGCAGGACAACGAAATGTCATCATCTGCCAAAAAGCAAACCAGAACTGTGGGGCACCGATTCCTTTATACCACCCAACCATTCAAACAAAGTAATTCAACAGAATGAATCAGACACTGCAAATGAAAAACAACAGAATGTGTTTCATTATTGCGTCATCACACTCAAATGTAAAGCTGCCTGCACAATACACTGTGACATTAAAAGAAGTAATGTAGCACCGTGTCACATCACTATTAAAAAAATAGCCTGAGGTTAATTTGATTGCAACTTAAACTGTTCTTGTACTCTGAGTTATTTACAAGGAAATGTTTATCATAATGAATAGTTAATTGTCTATCAAACGTTCAAGTAACTTTCTTCATAACCTTTGGGGTGATGTTTACATTTTAACAAAGCATTCTGATTTTGAATTCTGCCCTGAAGTTGTTTTGAAATAGTTTCTCAAGAGCCTCAGAGGCACTGCTGAGCATAATTTAAATTGGTTATGCAGTAACAGTTCAGAAGAGTTTCATAAACAATAATTTCATTTGAAAGTTAGAGAAAGTCGATTGGATGAACGAGAGGCAAAGTGAAGTTGTTTTATTTTCTATTATTTATGGGCTTTGTAGGCCATCACGGGCTTTAACAGAATAAAAGTACGTGGAAAATTACGAAATTTCATTATTAAATTCATTAATATTTAATAATTATTAAAATTACAACACCATTCAGAAGTTTGGGTCAGAAATATTTCAGAAGTCTGTATGCTTACCAAGGCTGCATTTATTTGAGCACAGTAAAACAGGAATATTGTGTAATACTAACGCAAATTAAAATAACTCTTTTCTATATTATTTGATTTTTTATTCCTGTGATGTTAAAGCTTAATTTTCAGCATCATTACTCCAGTCTTCAGTTTCACATGATCCTCCAGAAACATTTTGTACTATTATTAATGTTGAAAACAGTTGTACTGTTTAAGACTTTAGATGAAACTGTGATTTTTTCAGAATTCAAAAGAACAGCATATATTTATTAATGCATCTTTGCTTTTATTATTTAGGTGACTAAGCCTTTCTGTTAGTTTTTTAGCTATTAGATACCCCATCTTAAGAGACCGCAATGGAAAGGTGGAAGGAGGGGGGTGGGGTAGTTGAACTGATATCAGACTGTTATTCTGTTATTCTGTTTTGTAAATGCTTGGTAATAAAAAAAAAAGATAATTAATGCATCTTTGCTGAAAAAGGTATTCATTTCTTTAATAAATAGTACAGTTGATAACTTATTCTTGTGTTTATGTTGGCATAAGCGTATCAGTCATTTGAGTGTCAGGTAAAGAGAGTGATTTACTGAGAGCAGTATATGTTACCTGGAGAGCGTAGTTTATTCTGGCTTGCAGAGCGGGAGAGGGGGAGGCTCTGACGGAAACGGTTCATGCGGTTGAAGCCCAGCGGCATGTCGGCCTCAGACATGGTCTCCAAAGACTCAGCAGATGCAAAGGACAGTTTAGACGCCTGGTCTGCCAAACCTGACTGAGTGGACTGGGAGTGACGTGGACTACGGCTCTAAATGACAGAGAGAGAGAGATTTCCAGCATTTGAAATGGCATGATGTAAAAGGCAGATATATTTATTCACAAGGAGAGACCAAAAGCAAATTCCTCCAACCAGAGTAAATTGCATCTAAAGTTTGTACTCAACACCCACAGGATATGACATCAGCTCAGGGTGAGAAAGTAAGGCAGATAAAAAGTACCTGATTCTCTGTTTGTGTAACGATGGGTAAAATAGCAATGCATTGACAGGAAAATCACTCACAAATAAGCAAGTCTCTATGGATGTGTCTCTACAAACAGACTGAGACGCTAACAATTACACAGAACAAAACAGTCTGCCTCACTGCAGCATATACAGTAACGGTGAATCACATCTGTGGATTTCTTGTCAGATGTTCTGGTTATTTTGTAGCATTTAATGAAGAGGATCCACACAACCAGATCTTGGTGTGTTTCACAAGCTCAGAGACACCTGTAATGAGCTCCCAGGGTGCACTGGGGAAAGACTGGCAAGCTGGTTTTCAGAGCAGGACACATTCACAGAGTGCCATCACCATACATCAAATCAATTCTCCTCTGTACCGCAAAAAAAAAAAAAAACATAAAAAAACTAATCTGCTTCTAAATCACTATTTTTTCCTTTTTTACAGCGCATTTATGTAACAAATGTTATTTTCAGGGAATATAAAACATTGCACAAAAGCTTGGGTTGATTAAGATATTTTAATGTTTTTGACAAGTCAAACAAGGCTTTATTTGTTTGATCAGAACAGAACAAAATTTTGAATACTGTGGAAGTTTATTATAATTTAAAATACATTTTCTATTGTAATATAATTTATTATTGTGGTGGCAAAGCTGAATTTTCCAGTTATTTTTCCAGTCGTTTAATCCTTAATAATGTAATTACATCTTTTGGTTTGTTCTGTAGAAGTCTTATCAGTCTGTATTGAAATAATGCATCATTGCTGATAAAATTTTTATTTTTTTTTAACCCCAGATGTTTCAACAGTAGTGTATATCTTGAGTTAAGGTTAATAAACAATTGTTTTTGTCTTGTTTTAACCAGTAATGTAATAACATTTAGAGAAGTTTATACTAGATTCGAATTAGATTTAATTCACGAAAAGTGAACAAAAACAAATCAGCTAATATGCATGTATAAAAATAAAACTTATAAAAGCTGGGTGTGTTATTTACACATGTCACGATCAGGAAGCGAGGAGACGTGCGGGTTCATTTGCAGACTATTTATTAGGATACACAGAGCAGAACAGAC
>JAUMHE010000044.1:5791637-5804997 GCA_032359235.1 Enteromius mattozi | reverse complement strand
TGTTGCTATGGAAAAAGAGAGAAAAGAGAGAAAGAGAGAGTGTTACTTATCTCTGTGTGTGGTGACACCTCATACACAGTCACCATCTCCAACCATTTGACATCTTTTGTGATAAAGGAATGTGAAGGTAAATATGAACAGAGATGGAGAACAGATCCCAGTGAGGATATCTGTCAAAATTTACTGAAATTTTGGACTCACATTCATTTCAACTTACTCTTAATAATAAGCAATTGTAAGTAACTACAACTAATATATTGCATTACTTAAGGTCTCTTTATACAAGCAATGTTGAGCTGCCCTAAATACTGCTTTATTTATTCTCTAATTACAATATAATATTTTCATTCACCATTTGATGCAATATGTATTTATACCACCAATGCTACCATTTAGAATTAAGACAAGGATAAGTCTCTTATGCTCATCAAGGCCCCATTTATTTGATCAAAAATACAGTGAAAAGGTGACGTTGCAAAATATTACTTCAATATGAACTTCAATATTTTAAAATGTAATTTACTCCTTTCAAATTACTCTTGTGGGGATAATGCTGAATTTTCAGCATTTTCAAGAAACAATTGTTCTGCTTATTATTATCTTTTGTGGAAATTGTGATACTTTTTTTTTCTCCAAAATGATGAATATACATTTCAAAACAGCATTACTTAGAAATACAAATCTTTTGTAACATTCTAAATGTATTTACTCTGACTTTTGGTCAATTTACATTAGATAAAATAATAAAATGGTAGTGTATAAGCAGCAATAAACAGACTTTTTACACCACATATGTTCATATGCAGTGATATGCAAAATTAAGATGGCATTAAAGAACATGGTGACACAATGACACATACAGTAATTCCTCTAGTCTGGTCATCATACGGAGCTGTTGAGTCTGCATGGAGGTATTTTGAGGCTTTCAACTGTCCATCAGCTGCCCTGCCTGACAGACTAACTGACAAGATTGCAGCAAATTGAGAAAAAAATTAATTATAAAGATCCCCTCCGTGTCTACGCTTGGCCTGCTGCCCAGACCTATCAATCATACTGAAATTGGTCAGCTGTCTGAAGCGCTCACACCTATCTCTCCCATTTCATCCATGAATTTCACTTTTACAGGAAGCCAAAGACATGACCAGCTAAAACCAGATTATGACTTTTTAATTTTTGTTTTTGGGTCACTTTTTACTCTTTTGTTGCAATTTTATATATAAAAAAGAGAAAAGTCATTTCCACCACAGAATGATTCGATATGTGATGGAAATGACACTGAGGTGAAAATAATATTTTAAACACTAATTCGTCTGTCATGTACGTATGCCCACTGCTTTATTTGACAGACAACAGTACATTATTAGCAGACAAGTTAAATACCAGCGAGTCTGAAAAATGTGGTTAATAAAGTGGTTTATTTTCTTTATTCCGTTCATTAAAGCTGCAGGGCCTAAAGTGCCCCGAGTTCCCTTATATTATTTGAATAAAACTCAGACTGCCGCTTATTTGGTGAACCCAACCCTGATCGATCAAGACCTTTGAATATTTCATGGCCAAGTCTAGACTACATAGTCAGCTGATTTCAAGTGTGTGCGTGTACAAACATAAATTTAGAGAGAAAAATATATTAATTGGAAAGCTTAAAATCAACTAAACATCTCCTTCTACACAAGGCCAAAAACGCTGAACTCTGTTGAAGCAGGATGTTGATATCAATGGTGTATATAATAGCTCACCGCTTATATAGAAGTACTTCAGCATTATATTTCTAGGAAAATAATATTCTGTGTATTCATTTCCACTTGAATACAGTTCATCCTGCCAATGCCCTACAAGGAGTAGCAGCAGGAAAAATACATGCAGCTCTATGAAGCACTACTGCAAACATGTGCTGCATGTTTTTATATTAAATACACATAAAGACCCCAAAGTTGAGGTTCAGACACTAGTATACACACACTGCATCAGGGTCCCTCCTATACCTTTAATCATATAACATATATCTCAGTGTTTGCTATATAAAGGGAAAAAACTGACCAACCCTTCTCTGTGTTTATTTTGTTTTAAAGCAGGTTTAACTGGTTTCTGTTTGTAGTCTGTTTCAATGATTGATTCTGCCCCTCCAGACAGAAATGGGTCAGTTTTAGGGGCAGGGCCTCGCCTGCAGGGACTGATTTTGGGTTACCTGATGTCAGGTACTACTGAGCGGCAGATGGACCCATTGCATTGCTGCCAGGAGGTGTTCTGGTACTGAACGTCAGCCTAAAGCCAAGCCTTTTGTAAGGTTGATGGTCAATCTGGGGGGATAAACCATACTTTGAAACAGCTTGAGATTTAAGTGCCTGCTCAAGGACGTAATATTAAATGTCTCCCAGCATCATTTTTAAGCCAAAGCATTCTCGTGTTTCGTGGGACATGATTGTCTGGAGCATGAAAGGAATGGCAGTATAGCCAGTCTATACACCCCCTGTATTCAACACGCATACTCAAACATTGACTTAAAATGTAAATGTAATTTAAAGGTGCATGATTCACTGGATTCACTGGTTGATAAAAAAGTTAACACCTATCAGCATGGATATAAGAAAAGCTTTTGGCCATTTCTTTATTATCTTTATTATTCATAATTACAACAGACCAACTCTAGCCACCATAAAATGTGATATATATATACAAACACCCACACACATAATATATATATATATATATATATATATATATATAATGAATATATAATTAAAATCATCAATAGCAAATGTGGTTTATAAATAAACAAATATTTACTTTCTGTAATTTTATATACCTAATTTTTTTGTATAAGGTGTATTAGTACTTTTCTGAGAAAATAATTTCAGAGATCCCCAAAATGAGATTTTGTCAGTTTTAGTAAACTCCTAGCAACATATATCTAAAAAAGTATGACTAAGTTAGAAGTGCACACACCCCCCTTCAAGGCCTTTTCAATTTGTGTTGTGGTCTCTGGCCAAACCACGGAGGAAGTGAAAAATTCACAGCAATGAAAAGTCTACTAAATCATTTCAATCTGACAGCCCTAAATTTCTCTCTTTGACACAGCTTTTGATAAATAACTGAAATAACACAACTACTGACGCCATCATATTGGATCATAATTGAGGGGCCGCTTCAGCGTCTTATGGATTTATGCACTGCAGGGCCAGTGAGCTGCGGCTTGGTGATGTTATTTTCCCCTAACAAGCAGAATTCCATGGAGCGCCAGGAGGCTGGCGTCCTCAGTTGCTAAGAAACAACTCTAAATGGGGGATAATTGGCTGTCTAAGCTGCGGCTGCTTTTGCCAGCGGAAAATCAACAGCATGTTTAAGGGTTAAAGATGATACAGGTGCATCTGAAAGGAAACATTTAAAAAAGGGATAAATAATGCAAAACAGATTTCTACCAGAACGCAAAGCTCCCTTCCAACACCATTCAGTCCATTTATGGAAACTAAAACTGTGTTTATACCTGATACTAACATTCACTTCATAGGGACAGCACTAAATATAACTATAAAAGGGGTTCAAAATGTTTTGTGATTCGATCAGTCAAACCACGTTTGGAAGCAGCTGAAAATGCTAATCCATCAGTCTCACCTGTCAATCACCCATTGCCCTAAAGTAAGCATTTATTCGACAGATACTGTACAAAAAAATAACATCAACAAGCAGCAACACAGATCCTGTGGAAAAGCACATCCAAAGTGCACTTAATACAGTTAACTGAACATTATGCTCTGAACATATTGCTTGTGGTGAGATTAAAATTTACAGTAGTAACACTAAGTTGAATATGAATTTTGAATTAAAAAATCTAAATAAAGTAGCATGTTTTACTGTAAAACGCACTCTAATAATCTTTGTTTTATTCACAAGTTTGAAAAGTCCTTTTCAAAATGTAGTGACAAAATCAGAGCCTCGAGTGCAAATTCTCACAGGAAACAAATTTGCAATGTTACTATCAGGTAAAAACCACCGACCAGTTGTGATTATTACTGAACTGCACTGACACATAAAACTATGGTTAAACTATCAGAGGTTATTTACATAAGCCAACCTCAACCCTACAGTAAGCCTTAAAGGTACAGGAACACATACAGCTTCCTGTTAAATGCAATAAAGTGAAAACTGGAATTGAAATATAAATTATAACACATTCTCGTCCTAACTAGTATTAATCAGCAGATCAATATAAAATACTTCAAAGTGCAATAGAGCACATCCCCTTTAAGCCCCCTCCTGCATGCATCAGAAACATGGCTTTTATTTGCAAGTCAAATGTCACCATGTGCACCTATACGTCAGAATTACAACCCAATCCACCTTTATTAAAGCAGAAGCACATCGTCATGCGCAATAAACACAACAATCAGGCCTGAATACTAGTTGCATCTGATCCTATGACCAGCGTTAGTCTCCACCTGAGAAACATGTGTCATCCCAGCAAGACTACATCCAGCTATACACCACCTGACCCGCATGCAAAACAGCTCTTCCTTCGCCTCACATGCACACACGCACACAAATATGTACATTCAGTACATCTACGAGCAAAAACAGAGTAAGAATCAATCCCAAGCAGTTTCCATTTGCATGCAGTCAACACATCAAACTATCTCACAATAACCAAACAAATGAAGCCATCAGCGCGAATCTCACCTGCACCTGCATGCATGTGCGCTAGTGAGTGTGCGTCCTCCATACACACACACACACACACGTGCACACTAGCTAGATGCCTTCAGTCTTAGCTGGCTGTCAGGTGTGCAAAATACTCATTCTTTTATTCCTGCCCTCTCTCTTTCTCTCTCTCTCTCCGGCACATGCGACGACAGGTTCTTTATTTAATTCATTACAGCATCGGCTGGCTGCTGCTTTAACTCTTCCGTGCTGGAGTCTCGGGAAAAGGCTGGCGGAGGGTAATTAACTCTCCTTGTGCCGGGTTACACACCGTTGCATTCATCTGTCCCCTCTCTCGCTCTCTTCTTCCCCTCCTCTTCCCCTCCCCCTTTCCATTATTCCACCACGGCTGCAGATAGGCAAATAAATAAGGAGGAAATCCTGTGAAGCGTCTTCCTTCAGGAGGTGAGGATATTCCGAAACCCTTCCGCTTTTTCTTGTCTCTCTCTCTCTCTCTCTCTCTCACTCTCTTTATTCCTTGTTCTCTTAGTCTCTCTTTCTCTCCAGCCTGACCTTTGCAATATGATATCACCAGTTTCCATATAAGGGCGGTGTTGCCTTGGCAACCATGGACTCCACCTGTCTCTCACCCAACCTCCCCGTGTCTCTCTCTCTCTCATTTGATCCTATCTTCTCTCACATACTCCCTGGGCATTAATGTCACACTCAGGTAAATACTGTGATGAGAATCACACAGATGAGAATTAAAAAGAGCTGTAAAATAGGTGATAAAAAGACAAAAGAGAGCCCTGCTAGCTCAAAAGACTAGCTTAGACCAGCATGAGTTCCCATTTTTATGCTGGTTTGGTGCTGTCTAGATTGTGGACTAGCATAGTCACGTGTGAAATGTTACTAGAAGGTCAATAGAACACAAATATCAATCTACTTAAAGGAATAGTTCTTGAAAAAATGAAAATTTGCATCATTTAATCATACCTGTATTACTTTCAGTGATGCACAAAATGATTGTACTGGTCATTCTAGTCAACAGCAACCTTTCAAGCTTCAAATAATAATTTAAACTTTATTATTAAAAACTACTGGTAACACTTTAGTATAGGGACAAATTTTCACTATTAACTAGTTGCTTATCACTAGCATATTGGTTGTTTATAAAGCACATATTCTTTATTACCATATTCTACATCCCTAATCCTAACCAATACCTAAACTTAACAACTACATTTCTAACAATTAATAAGCAGCAAATTAGGAGTTTACTGAAGCAAAAGTTGTAGTTGATAGTTAGTTCAAAGTGAGAAATGGACTTTAAAATAAGGCAACCAAACTACTTTTATAATACTTTTATGGTGCTTTGCATTTTTTTCAATGCCGTTCAATGTAACTGCAAGACTAAAAACAAGAGAGACTAGTGATCGACCAATATATAACCTACACTAATTAATTATTATTATTATTTTTTTTTGTTATTATCATCAGTCAGTAAGTTTTTCCGTCCACAAGCAGGACCTTTACTTTGGCATCACTGCCAAAATACACTGTCCACATCACTGTATTTAGTTTTTAACTATTTCACTTGAAAAAACAAAACAAAAAAAATACAGGACCAGTAGTCTAGTTTGAATCAGTTTATCTAGATTTGTCCAACTTCAAACTATTTTTTCGTATTAATTCATTTTCAGTACTGTATCAATTTATAATTAAATAAAATTTTAAATAATGTAAATTTCATTGCAATGTCTTATTCATATCTTTAAATTCGGTTTAAAGCTTTAAATCCACATCTACCATCCAAGTCAAGTTTTGATAAAATAAGGGCGAGTAAATAGTGACAGAATGTTCATTTTTGAGTGTACTATCCCTTTAAACTAGTTTAAGAAGCCTGACAGGGACAGCGGTGTATGCCACAACACAGTATATGCTGCTGACCAGTACTGCAGGTCATTTCAACAAGAAAAAAAGAACAAGATGCAATGGAATGAACATGAAACCATTTTCTAGGGGGATATACTGATGGAGAGATGATGGGATGATGGGTATAATTAGAAAGCAGACTCTTTTTCGACACTTATCCCTCTAAAAATATCAGCACAGGTGGATTTTGAAAGACTTGAGCATTGACATGCATGTTATACCTGCGTGTCTCTCTCTCTTTTCATGCGCACAGCTGATTGGCTGATACCGATTTGATGCAGTGACATCATCCATATTTGAATTCAGCATTACGTCACCCTCCTCCATAACAACCAGTTGTTCCATTCACAGAGTGGCTGCTGTTTCGCTGCACTCCAGCATGCAACTGTTTTCTATGGTGAGTACAAAATGTTTCAATGACATTCTGAAAGCGTTTCTCACTCTGTGTGAAAGCTGGGGAGATGGGGGCTTATTAAGTCTATGTCACCAGTGACTAAAGTGTTTGTGTGTACTGCAGGCTTCATGTGTCAACGCTTCCTTCAGAAGACATCTCAGATGGATACAATTTCAAAGCCACATGTTGTGCATCTTGTGTGTGTAAGGGTGTGTCCATGCATGCTTAATGTAATTTACACAAGCAGCATATGTTCCTGAATCAACATCTTTTTGTAGTTACTGGAGTGACCAGTCAGAGATGCTGAACCAAGAACCCGTCCTATGTGTGTGTGTATTTTTCCAAATACACACAAATACCAAAATTGATAACAATCATAAATGGCTCTTGAGCAATGAGAGATCATATTAGAATGATTTCTGAAGTATGAAACTTGTGATGTGATCATGTGACAAAGTTGAAAATTCAACTTTAACACTACAGACGTTAATTAATTACCTATTAAAATATATTCAAACAGAAAATATCTATTTAAAATTGTAATAATTTCCCTAATCTGGTATTTTTACTGTATTTTTGAAATAAATAAATTAATTAATTCATTAATAAAAATCCAACCTTGGTGAGCATAACAGACTTCTTTAAATAACAATCCCAAACCTTTGAATGGAAGTGTACAACATTATCTCTAATACGACATTAAAAAGTTAAAAGAAGTACCTGTCTCTTAAAAAACAAATTAAATTAATATAAAATACATATTTTTCTTATTAGTCAACATTTGAAGTGGATCAAAAAAGTTCTCCAAAGTTGTCCTAAGACAAGAACACATTTTTTTTTTAGGTTTTAGGACAACTTTAATTAAAGGTTTTGATCCATTTCAAATGTTGCCTAGTGTAAAATAAAATAAAATACAATAAAATAAATAAATAAAATAAAATACCATAGAAAAATAAATAATATAAAAAATAATAGAATAAAATAAAACAGGAAATAATAAAATAAAATGCAATGAAAAATAAATAAAATACTATAAAATAAAAAATAATATAAAAAAATAAGGAAATAAAATAAGAAATGATAAAAGAAAATACAATGAAAAATAAATAAAATATAATAAAATAAAAAATAAAATAAAATAATCCAAAAACCGTAACCATGTCCTCGCCCCAAAGGTTACCCTGAAACATGATTGGTAAATCTGAATGTTGTTCCATGCCAACAATAACATTGATCCAGCAACATCAAACAAGGTAAGCCTCGTACATACCTGTTCACGTGCGCTTCTCTCTGTGGTGCCCCTCATGCTGCCGTGTGAGGGGGATGGAGAGGGTGGCAGGGAGTGCTGGGGAGGGTACTTGTTCTTCAGGTGGTCCATAAAGGCATCCCGCTTGCGCTCCATATCAGCCTTGTGCAGGTTGGAGAGGGCCTCCAGGCTCTGGGCGGCGATGACCGTGTGCCGGTGCTCAGAGGTGTGGACCAGCCCCACGTTGGAGAAGCGGCGCGCGCTGTTTCCCAGCGTGCGATATTCACGCGGGTACTCCAGGTCATCGGTGGAGATCATGTGACCTCCGCCACGCTCCGGGTCTGGTTTGAGAGAGAGATGAAAGGGGGCGAGGAGGAGTTGAGGAACGTGAAGAGCGTGGCACAAGCATACATTCGGTCATGCACGACCACACGCATACATGCAACAGCACAAACGCATTCACAGACGGTGGAGCAGAATGGGTTGAAGGGGAGGAAGAGAGAAAAATGGGATGAGATGTTAGACTTATTACAACAGAAAGGAGCACAGGAATGAGTGGTTATTGATCTCAGGTTTAGTCGAAAGAGGGAACTAAGGAAAAGTAAAAGCACTGAGCTATAGATCAGAATAAAGAATGAAGCCAAAATTTCTCTGTAGGAGATTACATTTTGCTTTGCCTGTCGATTCGCCTTTGTCACCTGATGGTGTTTCTTACTTTCTGAGCATACATACTGGATCACACACCCCACGAGCATGCTCCTCTGAATGCAAATTCACAGATACACACGTGAAAATATGTTTGTACAAGCTGGGAGAGAAAGGCATTAGAAAAACTGACTACAGAAGTCAGGTGCATCATGTACCATTTTTTTGAGGGGGCACAAGTGGCAGTTCAGGCCTAATCTTTATGTGCTAGATGAGATAAGTGCTTTTTTTCCCCAAAAACTTACAGAAATAGATCACCCAAAAATGAAATACTGTCATCATTAATTCTCCCTGACATCATTTTAAGCATTAAAAACTAAGGCTGCATGATATGACAACAGTATGTGACAGTATGTCAGAATTAACAGCACTCATAAAAGAGTAGGCAAAGAGTACCCAGATGATCTACTTCAGAAGAGTTTCTGATGGGCACATCCAATTATCATTGCATGAGGCCACAGAAGAAGATTTCTGAATGGCAGTGAAGTGACACAACTGACACTGGTAAATCACATGACAGCATGGCAAAACTAGCATGGCACTATTACACTCACGCTACAGACATTTTACTATATAAAACATATTTTCTAGCAGTCCCGAAGTGGAAATTTCTCATTCAAAATAATTACCTAATCAAGAGCTTGCAATTTCAGATGCAGAACTTATTATAACTTGTCAAATAATCACATTTGAGCTTCCGTGTACCATATTTGATGTGCTCTATGAAAGTGTGTTAACGCATATATGTGCAATTAATCGCATAAAGCAATCATGTCCCCTCAGAAGACTTGGATTAAACATTCAAACTTGGATCACACACTTCATATGCATTAATTTGATTTTTTAAATTCTTTTAGTTGTGTTTCAGTTGCATGAACTTTCAATGGAAGGACAAAAAGGATGAGTGAATATTAAAAAATATATCTTTATTAGTGTTTATGTTATGTTAATGTGTTTGCAAGGACACATGAGTAAATGTCATTTTTAATCATTTAGTTCAGAAGAGTTTAAGAGATAGTTCACCTTCAGTTGCTGGTCCCTATTGGCTTGCATAGTGTTTTTCCATATTATAGAAATCAATGGGGACCAGCTGTTTAAGGTGAGCTATCCCTTCAAGAAAACATACAGGTGAGGAAAATGATATAGGTTTAAAAAAAGGGTAATTCTATAATATGGTAAACATGTGCAACCTACATTTTATTCCACAGATAATGCACAAATTGCAGTTACAGAATCTACCAGCAGGGGCAAACTGAACCATGCTAACCAGTCACGCCTTCACACTTTGGTTTACTGTTAAGGCCCCCTCAGTTTAAAAGTGCATGACGCTTCTGACAGAGTGGCACATATATGTTCACGCATTCCCAAACTGCCTCCGAGGACAAGAGGCACAATCTAATGCACAATCTAATATGTAGCTTCACTTCCCCTCGCTCTCGCTCATAAAGACAGGTGGCTAATGCACATGGCATGTAGACAACACTGGGTCAGGCAGTATGCACAGACAAGACATTGACATACAACTGACAAAATCAGTGGAACAAAATAACAAAGCAGTCAGAGGCTCTGATTGGCCAGAGGCAGGCCGACATGATGTATGGGAGTAGCTGGGTGTGGTTACCTTGCTTCGGAAAGCAGGCCCCAACACTGGCTGAAGAAAAAAAACAAAAACATTGACCACAGTTAAGCTCCTCATTCTCTCTATCTTTCATTTTCTCTCTTTCATTCCCTTTATCTCTCTTTCATACACACGCATGATAATTGCCTTTGGTGCCGTTGGCAAGAATTGATTCCCAAATCATTTCTCTCTTTTGTATTATGCAAAAGGAATAGGAACATTGTTCAGTCAATAATAGAAAAAATGAAATCCTACACTAGGAGTGAAATCTCTGACTGCAGTTCACGAAATACAGAAAGGCGCTTCTCACATCGCTGGTGTCGTTTTATTGTGTAAACAGAAGCTTTCGGTAAACATCCTCAATATGAAAGGGCTTCCAACCAAAAACCTTCCCGAGCACCCTCTGTCAAGAATTTATGAGTCTCACTGTCAGCTTCCTTAAAGCCCCTGAACAAACAAATACAAACACCCACACAATCACTACATTAAACTTTAAATTTAACACCTGTTCCTCCTTCTAGCTACTGCTCCTCACTTATTTTCTCATTCACATGTTAACAGATACAAACCTTATAACCTCTTATGACTAACACATCAATAAATACATCTACTAATGTTGCGAGGCATGTGTGTGTCAGCAGTTTCCTGATCGTTTGTGTGGAGTAATTCTATTAATAAAATGTTCATGAGGTACCTGAATGTTTTAGTGGACTAAAATCTAGCCCCTGGTGAAGGAATACTGCATTTAAACCTGAGGCCAGATTACTGGAACATGCTGAGCATAACAAAACAATGCTGAAAGCTGCAGGTGACTGAATTATATCTCCACTGACTTGCTTCTATGTTCCTTTATTAATTCATCATGCCACATAGATTTATTATTTCACTTATAAATCCATTCCATAGTTCCTCGTTTGAACAATTATAGAACAGTATGTACAACAAACTTGTAGTTGATTTATAGTAAACTAGCAGTAGAAGAAGTCTCTTATGCTCAATACAGCTGCATTTATTTGATTTAAAATACAGTGAAACAGCTATATTGTGAAATTTTATCACAACAATAAACTATTCTGATATATTTTTTTATATAACGTTTGGTAGCACTTTTCTTAAAGCCTTTATGTATAATGCATTATAAGGTATAAATGAATTGACAAGTCTTATAATGTATTAATTGTGTATTCATGAAATTGAACAATGCATTATAAGGTGCATTACAAGCTAATTATAAGTCATTCATTAAAACTACTTTTATAATGCATTACACATAAAGTAATTTTAGCAGTGCTGAGTTTTCAGTATCACATGGTCTTTCAGAAATCTTGTTTAATTTTTGTCTATGTTGAAAAAAAAGTTTGTGCTGCTTAATAGTTTTGAGAAAACCATGATAATTTTTTTTTCAGAGTTTTTAAAAGAACAGCCTTTATTTGAAATTTAAATCTTTTGTAACATTATTTTTACTGACCAAACTTTTGAGCTGTTGTGTAAATATCTGCCACTAGTAGCAAATTTGCTAGATTGTGAAGTGTGATTATTCACATGTACAGTAATGTACAGTAGGTGAAGAACGTTTTAGAGTGTGTCATAAGACGCATAAACTGTTGTGATGAACTGGCACTTAATATATTCTAATAATATCTATTCTATTCTATTCTACTCTATTTTATTCTACTCTAAATATGTGCCATTTTTAACTTGAAAAAACAGAATGAAGACCCGAAGTCATTCTCTCTGTGAGGAACAACATATCATGTACTTCCAGCTCAGTGGGATTTGAATCACTCTTTTCACTGACTCGACTGCCACCATGGTCTCCCTGTTGCCCCTTCACTCCCTTCCAGGAAGCTTGGGGCTAAAAACACCATTACCATCCAATGAATTATTCACATATTATTTAAAGCATTGAATCTGAAAGCAGCTGGTGCTTTATTAAGCAGAGCTGGTGCTTTAAACAAACATCAGGTTCTGAGGAACGGCTAAATTGAATGACCTTGTGGTTAATGTTGTTAGCATTGAATACTTTAATAGCACTCATACTCTCCTGAGAAGGAGCATTATCTTTCAGAGAGCAGCCTGTTGAAGGACAGACGGAACTGATACCGACTTACCATGATACTTGCTCTAGGGAATTTGAACAGCTAATACACCCTGACAATGTGACTAAACTGTGTTAGATTTAGTAAGAGCTTTGAAAGGAAGCAAGTAGGACATGTTCAATTGACTTAAACAGGCTGAATTGAGCTGAATTGAGTGATATCACTGTGTTAAAGTTGTTTTGTTCAGAAAACATCTACATATTGGTGACTGCCCTTATAAAACTCGTCCTATGGTAATTTGATGGTCTTAGATATTAGTATTTTTATAGTACACTGTGAAATCTGAATACAAATTTTAATACATTTTTAAATTAAATTTATTACTGTTATGGCAAAGCTGAATTCTCCAGTCTTCAGTGTCACATGATCCATCAGAAATTATTTTAATATGCTGATTTGCTACTGAAGAAACATTTAGTATCAGTGTTAGTATTAATTAAAATAAAAACAAAAATCTTGGTAAAACTTTACAATAACTAACACTTATTCACTATTAACTATGACTTTTCCCTCAATAAATTCTTAATTTGCTGCTTATTAATAGTAAGGTAGTTGTTAAGTTTAGGTAGGGCTGGGTATCGAGGTCTATATTTTTTAGGTACCGACTGAATTGCCTCGATACAACAGAGTACCAAAAAACATCTTATCGTTCGATACCCAATTTCGATACCTAAAGGGGTTAATCTCATCAACGTCAGTGAGCCAATAAGACTGCAGCACTAGCCAGTGTG
>JAUMHE010000044.1:5729434-5789142 GCA_032359235.1 Enteromius mattozi | reverse complement strand
TACTGCAGATGCAGCTTCTCCACAGACCATATAAACACTGTCGACAAGTGCCTACAGGCCCGGGAGGGGAGCACAGGCTCTCCCTGCCCAGCGGTAGCAGCGCTAGCAACCGCTCCACTGGGGGGACACTCATATACCCCCTAGCTGCACCGCTGTCAAAGGTGGCGAAGGAGGAAGAGCCACCAGATCGGTATCTGGCAGTGAAAGGTGCCGTCCACGTTCTGGTGAGCTATTCATTTACTTCCGGGTAGAAAGGTACCGGGGCGGGGCCCTGAGAACCAGCGCGAGCCACCCCAAGTACCAATCATTCAGCTTGGGACGCGGTGGGACTTCCCACTCAAGCCCGATCCCCCTTGGCGGCCCGGGCAAACATAGCTATCAATTCTGGATCTGTATCCGGCACCGTGGAATGCCCAGTGGACGCCACGCCAGCCGGAACTTCATTTCCAGAACCTTCTGACTCTCCTTCCAATGCAGCAATCGACATCCGGTCACCGGGGGGAGCGCCAAAGGTAACAGCTGGTACCCCTTGCGAGGGTTCAGACTGCCCCAATGGCAGCTCCATTGGTAGCTGAGCGCCGGTGGAAGGAGGGGCTTTTTCCTCACCATCACCGTTAGACCAGACCGCCCCCTGCCAGAAGCAAAGAAAAGCTAATGAACGCTACATCCGCTGCTTGTTTATACTCGCGCTGCGAGCAGCTGCAGCTGGATGTTAATCAGCGTATGCCAATTTTATTGGCGTGTTTTCATACGCATGAAGTAGATTGGTCATCTCGAAGTGAGATTCCTATTCGTCGGTCACTGACGTGACTCGGATTATTATATTATATATTATATATATTATATTAGATATATTATATATATATACATATATATGCTAATTCCATTCAGATAGAAAGGAAACCAGTACTAAAATAACATCACAAGCTGAGTTTATGGATTCAGCACAGACTATGAGACACTTCTCCTATCTGTTGCTTTTACGTTACTGTTTACTCTTTGATTTTGTAAAAATTGACATAAATCCTACAAATTTATACAAAGACACACTTACACATGTACTTAAATACACACTTTTACTTAAACACACACACTTACACATGTGCACAGAACCCTGCATTATGCTCATTATGCAGCAGACACACAAAGCCAGCACTAAACATTGGAGGCTGTTGTTTATCATCAGTGTTTTAGTGCACACACTAAAACAGCAACAGCCTGTTTTACAATGGCCTCTAGTCTTTGGCTGCTCGACAACAACCCTGGCTTTTCACCAAGGACCTTTTTAAGGGTGGAATATGTCATTTCTGTGCCACAATTGTCATCCAAGTTGTCAAGGTTTTGCTGGTTAGCATAACCCTGTTAGGCTCTCCTGACAGAGGCAGTCACTACACACTTTGTAGGCCAAAAACATATTTCTTCATTGAGCCATTCAAAACTAACCATATACCCTAATAACTCCCAAACGTATTTGTCAGCCAAAGCCCTTTTGACCTACCATGAGAGCAAATTTTCAAATAATTAAACAACACATTTGTTCACAGTTGGCTAATAGTCACATGAGATGCAATAAAATATTTATTTTGTGTGTGTGTGTGTGTGTGTGTGTGTGTGTTTTATCTTGACTGATTTTAATATAAATTATTTCTAATTATTTATTTATATTAATTAAATGTTAGCTTCATTTTAAATTTAACCTCCAGGGTTACACAAAGCCCATCCAAATAAAACATAAACTGTCTTATTTGACAAAAATGGAAAAAAACGAATCTCATAAATTCCCTTTTTGATTTAGCCATTGCATCCACACATACAGTAACAACTAATTGAATTAAACTAATTAATTCCTTTGGTATAGTAAACGCTGCACATTTCACATTCAAAACATTGCAATTATTTTAAAAAGCCAAAGGCATATTCTAAATGGAGCCCAATCAAATGTAATGACTTATTCAGGGTGAAATAATCTGGTGGATATACAGTAGAGAGAAACACGCACACACATAAAAAGCAAAAAAATCAGTTAACTCCAGGAGATATGTAAAAATCCATCCAGTGGGAGGAGGAGGTGCCATCGGTCAGATGTTGTTAAACAAAACTAAACAACTGCAACTGTTCAATCACTTCTCCTCTCTCTTTCTGTGGCTGTTACAGACAGAGCAAAGAGACCTTTCCTCGCTGTTGTATAATTGCTATTACCGCCTAGGGGCCATCAAACTGACTGAGAAACAACTCTTTCTCTAACAAGTCCATTATAGATGAGTCACACAATCAGACACACATTCACAGACATACACGGACTGAGAAAAGCAAACAAAAGTAGCAGGGCATGGCCGCCTCTCTATCTGTTGCATGCAGTGTCCTATCTTCCCGGCTTCAACATCAGATGTTTGAGAAGTCTTCATTATTTATCTCTGCCCTGGAAGATTTGATTAGACTCAAACAGTGAGATTGCGAATCAATCTGGTTTGGCCCATAATGTTCCCAATACCGTTATACAAACACTCACTCACTCTGGTTGGGGCGGATTACCAGCTTGTTTGTTTCCCCTGGTGTTAATAGCAGGCTTTTTAATTAAACTAAACACGAGATCGCCATCCCCCGTCTCTCTTTTCTCAGTCGCTGTGGAGACTCATCCCACGAGTAATTACAATAACAAGACTGCTAACAATGTCAATGTTTGATGAGACAGAGGCGGTTTTTAAACTTAAGAACGAATATTTTAACACACATAAGCGTGTGTATGCATGTCTGTGTGGGATTCATCTTTAAAATGCTTCTGAAAACCATCAGAGACATCATTAAAGGAGCTGAGAGAGAAACACATCATCTGCTCGCAGTTTTGCTCCACAGACCTTCAGTCTAGCAGAACACTTACTGTCAAACGGTTTCAAATGACAGTCAATCACAGATGTACGGGAATGTAAAATCAAATTAGATGTGAGATATTATAAATGAAATATAATTAAAAAGGATGTTATTACTTGCTGCATAATCACAGTCTGAGAGATATGCTCAGCTTGGATCAACATAGCCACTACAACTCGCAAATGTGATATTTTTATACAATTCAATAAACTAGAAGCTAATATTGAGTAACTTACCGACATAATATTTCCAGTTACTTTATACATTTCTGCTTTCAAAATGAGTATAAAGTGTGAACTGATTTGTGTAAAGTGTGATTTGTGTTTTCATTCAGTGTTTTTGAACGAAATGGTTGAGTGAATTATTCAGTGTACTCACTTATGAAAGCAATCACTTGATTTGTTTCCTTAATGAATCAATGTGTTTGAAAGAATTAACTGAGTGAATGATTCACTGAATCACTTATAAAGACCTTCTGGTGTAAAAAGTAAACTGTTGATTGGCATATAATGTGTAATTTTTGATGCAACCTGACTAGTTTCACTAGCATTAATGTCATAATTTCCATGTCTACGTGTGTCTAAAGCTGTGTCTAAATGTGTAGGAAGAAGGCACATTGAGCAAAATATTATGCACTTTTCTTCAAAGCGTAATAAAATAACACAATGATCTTTGACAAAAATGCATAATGTTTAATATATAATTAATAATTGTGCTTAAACAATTAAGAAAAAGCAGCACTGGGCATGTATGTATAGTTAAACAAAGGAACAAAAACTACTTTCTTCATTTAAAAACTTGACATGCAGTCAAATGGGGAAAAACAGCCATAAAGTCATTATTCGTGTTTTTTAACTTACATTAATTTTACATGGCTTTCTAAACATGCTTCTCTCTTGTGCAAGGCTGTCCCTCTAGAAAATTACAGGATTGTAATTATTGAAAAACTAAATTATTGTTATCATTTTACAATGTAGGTTTATTACCAATGTTAGGTTAGTTAGCTGTTAGCTCACCTTTTCAGCACATCTATTCCTAAGAGCAAATAAAATACTCATAGATTCAGGTCTGCCAATGTAACAGAGTCAGTCAGGTGGAGTTAGTTCAGGTTTAGTTTAATGCGGAATAATCCTTAAAACCATCAGGAAATTATTGCATTCGGTCGCACACACAGACATCAACCTGTTCCCACCTATGTGATCTAAATTTAGTTAATCGCTGTCTACATGAAACTTTATTAGCTTGAACACTGCATAAAATACCAGTGATCCACTGAAAAGGGAATTTCTTAAATATGAAAATAAGCAGGAAGGAGGGAGACATGAGCGTGTGTTTCATGAAAAGTTGAGTCACACGAGGTTCTGCATCTCACTGTTATATAATGCAAGCAAAGAGCAGGAAGGTCCAGCATTAAAGCAGGTTTATTTTGGATGGGATTGTTACCAGCAGCAATATTTGTCTCTTTTTCTCTCTGCTTCTCTCTGAAATAACAGGGTCTGCCAGGTCAGACGTGTTGGAGCGCTACGCGTGCTTCTTCACTCCTCACTTTACCTCACAGCGAAGAAGCAGGCAGAAGAATCGACCCACTTTTAAGTTCTCTCAAGAAAGACAAGCAGGCCCGCTCCACGCTGCCCACTTCACTGACGCACACAAAAGAGCATTGCATTTATATTTCAGGCCTTTAGAATTCCTCTAAAAATCCTTGAGATTTTGCAATACCATTTAGGCACGCATCACTTTTTCATTCATTAAGTGATGGATTTAATTTAAAACAACTGAAACGAATGAATCAGAGTTGATGATTAGTCTTTTCCTTTATTGGATGTGAGGCGGCAGATGTTAAGCCTGCTACGGGAGGCTGAAGCTTTATAATGATGATGTCATAATGATGTATAACTTGAGGATAAAACCTGATTAAGCCTTTGACAGTGAAATTAAATTAAATTAGTCCTATGAATCTATACAAATTAGCGATTATAGTATGCATATAAACCATCATCTAACACTCTCTCTCTGTTTAATACACACACACACACACACACAATCTCTTTCATGCATTTCCTCACTGATAATATCTTGTAAACATAAATATGTAAGACAGTGTCTAATAATTAGAGCAGAATAAATTTCACATAAATTTACATGATAAATCACCCTGCAGTTTTTCTGGCTGACCTCTGAAGTAGAAAGGTCATGGAGAATGAGTAAAACTCAATTTTAACTTTATCACAATTAAATAAAGTCTATTTCTCGACAGTAAACACATTATATATACTAAACACTAAATATACAAACCAGTGTAATGCATTTTGCATTTTTTTTTTTTTTTTTTTCACTTTTCATTTAAATTTTAGCTTAAGTTTGGTTCTTTTGTTGTCATTTTTTTAGTACTTAAATTTCTGTCAGCTTTTTTTTCCCAGCCAAAGTTTATTAAGTTTTCAAGTAATATGTATATTTTATTTTATTCCAACTTCATTCCACTTGCCAAAAGAGACTTTGAAACGTTAACGAACAACACTGCTGCAAACTTTAAAAACAAGCACAACAGAAAAAGCTTGAATCAGACTGACTTACGGTGAACTCAGAAAAAGCATAGGCAGAGTGAACGTAGATGAAAAGAAAAAGCTGGTGGAGTTAAAAATAAGGCAAGGCTGATGCAAAGATTGCATAAAGTGGGTGTGCAGAACGCTTGTGACCTAAGATAACATCTGATTTCAGATTGCACAATGCTGTAGTACACCTGTACGCACAAAAGAACATCCTAATTGAACACAATCAATGCATGGTGAGTAATACATTCTAGGAAAAACAAATATTAGCAAAATAAGCAAAGAGAATGAATTAAAAGAGACATTTATTCACCATGATGAACCACAGATTCTGAAATATTTTTGTGCCCTATTCGTGCTATACATAGACAACTCCATGAAGAGGCCTTGTAAACTAACTACTTAAGTGTACAATTCATCCAAAAATGAAAATTCTGTTTTCATTTACTCATCTTCAATATTACTTTTTTTGTGAGCTGTCCCTTTAAGACTAGGTGACTTGAGAACTAATCCAACACTGAACTCACTAAATAACACTACTGTCTTTTAGAGCTGCTTTACATAAATGTAAACCAGCTGTTCCTGCTATAAATAAATCACTTATTTAAAAACAAAACTAACTAAATGAGAAGTTAGAGGACTTTAAAAAAAATGCCACTGAGTACTAAGGAGCTCTTTGATAACTGTTGAAAATGGCAGTTTTACAAATTGTCCATGTCATCAGTTTCAGCAGGTCACGTGCTGCACATTTGCAAAGGAAATGATGAGTCATTGCTGTATTTGGCTGATGTTGTTTTTTTTTTAATCCAGGATGAGGGCATTGTGTTTTACTGTGTGTGTTTGCTCATTTGTTTCTGGATAGAGAATGTTTCCCCCATTGATTCTGTTGTATTGACTTTGGCTCAGAGACTCCCAAGTGCTATACATGAACGCCTCATGAGAAGACACCGAAGTCAAACTGAGGGCATTCTTACACCGACAGAGCAAGAGAGACATACTTAAAGTTGTCGAGGCAAGTTTTCTATTTTTGTTATGGTGAGTAAAATGTACTTATAAGGCAAAATTTGCCATCTTTGCTTAAGGACGCTCAGTCAAGGACAACAATTTGTAACTGTTTATTGGGCAAAAAAAAAAAAAAATATATATATATATATATATATAATTTTGCTATCAATAAAACAAAATAAAATATAAAGTTATAAAAATAAAAATAAAATCAAAGAATTTATTATTAATAAAATGCTGTCAATGGAGATTTTTTTTGTTTTTGTTGTCAAAGTTAACCAGCACACATTAAAGAATATCTTTTTGGGATCAATGAATTGTCTGTCATTGTACGTGTAAAGCTTTAACAGAGCCTGAATCCCCCAAAGGCCAGTCTAAATTTCATTCTCAGTCCCTCTGAGTCTCTGTCAGTCCCTCGTGGTTGCCCATAGGGAGTGGTGCACGGAAGGAGGAACGGGTGGAGCAGCCTCACAGATGGGCTGGTGGGTAGGTTTCCGTGGTTACAGGCGAAGAAGAAGAGGAAGAGGAGCCATCTGGCAGTGGTTTGGTGAGATGACGTGTCTTGCCCCTCACCCACAACACCCACAACTCACATGGCAACATGCCTAACGCTCCACCAACTGTTATACAAACTACAGGTATCAACCTTACAGGTACAGCTGTATGACAACACCTGCTCTCGCAGCTGGCAGGATTTGTAATCCCAGCCAGGAAATATCCATCTACCCTAATACTCGACTACCCATAGGTGATGAAAGCTACAGCGGCATGAGGAGTCACCCAGCATGCACTGCCACAGTGAAACACTGCCATCAACAGACATTAATTATTACCTTCGCTACTTCAGTAGTTCTCAACCTGTCGCACTCAGTAGTGGATCCTGGGCAGACTGCGAAAAACAATACTAAATGCAAATCATAAACAAAACTAAATAATCAAAAAAATCCTTCAGGCCAAAAATTGTGATGGATTATTTTTAATAAAAAATAAAAACAAACAAATTAACAAATGCATTACAAAAATTAAATATTTTATGTCATGTCATTTTTTTACCATTGACCAACATCAGAACCATGAATGTGCAAATGATTAAAATGTCACTATTCAAATATTAAATATTTAAAATATTAAAAATCTCAGAGGGTACTTCAAGGAAAGTATAAGAATATCATGTCACAGAAATTCGGCTGCCAACTAAATAAATAAATGTTTGGGTTTCCCTGCCAAACAGTATATTGTTTATGTCAAAAGTTCAACAATTAGATATTTGGCACACATTCACCTGTCACTTGGTAATAATAATATAATAATAATAATAATAATAAACTTTTTAACTGGTTATTAATTTCTGCTGTTATCAATTTACAAAACTGACATGATTTTCTTACCTTATGTAATATTAATGTAATATTAATCAAATTAATTTTGCATTTTGTTGGGCATAATTTGTTTTATAAAGTTCAATATTTGATTCTAATTTTTATTTATATTTTCATACTAAACATTTGTGATAAAGTAGATGTAAAATTTTGAATTCATTTTTTTTACACTTTTCATTTTCCCCCTTAAGTGCCCTGCATTAATAAAATAAAATAAAAAATTAAAAAATTGAATAGGACAGTGGATGTAATGTGATATATTTGTAATATTTAATAATAATAAATGTGATGCAGATGTGATTACTTTCACATTTTTAAATGGGTAAAAGAAACTAATAAAACAATGTAAAGTTTAATATGTTTGTAACGCTGGTCAAGTCCAAACACTTGATTAGATGTGCTGGAAGCACATTGTGTTATATAAGGTCAGAGTGTCTGTCAAGAAGAACATTCATGATCTTCATCATTCTTTCCATGACATCCCTTTCAGCATGTTCACAGTGGAGAGGATAGAACTGCCCCTCAGAAACCTGGGAAATGTCAAATGACCTGTTTGTGCATGTGTGTGTGTGTTTGTGAAGGGAATTAAGTTTCTGCTGTTGTGAGTAGAGCACCCAACACACTTATATATTAATTTCCTAACCAAAACCATAACCTTATTTCAAAACAGACCATAATCTGTGTTGGAAATTCTTCAACCAACAGCAACAACAACAATATATTTGCAGCGCAAGTGAAAATGTCAGCTCCGAATCCATGAGAGGAAAGTGTGTGGTAAAGACAGAGAGAACAAAGGCGGCAAGAATAATTGAAGGAGCATGCAAAACTAGGACAAGAGGCGGTCAGAGAAGAAAAGTAAAGAAACGGGAAGCAGAAGAGAGGAGAATGACTTATGGGCGGCCCGAGCTGGAGGAATGGGGTGTGACAGAGAGAGGCATGAGGGATTTGGTAAAGCACTTGATGTCTTGTTAGCCTCAACCTTCCTCACACTACGATTGGCTAAAAATATCACACAGCTTATGTGGAACAAGGTGCATTCTGGTTTTTGCCACTGGGGCATTTATCATGACATGGCCCCTAAAGTGCCAAACGCAACCTTTCTCTCTTTCGCTCTCTCCATCTCTGTCTCTCTTGCTCCTCCAAATCCAACACACAGCCAAATGCCTCCTCTTCTCCTTCTGTTAATTAATCCTCAAATCTAGCAGAACCCCCAATGCTAATTACCTGTACTGTTTTAGGCTCTAATAAGCTTTTAATACAGCCCCATTTCTTCAGTTTCCCTCTTTTTCTTTTAGCATAATCAAGTACCACACCCTTCCTTTTACATAATTCATCAGGTCAATATCTTCTTATATAAAACATCCTACTGTATATGACCTCAACCTCATATGACCTCTACAGCTGTCAGTGTTGTATTACATATAGACCTTATTTCCTTCCCCTCTCATTCCTAATTTTTCATTCCTCTTTTCCTCCCTTTCCTCCTATATTTTGTCTTTCCTTCCCTCTAGATTGCATTTAATCTACTTTGTTTTATTATGTTACTTCCATCTGGTCCTCTTTACTTTCTATTTCCTTTTCATATCCTCCCTCCAGCATCAATGCTACTTTGCTTCTGTTTTTTCTTTAAACGCTCTGATTGGTGGGAGGGGAAAATGGTCTCATTTCTTTCCACAGATACAAAAAGAAAACCCTCACAGGCACTTTCCATCTTTTCAACCCCTTTATAGTGGACGACAAGTCTAATGTGTTTACTCTCAGAGCAAATATACTGTGACTTTCAGATGTCTGGGACCACATTCAAAAACTAATTTAAACTTCTTTTTTACACCTTTAATTTGACACCTTAATTCGACAGAGCCCTGAGAAATGAAAAATAAATTAAAAAAGATTCTCAATGGATAAAAAATATTTTTTTTCATCCACACAGTTTTCCTTCTGGGATCAAAGTGAAATCGAAAACCTTTAAATCTGGAGTTCAAAATGTAATTTAAATGTGGAAATAAACAACATTTTATTTATGAAATAAAATGAATAGGAAATGGTTCAGATTCTTCTGTATTTCTAGGTCACAAAGTAAAGCAGTGACACTGATCTCGTGTCTGTTTATACAGACGGTCTTCCTTTATTGAAGATGTTCAGTGGATCATCTCAAATCATGCTGGAGAACATGATCATCAGGCTCAACAAACTTGTGGAGTTCATTCATTTCAAGTGTTACAGGCATTTTTAGTTGAACTTTTCACTTTAGTCAAGATGCTGTAATGAAACATGCAGTATTAAATTATAAATGAATACAAAACAGAACAATTTTCATTAGCAGTCTTTTTGACCCCAATAACTGCAAGTAATCTTAACAAATGAAGACAGAAAAAGGGCAAACATCCAAACAACCATAATACTCCCTCTGGCAAAGACACTCCTCATTCTACTAAAAATAAGCAATAGAGGCAAAAGAGCTGGCAATATGAAGTTAAAGATGAATAATATAAGAAGAGAACAATTTGCATCCAACCTGGCTCTTCTTGTTCTTCATTGCTCATCACTTTTCCTATCTCTTCTGTCCAGCTTTATCCCGTCATCATTCCAATCCATTTCCAAAACAGTCAACCATATGACTGAAAATGTCTAAGCATTGACAGAGAAAGAGAGAGAGAGAGAAGGAGGGAGGAAGCGTTGGCTCCAGGGGGTTGGGTTGGTTACAGAAATCTCTCTTTCTCTCTCTCTCTCTCTTTCTCTCTTGGTTTCGCTCACATCTCTCTCATTATCCACAGCTCACTGCTCGAAGCACAGAAAAGAAAAAGTAAGAAGCTTTTGCCCTCCTAAAACTCCAGCGTGTGTGTTTACTGTATGAGCGTGTGCGAGGGAGAGTGATTTAATGTGGGTGCGTCCGTGTCTGTGCATGTGAGAAAACGAGCAGACGGTGGTGTTGTTCAGTCAGTGGGTGATGGATAAGGTGGGATGTGTCACTGAGGCATCAGTAATATCTAACCTGGCTACCTGACAGTCCTACTGAGAAAATACACACACACACACACACAAACTCCACTATCCATTGTCATCTACTGTGCCCACGGAGTAGGTAAAGCCTGACCCACACACAAACACACAACCGCCAAGGCATACTGACATATTGCATTATTAGACTGACACTTTGAGAAAAACATTGCAAAAATTGTACTTCCAGTGATACAGCAGCTTTAGGCTTTACAGTTCATGTAGAGAGACAACTTTGCACCTTATTTGCCCCTAAAAAGTACAGTTTAGTATATTTAAGTAGTACATGTACCAGGGTTATTATTGTTAACAGTAACACTTTATTTTAAGGTGTCCTTGTTACACGTTTTGTGTACTTACTATAATAATAATAATTAATTATGCCAAACTATGACAAACCCTAACCCTAACAATATAGTAACATAGTACATGTAGTTAAATAATATTACTCAGTACTTAAATGTATTACACTGTAACAAGGACACCTTAAAATAAAGTTTAACTGCTATTTTAAGGTTTCCATAATACAGAGGAATTACCTAGTTAAGTACTCTGTAGTAGCCATTGTACTTCCATAAAACAAAATGTAACTAAGTTATGGGACAGCCTGCACTTACAGTTTGTAATTATGCAGATGTAATAGCCAGCTATTGTTACACATATGTAACAAACCGAGTTTGTTACACAGGCGTAAGCTACTTAAAATGGATCTGCCTTAAGAATGCTTTCTTGTCAAATATGACATTGGCTCACTTTAATAAATCAATGGAATGCAGGTTAGGGTGTTTAGATGCCATGCAAAACCGAGGTAATGGGCAAAGATCTAGCTGTGTTGAGCAGTTTATGCTTGAGTTTTTATGACATTAGTCAGTTTTAGAACATGCATGTAAGGCATTCAAATGACAGCAACTTATTTAATCTGCACAACAAAAGAAGATATTTTGAAGAATGCTGGTGACCATTGACTTCCAGTGTACGAACGAAAAAAAAAGAATGAAAAACAACAGAGATATTTCTCAAAAGAAAGTTTTAATATAGAAACAAATTCTCATTATTCACTAGCTTTCTCAGGTTACACTTTATTTTAAGGTGTCCTTGTTGAAGTGTAATGATATATTTAAGTACTGACTTTTATTAATTAACTACATGTACTTAATAAATAGGGTTAGGATTAGGGTTTCTTGCATGTAATTATGCATCATTTATTGTTATTAAAATAGTAAGTATACGTAACATGTTCAACAAGAACAACTTAAAATGCAGTGTTACCCTTTGCTTTTTAGCAATCCTGTTATAACTATTTATTAGTACTTATAAAGCACATATTCTGCATGACTCCCCAATACCTAAACTTTAAAACTACTTTACTAACTTTTAATAAGCAGCTAATTGGGAGCTTATTGAGGCAAAAGTCATAGTTAACGGTTTGTTAATAGTAAAAATTTGACTTTAAAATAAAGTGTGACCAGAAAGTCATACTGATTTAAAATCAGCATAAAGGTGAGTAAATAATGACAGAATTGTATTTTTTTGGGGTGAACTAATCTTCTAAAGTGGATGTCTAGGCATCATGGTCATGATCCTATGTGAATCTTCACAGTCAAGTCTTTGTGAAACTCAGAACACACATTTAAGAGTTTTATTCCCTTCAGGGAATTATTTCCAAGAAACAAACGATTCCCTTGATACCTACAGCACCGAGCTACTATTAACACAAGACAAGTACAGGCCCATACACTCTGATCTTTCAGCACAACATAACAAAAGCTGATCAAAGAACGATTGTTTCTCTCACTTTCACTTTTCTTCAGGCTGCAGCTCCACTGAGGAACTGACGTCCATAATTAACGAGCTTCAGACAGACTTGCTGCCCTGATTTACCTGTCAGCTTACTAACTGTTCCATCACCAAAACAATCTTTTTTTTTTTGATCTTCTTTTAAAGACGCAAAGCTTCTGTTAGGTCTGCAGACAGGGCATCTTTATTGATGAACATCTAGAGCGTAGGAGGCTGAAGCAGTATTTGGATGTCACCAACAGTGGCAGATTTTTTCCCTCCTCTGCTTAAAGCAATCATTTCTGAACTCGCCCGTCACCCACTGAACTCACTTTATTCTGCTGAAAACATGGCTCAGCGTGAAGGTAAGCAAACATACTTACACAAGCATACACTAAACCCAAAACGAAGTAAATAAAATGTGATAAAGTCTGAGAACCGCTTTAGCTAAATGGCCAACGCATGCATACAGCAAGGTGCAACTTACACTTCCTGTAACTCTTGTATCATCATGACCTTGAAAACCATAGACATTCTCCTTTTTTGCCCACACTTGACTGCTCACAAATATGAATTTTTTATGAAAAGAGGTTTTTAATTAGAAAAACATTGAATAAAAATCAGGTTGTTAGCAAACCCTCTTAGCAGCTAAAGAGGTTTCAGTAAATTGGTTAATGATTTTTTTGTTTTATCTGCTCTTGGACTGACATAAAACCGAGGATGGCATGTATTAAGGGGATCTTATGTGGCTAAATTACATTTTTGGGCCAGGAACATCTCTTTTAAGCATGAGTGCACAGACAGCTCCTGTCCTGAGGTTTAGACCTCCAGCTCCCCAGTGCTGTGTTTTAATTGGCCGATGTCAGGACCTCTGCACTGAGGAAGCATGCTTTAATTGCCCATCAGGTAATTAGTCAGGATTCAGGAACTTTTCAGACAGCTTACTCCTGTTACACAGTTCAACATCTGCTCACTTTTAGTGAGATCAAGTTTAAATGTGAGTGTACATTAATGCTCTAATAATATATTAATACATAAACCATTGGGACAAAAAGTTAACTTCAATAATTTGAATAATTATGATTTTTCATATGGTCTTTTAAAAGAAGATTATGCTCACCAGCATTTATTTCAAAATACAGTATTTGAATAATCAAACATTTGCTTTTCTATCAGTTAGGTTAAATTGTAATAATATTTCACAATATCACACGTTTTTCCATACTTTCATTTAAATAAATGCAGCCTTTTTGAGCATATCTGAATTTTTTTTATTAATGTTTCACAAATACATTAAAAATACACAACATACAAAATTTAGCTATGATGATGATTAAAATCTATACAGAAAAAGACACACTCACAGCTTAAAAACAGAAAAATACACCTAAAGAATTCATGTTTAGTCCAGATGTTGAAGTAAGAATGCTGCTGTTTGTTACTGTCTAATAAGACTTTTGTGTGTGAGAGAGAGAAAGTTTGTGTCTCTGCATAAAAGATAAAAGAGAGAGAGACAGTTTGGCTCTTATGCTTTGAGAAACTAATTATTACGGTAAGTGTTTATTTTTAATTGGATTCAGTGCAACAAGAGCAATGGTTTTCAAAGGTTGTACTAGAATAAAGTTGTGTGTGTGTGTGTATTTGTGTTGTGAAGGCAAAGCAGCTTTGTTGAGAATCACTCTTTTTTTTCCCTCAGTTGCACAAGAGAATGTTGCTTTAGGGAACTAACATTCACGCAGAGAGTTTCTAGGAGTCGTTAGATACTGAATCTCATGATTTTCAGCAAGAAATATTTTTCTGTTTGAATATTCATCAAGTGATATACATCAAGTGAAACACCCTGGAGGTGGCAAGAGTTAATTTCTGTAATTTATGTGCATCCTGCCGGTGTGCTCTTTGAGCACTGGGGTCTGCCGTCTTTCAGCAGAATTAACAGATGATTCTTTAATTAGTGCAGGGCTGAAACAGTGTGAGTCCAAACTAACTGCCATTTAATTACCACTCACAAACACACAGCACTGAACTTTGAGAGAGAATGTGGCTATATTGTATATCTCCTGGCAAAACTGGGTTTAAAGTTACACTTAGAATTTCTTCAACTAAGGCATTAAAACTAACAGACAGTGTCTCCAGCATATAGCATGACTGCACTTCAGGCTACTCTTTTTTCTACTCTCTCTCTGCTCTATATAGTGACCCATTTAAAAAAGAAAAATATAGATTTTTTTTTTGAAAATTCATTTTTGAACATTGATTTTTGCCACTTTTCAAATGCTTTTTATTGTTTTACCCTTGTTGCAGAACCTTGTAATTTTAAAATATTCAAATCTATACTAAAATCATTATAAAATAATTAAATAATTAAAAAGAAAAATACACAAACAATAGATATTACAACATCTAAACAAAAACTTGCATAATTTATTTTTTATAATGGAAATAATTAGCATTAATTATTAATAACATTGCCTCAGTTTTTGCATAATTTCTACCATTATCAACAAATTTAGCATTGTAAAAATGTTCTAAAGTCTTATAAAAATGTGTGTGTTCTCGAAAATGATAGAAATGTGAAGACCATGCCTTAGAAAGATGTGATGTGTGAAGAAAAAGAAAATCAAGATAATTATCACTTGTGAATGTTTTTTTGTTTTTTGTTTTTTTTCCCCTCCGTTTTTTGTAGTCTTTCAAATCAAGCCATAATTTTCTCAAAGAATACAAGGTGTGTTTTTAGGATACACAAATACTGGCTATAAAATGACATTAGCAGGACCAACAAGTCATTTTTATTAAACATAAAATAAAGTAAAATTAAATAAAATTAAATATTCAAAATAAAATAGTAAATGTTATATATCACACTGTGATTGAAATTATTTTTTCTCTTCATGTTTTTCAGAAAATTACAACGTTTACTTTCTAAAAGAGCCCATAGTTGAACAAACAAATTTTTAAAAAGGAACGTTTCTGTGTGAGAGAAAGAGACGGGGACATAGAAAGAGGGAGATACAGCGTATCTAAAATCTAACACACTTTCATGACTGTTTTCCTTCCTTGGCAAGCTCTCGGGAACTGATAACAAACTCAGAGATACACACACTCACACCTCACCAGACAACACTGTGAGACCACGAAGACTCCCAGTCAGCCCAGACGTCTAGATCCAAAACAGTGATGAATAATTTAAAGGCTACACATGGCAAGACTTAGGCTTTTCTGTGGACAACAGTGGAGCGTTCGCGAAATCTTACCAAAAAGTCAAGTCACCTTCATTTATATAGCACTTCTAACAATACAGATTGTGTCAAAGCAACTTTGCAGTATTAAGGAAAAAGCAGTAAGTTTTAACGATAAGTTAGAAAACACGGCCGTGGCACTGATTGCAAAGTTACACAGCATACATATGACTGGCCAGCTGATATAATCTAAATATATAATGTTGTATGTCTGAGCGCACGCTGCACGCATATCAGTAAGCACATATGTTTATGTTCTAGCCCTAGACTGTCTTACACAACACCGATAAACAGCCATGAGACTATTAAGGGTAAAAGGTTTTTCAGCAGACAGCCAGTAGCTCTGCATTTCATGCCAGAGCAAATGGGAATTACATTTTGGAAAAATTGCAGCATAAAAACAGCATGTAATTATCTACAGCTGCCAGACGCTATTATCATCACATACAACAATTACGAATTAAATCAGCAAACTTTAAATGACACATTTTGTGAGCGTATCTGCACGGCAGCGGTGCATTGTGGGTATGTATCTTGGCTGATACCGACAGGCCGAATGTATTCTGTAACGTCTCATCCTTTTTGAAAATGTTTTTCCAAGATTTTAGTTGTATTGACATTAAACATTTATGGCGAGCTGCACACACACACAGATGCAAACAAGCACAAAGTGTCTCTGAATGCTGAGAATAACAAATCCAGCACAAATAAAGAATGTCACACATGAAAATCTGTCATGTAATGCATCAGTCATACACAAAAACACAGATACACACACACTGTAACGTTGTCTGTCTGGTTTGTTTTCGGTTTCATGTCATCTTGTTTTGATTTCATTCTGTGTTCACGTGTTTTACCTTATTTGGAGTTCCTGTCTTGTGATTAGTAGTTCGTTGTGTTTATGTAACTTGTGTTTTCCCTGTCCTCACCCCACCGTGACACACACACACACACACACATACAGACAGCACAATAACTGTCTGCACAATAAAGACTGGAAGTATTTCAAACTGGCAAAGAATGTATAGCCTGAATCTATTTACAGATTTTCTTAGACCTTTAGGAGAAAAAAAATCCTATTTCCAATGTTTAAACTATGTAATTCTGGATTATTTTTCAGTCGTGAAGGGTATAGAGGATCACTTTTGAGTTTTCACATAGAGAGCTTGGAAATGTCAGCTTGATATATAAGTGTGAGTGTGTGAGAGTGTTTGTGTACAAAGCTACATATGTATTGGATGTGTCCATGTGTTAGCTGAAATATAAGGCCATCTGGTGATCACAAGACGCAACCTCTCTGATCTGACGCCTACAGACTCCAGCCACAGAACAATGTGTCAAAGAATCATAATTTTTCACGCCCCGGCTTTGAAAATAAATAATGGTGGCACTAACAGTAGAAATTCCTCACAGAGCTGCACTTGACACACATAAAGCTCAAAATAGTTGAGCTGAATTACCAACGGACCAAAAGCACACAAACTAGAGCTTGTTCATAGTGTCAAATCAGCAGCCAGACAAACTCATAGCAACAACAGCAAAACATTATACTGCAACTAAATAATTAGCAATTATGTCTTAAATATAACATGTCTTGCACATTGCCAAAGATACTGTGTTAATTTAAAACTTTGGTTTCTTAGCAACAAAAAAGATATTGCAGGATAACTCAGACAGTTATTATATAATGAGTATACTGAATAATAATAATAATAAAGATCTAAAAAAAATATATATATAAGTATTTATTATTTTTTATTACTGCCATATACACACCTACATAAATAAATGTATACATTTTATTAAATATTTATAAAAAAAAAATTATCCATTTATTATTTATTATCAAAAAATTCTGTAAACAAACTTTTGGTGCATAATTTCAAGCAACTAATCTTAAATTAAACTGTTACTCTATAATGTAACTATTATTTGTTAAATAATATTACTGATTTATATAAAAGCAACGATGACATCTTAAAATAAAGTGTAACCAAACTAATAATAATAATTATCAAGTGTGTGTGTGTGTATATAGTGTATAGTGTATATATAATTAATATATTAGTACAGTGAAATAAAAAAATATATATAATTAAATAAATGTGTGTTTATCATTAAAATATTAATGGTTATTACAGGGAATTAAAATTACTAATAATTAGCATTTCTTTATTTTTATTTCCCTGCAATAATTATTATTATTAATACTACTACTAATAATAATAATAGAGACAAAAAAAATGAGAGGGAGCATAAAAGTTAATAAAAAGATAACGATATAAGATGAGTTAATATTGCTAGCCAAAATCGATAGTCAAACAATAAAAGCATTAAGGATGAGTGACATTGTCAGATGTCTGACTGACGGAAAGATATGATGTTAAAAAAAACATCTTAGCGTATCTAAGAGTTTGACGTAACAGAACACATCTCTAAGCACACACACATATACAGAAGAGCACGTAAGAAACAGGCATCTTTGAAGAAGACTGCGCTGTCACTTACTCATCTGAACCGACAAGGACGATGCTTAGTCCGTTAGCTTTAGAAGAGGACAGGCTGAACGAATCCGGTGTAAAGAAGCCATTATTCCAGCGGTGTCCGGCAGCACTCATGAGTCTGTGTGTGTGTGTGAGAGAGAGTGTGCATTAGACTGTTACACTCATGTGAGGACGCTGCCGATGCGTGAACATGTGAAGAGGGCAGAATGTGACACCAGCGGGACAAGCAGCCAATCAGAGCGAGCATTCAGACAAACAGGGCACTCTCTGTGAGTTTCTCTCATCCCTCAGCCCTCTCTCACCTGCTTTCCCTCTCTTATTTCCTTCTCTTGCTTTAGGGGAGAAGTGGAGAGGGTGATAATGGAGACTGTCCGTCATGCTAGTGGATGACCCAGATTCAGAACAAGAGAGGGAGAAAGGAAAGAAGACGCTGGATGGAGTAAAAGAGAGAGAGAGTATGAAGAGAGGAGGAAGAGGGGAAGGTAGCGTGTCCACGGTGATTTGATTAGACCGGCTGATCATGGAGCGGAAGAGATGAGAGATCCTCATCAGATAGAGGAAAGAGGGAGGAGAGAGAAAGAGGAGAGAGGGACAGAGTGAGAGAGTGTGTGGAAGCGAGGAGGAGCAGGAGGAGTTCTGCTGAAACACACAGCGCCTCACTGTGGTAAACACGCATGATACATACATGCACACACACACACACACATGCACAGGGGAGGCATATCATGTAAATGCAAAGCCTCATCCCTGCCGTTTATCAAAATTTAACTGCAAAATGTGTCACTCAACCATCTTTGTTCCCAAAGTGAATCTCAACCTGATAAAAAAGTTATGCTGTATGTTTTAGCATGGATTTTACTTTTTTTTTGACACTTTTCATAAAGTTACATAAAGGTT
Source organism: Enteromius mattozi (assembly GCA_032359235.1). Taxonomy (NCBI): domain Eukaryota; kingdom Metazoa; phylum Chordata; class Actinopteri; order Cypriniformes; family Cyprinidae; genus Enteromius; species Enteromius mattozi. The sequence continues at coordinate 5,769,931 of JAUMHE010000044.1, read as the reverse complement.
TCATAAAGGCCCTAATGCAACCAATCACAACAGAGACCATTTACATGTAGATTCAAATAGATAGTTCACAAAAAAAAGAAAATTCTGTCATCTTTTACACACACACACTCCTACCCTCAGCTAAATCAAGACACTCTATAGACGTCTATTGGTGTTATATTTTCTATAGCTAGCTATAATAACTACAGACTAACCTTACTCTGACCCCCAAAACAATACTTTATTATTTTAAGTAATTTAATTAAATACTGTTTTTTAATTATTTACTTTAATTACAAATAATTATAACTTTTATTGACTTCATATAATCTGAGAGACAATATTTGTTCTATAAAACCTCATTTGTCACACCACAGGAGATCCAACTGCTGACTAAAATGAGCTAGTTGATAAAGTGACACTTATAAGAGAAATCATAGCCTGTCACAGCATAATATAATATTATTATATTGAATAGATAAATAATTAATAAGGATAATTTGAACTACTAATCAGATATAATAAATTGTCATTAAAACAGAACACTTTTGGAGTGTAAAATATCATATACACAATTAATCATATTGATTATTATTTGCTTAATTCATGTTATTGATTATTGATTACTAAATGTTCTTAATTTAAAAAAAAAAAAAATACTGGGCATTTATGCATCAACAGTACATTTACACAAACAAACCTGATTAAAGAGACTTATTCTGAATGCTTTTGGCAGTAAAAGTACACTTTAAATTGACATTTGCCTCAACAGTCATTTATCAGAAAGGCTCAGTCAGCAGAGACCATTACTGACTTCTTCTAACACACTTAAGCTTCAGTGTTGATGTATAAATGTAAATGTCTAAGAGATGAAGTGAATGAGGTAGCAGTGAGATATGCTGCGCATGACTACACAATGTTGAATAAGAAACAATGCAGCTCATCAACACTGTGATACTGTAAGACTTAAATTAATCGCATGCTCTCAGAACAGCATCATTTCGACCAACACGATCTGTACCAATTTAGACAGCAACAATGCATAATATGCAGTAAACGCAAGCATTTATGGTAACAGAGGAGTCAGCATTATTTTCAGCACCAAGGACAGCTCCATGTTGGCCCAGTTTATCAGCACCACGGACAGCACCAGTGCGCCTCTCAATGCAAATAGCAGCTCTTTCAACAACATTTAAGATATGCACAAACAAAGATCTTAAAGAGCAGCTCCACGTAGAGGTGGACAAATGTTTGAGGTAGTTTGAATACACAATGCAAATATCACAGTGCCAAGCATTCTGTCATGGGCCATGCACAAGGATCAAGTGAAAATGTGAATATGTTTGAGAGGGGGATGAATAAAAAACGTAATGGAGGTTCAGATGGGATAGTCGCAGTATGTATGATGTAAAGATCGAATGATTGCACTCTCAGTGGGACAGGAAGAGTGCAATCTTTCTCAAGAGCAGTCCTTCACTCGCCCTTCAACTCAGAGCATCGTTTGTTCTCCTTCCTCAAGTGATTTAAAAACACTTTTTAAAAGGAGGCATATCATGTAAATCAGGATTTTCCTTGCTCTTTTGAAGTAAAACATCCTGAAGTACTAGAGCACCTAACAATGCAAAGCCTCATCCCTACCATTTATAAAAAAATTTAAATGCAAAAATGTGTCACTCAACCATCTTTGTTCACAAATTGAATCTCAATGTAACAAAAAAGTTATGCTGTATGTTTTAACTAATGCAGCCAATCACAACAGAGACCATTTACATATAGATTCAAATGGATAGTTCACCCAAATAAGACAATTCTGTCATCATTTACTCATCCTTATGATGTTTCCAGTCTAATATTGCAAAAAAGAAAAAAAGTCCATACAATGAAAGTCAATGGGGTCCAATGTTCTCCTGTCACCAACATCCTTCAAAATATTTTGTGCTCTTCTTTTGTGCTCCAAATGCAAATTCAGGTTTGGTATGACACGAGGGTCAGTAAATGCTGACCAAACTTAAAATTTTGGGTGAACTACCTTTTTTTAGTAGCAAACACAAACTAATTGAGAGAGAAGTTGGACATTGGGCATGTTAAACTACAAAATGACTCTTTTGTAGACCTGAAATGGCAGTGAACATTAAGTCAGATATGCACCCTACAAGTGATTAAAAATGGAGTGCACTCCGCCTATGTCTATATAACTCAAAAACATTTCTGGGTCAATTCAGTAACGAAAGATGTTTCCGTGTCCAATGTAAAATCAATGTTTGATCACAGCAGTGGAAGCGATTTAAGGTTGGGATTTGTTCAAATAAAATGTAACACGTGTATCTGATCATTTCTTTCTTCTTCCACTCACACTTTTTCTCCCTCTCTCCCTCTCCCTTTTTTAGTAGGTGGTATCTTTATACTGAGAAAGACCCCATCACTCTCTCCATCTCAACTGTGCTTATCTCTATCACACATACTTCTGCCTTCTCTTCCCTCCTCCCCGAAACCAAATATCGCTGCTTTCATTTTCCCTCTCCTCCTTTGCTTTGTTTTTTGTTCACTTTGGGGACAAAGAATAAGTAATCTCTGCATCTTTTCAATCTGTCACTCAGCCGGAGAATGGCAGAGGAGCGGAAAAGAGGAAGAGAAAAAACGCGACTGAGGAGAAAAGATGGATGGGGTCTTTTGATTTTAGAGTGCTTGTTAATTTTCCCCAGCTGTCGTTCACACAGAACAGCGCACGCACTGCTATAGATAGACGCTGAACAGTTTAGCACTGTGGCATACTTCATGACTCATTATGCTGAAAAGAGTTCGTAGAAAGTTGATGAATCTTTTTCGACCTTGAAACCTTTGATCTGACATAAACAATTTATAGCTTTAGTCTGATGCTATAGATCAGGTTTGTTGTGTGATATCTTTGAGATAAACAATCAACAACCGTCAGTCTTAACATACTGTAATATATACACAATAATCATGTAAAGAGTCAGTTAGAGAAGGATATATCAGACCAAGTGTGAAAATAAAGTCGTATAAGCTGCACAGTCTCGTCTCGCCAAATTTGACACTAAATGGCAGAAAATCTGGTCCAAATTGTTCTTGCCAAGTACCACCCACAATACAAGAGACCGTCAGACTGACAGACTAAAGCAACAAACCACAGCAACTTCTGTTTTACGTGCTGTTTGGAGTCAGATGGTGAAATACATTAAACCACAACCATAAAATAATACAAAAATGTTTTTAAATGAAGCAGATTATCAGTGTACACTGTTAAAAAAAAGCAATAGTTTACAGAGTCTGCCATGTCACTATTAAATAATTTTTTATTATTTTATATAATAATAATATTGTATACCCTAATATTTAAAAGTTTGGGGTTGGTTAAAAAAAAGTTTTGTTTGAAGTATTTTATTCTCACTAAGGCTATATTAAAAATAACTGTTTTCACTTTGAATATATTTTAAAATATAATTTTTTCCTGTGATGTAAAGCTGAATTTTCAGCATCATTACTCTGGTCTTCAGTGTCACATAATCCTTATTTTTTGGTGAATTATAAGTTCAAATAGCAATTATATTATATATATATATATATATATATATAATATATATATATTTCTTACTAACTGAAATGTATTTTGAATAAAAAATACTCAATATAATGAATGTGTGTGTCAAAAAACATATATAAAGCATTTACACGTATACATGAATATATATATATATATATATATATATATATATAAATGGTTTTTTTTTTCTCAGAGAAGTGCAACTTTAGTACAGTTTTAAAACAATGTGCCACATTACACTGAATGTTTACGTTTCAAGAAATGTGAAAAAATGTTAAAATGACATCAAATCCACACCTGATTAGCCCACGGCAATCCGTATTAGCTTCCCTCCATTCATACAAAACACAAAAGTCCCAGGGAAGAGAATTTAGGTGGAGGAACATTAGCTAAGCCTTCCTGCGCTCACTAATGCTCTCTGAAAGTCATGACCAGTCTGTTTCCTGCCACTGATTGCTGCATGTGACTCATTCCTCACAATCTGGATAGACTGCAGATCACATGAGAGGAATATAACACCATTCAGATGAAAAAGTTAGCTTAAACCACTTCAAATCATAGGATCCGACAGGTTCACCAACAAAGCTTGGTTATTTTTAATGCGTAATGAATGCATTTACAATATGCCACAGCGGTTGTCAAGTAAATTGCCTGCTTTTCAACACCTGGCACAAAGAGAAAAGTTCACCATACAGTTCAGAAAAACATGAGTTTACAGAGTTCATGAATGTTAAAGCTAACAGTACATGACCCCTGGCTATTTAAGATAAATCGTTTGGTAGACAGGCCTTTAGTAAATACTTTTACATATGCAAAGACTGCGGCTCTCTGGATGATCTAACTTGATACGAGTAACGGACTGCTTCATGGTTTCCCATGGTAGTTTGGCTCTGGCACACTCTTCTGATGTGCTGCATTAATTGGCCTGTGCTGTCAAAGGCCACAGAGCATAATATGAAAGAGGAAAGTGCCGGCATCAAAAGACATCAGCCGGAGTGCCTGTAGTGAGAAACCTACTGCATCTCTTCTCACTGTCACATTCATTCAATCATTCTTCACGGCTTCACACATTTCATTCCCTCTTAATCACCAATTCCTAAAATAAAACACATAAGATTCAATAAATAACAATTTGCACTATTTAGGTTTTATAGAGAAATTACTGTTTTATACTATTATAGTTTCTATAAATTGCTTTCTGAGTTTTTTAAAATCAATAGCACATACACAGAGGGGACGCCGACACCAATGAAAATCTGAAAAAGAACATAACTTTTATTTTGAAATGATTTTAAAATATATATATTTCGGATTCTGGACTATTCCTAAATAATCCTCCAATAAAAGAAGTAAATTGGTTACAATGAACATGTGACTATTTTTACAGAACATGAGATGATCTTTCCGTCCACTGAAGCTTAAGATGCTCTCTGGATCATCTCAAGCCATGCTGGAGAACATAATCAAAATAGCATAAACCTTTGGGAATTCAAGGAGCTTGAATGCTGTTGTCATAAAGACAAACAAGGAACAAGCTAAATACTGACACATACTGAATTTCATGTATTATAATATATTTATAACATTATTTTATTTATAAAATAAAACAGAATAAAATGGAATTTAATTTTATAATTTTAATAAATTATTAACGTTATATCTTGTCACTGGTGAATGTATCCCACAACTACAATAACAATCACTTTCTAAAAATGTATCTAGTTTTATCGCAACATTCCCTTAAAAAGATTTTATACTCCATCAAATATGCAAGTTATGCCACACACACACACAGACATGGGGGAAAATGCCATAGAGCCCAACATTTATCTCAGGCTTGCTAATGATGTGTGCAAACAATTAAGAAAAAGACAAAAGCTTATAAATTCTTTGTCTCGCAATCCAAACACAACACAATCTAATCTGCACAGCAGACAGAGAGAAGAAAGCTGCTGTCTGCATTAAAGTTCCTCTATGAATTAAAACAGTATTTCACATTCCAGCACAAACCAAGAAGCCGCTTCTCGAAGCTCTTGGACCCCATCCAGAAACGCTCTGGTCAAAACTTACTGCATGGAGGCGAGTCCGTTGAGTAGAGGCCCTCCACATCCGGCCCAAATAGCAGGTAGTCTTCCTGCAGCATGACTATCAGCCCAAAAAGTGTAGGATGTAATGTGATGCTTCAGCCCACTACTGTTCAAATACACATTTAATGCACCATCCCCCTATGTGTGTGTGCGCACATATGTGACCACATGTAACAGGAAGGGGAAATGCTATACGTAACGGTACACACATACTTAGATCTGCAGTGTACAACATTGCTATTCTAAACAGACAATATGCACTAGAGGGCACAGAAGCACTTAGGTTAAACCCCTTCATTTTTTTCCAGAGGGGGAGGAAAGGAATGAACAAAGTGATGCTAAATGCATCATATTTTAAACGCTGTATTAGTATTTACATTTAAATCCAATAAAAACTGTAAGAAAATCCTAATTTTAAGGACCATGCATGCAAAAAAGAAACCTTGCATCTCAACAAACCTGCAGTAAAAAAGCAGCTGACGGCACATGTGTAGCTAAAGGTTAATCTTTGCTTTAAAATGACAGAATTAACCTCTATTCAACCCCAAAGACAATACTGAAAACACATCAACAAAAAACAGCAGCCAAAAGCCAGTCATCAGTCGCTCAGTAAACACAGCTCTTCAATCCTGCTCTTTTTATCTTTTTTCTCTCCTCTTCCGCTCTCTGCCAAATTACCTCCTTTCTGCTGCCTCCAATTAAAGTGATTATGAGACTGTGGTGTGCCGCATGCGTGTATGCAGAGAAAAGAGGAATAACATGCTGATTATAGCTAATAGAAAACGTGCATGTGGCTGTGGTCATCAATGCCTTGAAATAATGTATCAGAATTTGTCCATTTATCATTACTATGTGCTTATGTGCATGCATTTATGTACATGCGTGAGATTTATATGGCAATGTAATGACATTTGCAGCGTGTCTGAACGTGACATGAATCTAAAGGAAATTTCTATTGCAAAATACTGTTCACAAGGACCATTCCATCCACTGGGATCTGATTGGATCGTGAAAACATTAGGCAACCCATGAGGTTGGGAAATTATTAGTTCATATTTTTGCTCGCCATTTCAGACGCAGAGAAAGTTATTGCATTTATAGTAAGTTATAAATTACACAAAAAAGTTATACAGTATCATGCACTGATGAACACCCTGTATTATGAAAGCAGGATCGATTTTGATTTGACACTTTCTTTAGAAGTTATTTGTGCAATTTATTTTTTATACTTTAGGGATGTACTGATATTAAAATTCAAATAATAAAAAGCCAATAATTATTTTCATGGCATGGAATTAAATATCATTGTACAACTCAATGATATTATTGTACAATACGAAAAATTCTATCTCAAATTCATTCATACTAATTTTAACAGTGTTATTAAATTATGTGGGTGTTAGATGAAATGGTTATTTTCCTGCATATTTCCATCAGTTGTGTTAGATAACATTTTACATTATGATATAAAATGGGTAGGCTATGGTTTGGATGTAGGTTATTAGATCTAAAAATCTAAATTGCTTATTGATAAAATTATAAAAAATGCATATTAGCTATAAAATGGGTAGGTTTATGTTTGGATGTAGGTTAAAGGTGTCTAAAAATGTAAATCGCTTAATGATAAAATGCTAAAAATAAATGTATTTTCGCTATTAAATGGGTAGGTTTAGGGGTAGGTTAAGTTGGCTAAAAATCTAATTTGTTTATTGATTGTTTTTTCAGCTCAAAACACATAACGACTTCTGTTTTAAACACTAAAATTGTACGTTTTAGCATCAATAAAATGGTGTGCTTGTAAATGTTAATTATTAATACCTAAACCATGAGACCAGGCTGGTAAATGTGATTTATAGATATGCCAAAGATATATTCTGCATCCCAAAAATACTTTCTTATATACAAGCTAAAAATTCCGGGACTACAAAGCACTGACAAGTCAAGAAAACATTTCACTAAAACATTGTCATTATGTTTGCACATCCATTTGATGACATGAAAATAACACACCTTTAAACACTCTCAGCAGCTTCACAAATAAGTGACAACTAGAAAACACATTCACAGCCTAGAAATGGCAGGCCTCGTTCACTAGAGCACTGTGCACGCCGAAGGTCGAGTTGACAGAGCACAGCTCACAGCCATGTAAAGAACAGCAGGATCTGTGGCTCAGGGCTCCATGTTGAAGAGTGGGCGGACATTGGCTGTCAATAGCCTTTATGCACACTGAACAAAAGATGGAAGGAATAATCCAGAGGGAGAGAGGAAAGAGAGATAGCAATATCACAGCAAGTCATGTGTCAAACAGAGAGAGGAGCAGGAAGGAAGGAGAAGAGGAGAGAAAGAGAGCTAAATCAATACTGCTTCATATGCAGTGCATGTAAAAGTCAGATCATGCAGAACAGGAGTGGTAGGATGAGAGGGGAGGAGAGGAAATTTCAGACACGAATAGGTACAGTGGTATTGGTGTGCTTGTTTGTTTCGAGGAATTCGTTCTCATTCTCTCAGTTACACATACACACACTGGGCACTGTGAATACCACTGCCTCAATTAGATTTTACATTATTCACAGGGCACTAAACTCCAACAGCATAATGCAATTGTTTGGTATTACTACTGTGCTGTTTTTAAAATTAGATAGATGCAAATGGTTATCAATAACATTGAGCAAAGTTCTTTGACAGTTAAATGTGCTGAATGTTATTAAAAGGTTAGGTGTTTAAGATTGAGCTTACTGCAGTGATGTTAGGATAGTGCTCAGATAGTGACATTTAGGTTCAGTACAGTGGCGTTTAGGTTAGTGTTCAAACACTTTGGGGCCGTTTCCCGGATATGGATTAGATTAAGCCAGGACTAAGCTTTGTTAAATGAGGTTTTTACAAACATGCCTTAAAAAAAAAAACATTACTTGTGAGCATTTTAAGACCAAACAATGGCACTAATGTATTTTTTTTTAGATATGTCAGTGCAAGCTTTTTTCAGTTTTGACAGCTCTGACATTTATTTTAATCTAGTACTAGTCTTAAACCCTGTACGGGAAACTGCCCCTTTAAGTTAAGAGCAATGGCATTTATATTAGCATTCAGTGCTAACATAAACAGTGTAGTACTGTTTATGTTAGTGATCAGACAACGTTTAGGATCAGTGGAGTAATGTTTGCGTTAGCGTTTAGACGATGTTTAGGTTCAGTACAGTGATGTTTACATTAGTTTTCTGAATTTGTTTAGGTTCAGTACAGTGATGTTTACATTAGTTTTCTGAATTTGTTTAGGTTCAGTGCAATGATGTTTATGTTAACAAATGGTGTTTAGGTTCAGTACAATGGCGTTTACGCTACCTTTCAGACAAAGTTTTGGTTCAGTGCAGTAACGTTTGCATAAGCGTTTAGATGATGTTTAGGTTCAGTGCAGCAACATTTATGTTAGCCTTCAGAACATGTTTAGGTTTAGTCCAGCAACGTTTACATTATCAGTACAGTGATGTACAGTATATGTTAACAGACGTGGTTAAGGTTCAGTACAGTGACGTTACATTAGCGTTCAGACAATGTTTTGATTCAGTGCAGTAACATTTATGTTGGCATTCAGACAATGTTTTGGTTCAGTATAGTGACATCTATGCTAGTGTTCACATAACATTAAGGTTCAGTGAAGTACTGTTTACATTAGCGTTCACACAACGTTATGGTTCAGTGCAACGGCTTTAAATTAGCGTTATGTTTAGGTTCAGTGCTGTTGAAGTTTACTTCACTTCAGAGCATTCATTCACAGATTTGCATTTGCATCCAATTCATGTCTCGCACACTTCAGTGCACTTTGAATGGAATATGTTCACTTCGAACTGGAATCATGGCGGAATTTCCAGTGATGTCCACTTCGCAGGGCACTTACGTTAGAATAGAACAAACATCTGAAGCAATAAGAGAATTGTGCAAAATGTGCAGAGCGGGGGCTGGAACTGAGAACCGCTGGTTTATGTTAACAGACTCTGTTTAGGTTCAGTTCAGTCATGAATGCATGAATTAATCAGTAGCTATTGTAGCTATTATGGAGAGAACACGAACGTATGTTTAACGCCCATGTAATGTTTAGGTTAAGCGCAGTGACATTTAATTCAGTGTTTATGCAGTCTTTAGGTAATTTATTAATTGTTGTTTTTCAGGTTTGGGTTGTGTAAATTGCATGTTTATGTAAGTTGACTCCATTAAGCTAAAAGCTCTTAATTCCTGTATGCATGACCTTCCATTCTGTCTCTTCTACTCCTCACCCTCATTGGTTCAAAAAACCCTGAGCAACAGTGGACATGGATTTTCCTTTAGTTGCTTGTTCATGGTTGTTTAATTCCCCTGAAATGACTGCAGATGGAATCTTATAAACTGTCTTGCAAGACCTTGTTCTTCAGTGGACAAACACACACATACTCAGTCTAACACACATACTTTCACACTCTCTGGCATTTCATACCAACCGGAAAAACAGGCTGTTTAAATGAAACCCATAAAACACAGAAGCCCTCCCACGGGAAACACTCACGCTCTGCATCAATAATTCCAGAAGTTCATGAATATTTGAAGATTCCATACCTGAGATGTGACAGGAACAAAGAATGTTGGAGAGAAATGCAACTGAGTGCACAAGAGAGATTTAGAGCCTGAGAGTTTGTGTGTGTGTGTGTGTGTGTATGAGTGACAGAAAGAGCAAGAGAGAGAGAGAGAGAGAGTGAAGGAAATGCCACCGTTTTTGTCATCTAAGTGGGTTTCTAAGTGACAAGAGTTGTGAACAGTTATTGATGGCATTCCAGGATGGCCAAAAAAAAAGAGGAAGGCAACTCTTCGCAAAGTTCTAGAAAGTTCATTGAAACACACCCAGAGCATCTTGCCCAGGCAGATGCCAGCCAGCAGAAAAGACACCACTTTGATACCTGTCCAACTGTGATGACATCACATCCAGTCCACACAGCAGGGGGCAACAGATGGTTTGTGTCATCTGCTATCTACCATGGGTGCTTTCTAAAACATCTTCCGCCTCGCAAAAGATGTTGTGATGGAAGATGAATAGATGAACACACGAGAGCGCAAATTAAAGTGAAGGAGGTTTCTTTCAAATGTCTCCATGACAACGGCATCTGCCTGGCTGAATGAGGCTTCATTTTATTTATGAGGTTTTATTTATCTTATTTACGGCTACACATCAAGTGAAATTTGTTTTCTATTTGACATCTGAGTTACAATTATTAATATAAGCCGCCTGTGATTTTATGCAGCGTTTCAGACTCGATTATAGGATCTCAGAAGTGTCATCATGTGTCAGGGTGTGTGTAGCCCAAAAACCCTCTGAAATTAGACGTGTGATGTGGTGTAGTTGGAGCAACATGCATATAAATAAGGGAAGGAATTAATTTAGATCATATCTGATCTTGCTACTAAAGTGGCCATTGAATAAAAAGCATTTATTCATAGCATCATCAAACATCGATGACACTTGTTCGGAGCTTAATGTATAATGACATTAATACCACACATGTATATAATACATCCATGTGCATTTATATAAATATTAGATTGTCATTGATTGATTTAAACATAAATTGTCATTTGAAAGCGTTAAACTGAGTTATAAATGGCTATTATTGATGTTTAATATGAAAATAAACACAATTTGGACACAATCAGCTGTGTATTTGATCTTATTTAACCGTAACCATGATAGCTGCATTGTAACTGTCACATCTTGTGCACTTTATACTCGCAAAACATCTGCAAACAAAACACACGTGGGACAAATTAAACTCCAAAACGCTGAGGTCTAAACTCTTTTTCAGTGCATTTATTGTATTAAAACTGCTTTAGTACAGGAGTGATGCATAGTGACTGGTGGTTAAAGTCCCTCTCGGCCTCCTGTGAAGAGATGCCCTTTAAACTGATCAAACAAGGAGAAGAGTGAAAATATAATATACTGCAATCACAGACAACCCTATCCAAACAGAATTAAAATTCTCAGAGAACACTCAGAGAGTCAACCAGAAAAACGGCAGGTAATTTGCTCTGTAATTGTTTTTTTGTTCGAGGTTGTCCAAGAAAAGCACAGAAGTGTTTGATACCAACGGGACTAAAATATACACAAACTACATCCCTGAAAAATAAATTTACCTGATTTCCACTAGGAAGACTAGCCCTAATTGGGCCTTACTCCTGTATGTACACAAATACACACCACAGAGAAGGAAATGTGATGAAATTGGAGAAGAAAATGGATGGACAATGCAGTAACCACATTCAGAAGCCATCTGATGTAGCTTAATTCAATTGATTTCTGTCTGTGCGTGTGTTCTGGCATCAGTCCGTGTTGTGATTTTGATCTTGACGAAGGTCAAACAACAGGCAGTTTAACTCACTCACAGGCATGAAAGCAACTCTCTCTCTCTCATTCTCTTTCCATTATTTCACTCCTCATCAGAGATCCAGGCTGCAAGCTTTTCCTTTTCTGTTTTTACCTTTCTCTATCCTCACGTCACAAATCCATAGAGAGCATAAGCAATTTAACGGCACATTACCATAATGCATTGAACGCTAAAGCCAAACATCAGCTCGCTACCACTTGTTCCAAATTTACAAGTAACATTAAGCCACTACAAATGTGCATTCACTGCACTGCACCCCTATAGCTTTGCTTGTAAACAAAACCCTGGTGTTCTTATTACCGAGCTAAAAGACTTAGTAATTACAGACAACAAAATGACCTCACTAACAAACACACACTTCACTAAATGACTGCGCATGCCACGATGATATATGAACAGTGTTGGGAAGGTTACTTCGGAAATATAATAGGTTACAGATTACAAGTTACCCTATAAGGAAATAAGTAGTGTAACTATTTCCATGCCTTTATTAAAGTAATGTAACTGATTGCATTTGATTACTTTTTAATTACTTTTCTACATTTCTAACCAACTGTTAATCATTTTCAAAGATGTAAATCAGATAGGGTTAACCTTACAGTAGTACTCATCACTGTCAGACTTTCAAAATCCTTCATCACTCAAATTATTATATAATTTAATATTAAAGCACAGCAACCACAAAATCAGACTTTAACACTTCCTTTTACTTTGATATTGATATTACATACAGATTTCAATTCATAACAGTAAACTTAGTAGGCTAAATAGTAAATATTAATACTTATCCAAATGTAACCCCTTTTGTATTTGTTAACATTTTCATAAGTAACTGTAATTTAATAACAGATTACAGTTACATTTATTTTGTAATTCAATTATGTAACACTGTTACATGTGATTGGTTACTTCCCAACACTGCATAATATGACCATGAGCAGACAGAGTGGGTGGCAAAGATGAAGTGAAGAGTTCATTTGCGAACAACAGTTAACTCAGTTTTTAAATTTTTTTTTTAAATCATGCCTTTTCATTGTACATTCCATTTAATCTCAATCAAACTACCGTTGGGTTATTTTGATTATATACAATTTTTAATACAGCTAACTAACACAATAGAAATAACTGAGTTATTTGTTTTTGTAAATAAACTCTTCAGGTTGAAACAATCATGCAAAATGCTAGCAATGTATATAAAAGAATATATAAAGGATTTCAACAATATATAAAAAATAATAATAATAATAATTAGTTAACACTTTATTTTGGTAGTCCACTTTAGACATCATATTAGCTATAACTATAAGATAATTAGGTGTTAAATCAAACAAATTTCAGAAATGTAGCTTTTTAAGTTAATATTTTTTCTTACGGACTAACATAAATTGTAAATAAAGTCAAAACATCAAATGTTATGGGCACATATTTACTAAGTTATCCACTACTTAGTATTTTGATGGGGTCAAAATAGAATTTTTAAAAATAAAACTTTTGGAGCCAAATTACAAGGGGGAAATATAACTTCAGAACAATGGCAGCATCATTATGTTATTTTTACACAAAGATTAGTAAGATCTGTTAATTTTAGCAATCTGTTATGCCATTATATGTAAGTGGTGACATTTCAAAAATAGTGAAAAAGCTGTTTGTCAAAACCTGCAAGCCTTTAACTCAGGTTAAACTTTTTAACCAGGAATCTCTGGTTGAGTTAATGTGGAACGACTCTATAACTAACTTTACAACTCCATGCCAACTAACAGTCATTAGAGTATTAAAGTAGACATTCTACTGGCTATAACTAACTTTGCAAGTATGCCAACTTATTCTACTAACTCTAACCTAGCTGTCTACTATAGTCTAATCAGAGTTAGTTGACATGTAGTTGCAAATTAATAAACATTAGCTGACATTATCTATTTATTTATTTTTTGTTAGTACAATAATAGTTAGAATGTCAAAAGTGGACTATCAAAAGAGTAACCAAAATATAACGTGCAGTTAAGCACCTATGTTGCATATTGTTGAGATAGAGAAAAAAAACAAGAATGTTGGAGGATTGTTAGCAAAGTGTCATGAGTGCATCACCTCAGCCCTACCCATAACCCCCTCCGCCCCCACACACCTTCCACATCATCTCGGCCTGCTTTGTATTCTGGTCGCGCTGCCGTGTGCTCTCTCTCTCTATCTCTCTTTCCAGCAGTGATGGCTGAAGAACAGAGGGAGGGAGACGAGTGTCAGAGGGAGACCAGCCGATTACCATTTCAGTGCAAACACACACTTTCACGGTTTCAGAATGACACAACAGACTTGTGCACACATACATATATATGACATATTTGTGCCAGGAATACCCACAAATCCCTAACCTTGTCCTGAAGGCCACTATTTAAACATTTACAGATTAGATGCAGCTGTGTGAATGTGTGTGCCTGTGTGTGTGTGTGTGTGTGAGAGAGAGAGAGAGAGAAAGAGAGTCAAGAAAATCCATGAGTGTTAAAATATGCAGCTGCTACTGGATGTTTCCCTCCCTCTGTCACTCAATATTAAACATCATTCTGAAAACACACAGACTACATAAGTAACTTTGCTCTCTTACTCATCTACATAAAGTGCAATTTAGGATACATATTGTTGGGACAGAAAAGAGAAACACGAATGATCTTTGCATGATAATCAATCATGAAAATCACAAAGTGACAAACTATTTCAGAATCTTTTCTGTGATAGCATGAAAAAGATTTATATAAACATTTATGAAAATTATCGCAGTTCCACAAACACAATCAATCTGTAATTATGCTAGTATATTACTTTTTTCTTTTTTGCAAGTATTTAGATATTAGTATAAAACTAGCGCTCATCGTTTCATTCAATTAAAATATTTAAAATGCAATTTCTATTACAATCATTCCCACCACAGTATGCTGTTAAACTCAACACACATCACCATTCAAAAGTGAAGTCTTTTATTCTTACCAAGGCTCCATTTATTTAATCATAAATACAGTAAACAGAACTATTGTGCATTACTATTATTACAATTTGAATATTGAAAAATACATATATATAATCTATACTATACTTTAAAATGCAATTTATTCCTGTGATATTACAGTCACTTTTGATCAATTGAATGCATCCTTTCTAAATAAAAATGTTTATTAAAAAAAAACAAAAAACAAAAAAAACAATGTTGGACAATGCACAATGCTGCCATTGTTACTGGGCAATTTAAATAAACTAGTGAGTGTTAAGAGTGAGAGCTGCGAATAGGGAGACATCTCATGGGCTGCTTTTAAAAGCAGGTATTTGTCTGCATGGGACGCTCCGCTGAATGTGTTCATTGAACTGAGTGATGGAGCACGGTGCCGATGGAGCCTCATTGTCTGCTACTAATGGCTAACAGCAAACAACTGTGGGCTCCTCAGTCCAGACAAAGTGGTGATTGCTTGTTTCTGTCTGCAGGCACAGATACAGGCTCGAGTCTGACCTAGTTCTGCTGCCGATAAAAAGAGAATTAAGACCAGTCCAGCCACAAATCGCAGCACTGCTTTCAGTCCTGACAGGTGTACAGTCGTTCACAGACAAATGACATATAGAGAGAGATCAGGGGAATGCTTAAATACATTCATATAATATAACAGAATAGAATAGAATAGAATAGAAATAGAAATAGAATTCGAGTATCAAATATGTCTAGCATTGTGCAGTCGAAGCTCAAGTGAATGTGTTTAAGATACATACATGACAGTGATTTATGGGTAGCTGTTTTTTCTACTGATATCAACAGACAAAAATGGCAAAAAGAAAAAAAAGAGAGGCAGTGAATATGCAGGTAACTGCTAAAGTGTCCAGCGAGTCTGAGAAAGCCAGTGAGCACAAAGACAGCAGGAGAGAAAGCACAGGCTCAGGCCCCTGTGTGGAGTATGTGGTGCTGTGTGATTGCCTCACTGTTTGAATCAGCTAATGATAAAAATCACTGAAGAATGACATCAAGCGAATATTATCAAGAAGTAACAACCTCTGAAAGCCTCCTTTCATGTTCAGCTGAATATCAGAGACCATTCTGAATCAGAGCAATAAAGGTGTGCAAATAATTTAATTTCATATATGAAAATTAAATATATTTCATGTATTTATACACACACACACACACACACACACACACTATGTTGTGTTTACATGTTTTATGGGGACATACCATAGGCATAATGGTTTTTATACTGTACAGACTGTATGTGGTATTTCCCTACACTGACCCTACACCTAAACCTACCCCTTACAGGAAACTATGTGCATTTTCAAAAAACTTAATTCTTTGTGATTTATAAGCTTGTTTTCTCACGGGGACCTAAAAAATGTCCCCACAAGCTCAAAATTTACTTGTTTTCCTATAACCATAAAGTGATAAATACCAGGTGCACACACACACACACACTACTGTTCAGCAGTTTGGGGTCAGTAATATTTAATGTCTCTCATGCTTACCATAGATGCCTTTTTTATTAAAACACAGTAAAAACAATAATATTGTGAAATATAATTTTAAATGTTTGCCATTTTAATATATTGTAAATTGTAATTTATTATCATTATCATTTTGGAAACATTATAACATGCTGGTCTTCTGCTCTTCCTATTATTATAAATGTTGAAAACAGTTGTGCTGCTGCTGTTTAACATTTTGTGGAAACTGAGATACATTTTTTGAGGATTCTTTGATGAACAGAATGTTCAGGAGAACTGTACACGGTATTTATATGTGGTAACAAGCAATTGTTATCTTTTCAACTAACAGTTAAAAATGGTTTTCATGTTAGTTCCCATATGGAACATGTGCGCAGTGACAGCTTCTGTGTCTAGAGTAGTCAGATTAATTCAGTCAAGTCAAGTAATATTATCGACTCAAATAAACAGTTATACAGATAAATTGAAGAATCACATATCTGAGCACAGGTCTTGTGTAAGCCTGTATTAACCTCTGTCTTGAGTAATCCATTCACAAGTAATCTGGTGAGACAGATCGTCGTTTACACCTAGTATTAACATGCATCTCCTGCCACCACTTGTAATTGAATTTCTTAACTTCGCAAACGAGGCCTTAAGCACAAATGAGACATTAAGCTAAGTCCTTGCTGTTATTATAGTTGAGTAAATTAACGGTTTGAGTGATTGGTTCAAAAACCATATTGGAGCCATTTAGACTTGGACTGTGTACTTGGATCAACAGAGAAGACTGTTAATACTAAAACAAAATAGGGCCACAATATATTATAATAAAATCCAGACCATCTAAACAAAACAGTCAGTCCGTATAGCAATGCTCTGTTCTGCCAAAATCAAAATGACTGAATTATCATTAGCAGGTTCACGTCTACATGTACAAAGATGGACAGATGAAGAGAGAGCACAGAGAGAAAGATGAGAAGAACGGCATGAGCGGGACACTGAGGACAGGAAGGATGTCAAAGGGGATCTGGCTGTTCATTCATAAAGACTAATCGATTCACAGGAGGAAAGTGCTAAGAAAGCATTTGTGGGTTTTCTGTGCTCCCAGCAAATTACACACTGATTGATATGGATCCTATAGCCACCAAGCATCGGATTTATGAACTAAATCTGTAGATATGGACACACACATTCGAAAGCAATGCACACACACAGCTGTGTTCAGGGATGTAATTTTCAGATTTATTTTAGTGTTTATCTTGTGAGCCAAGACCTAAAACCTTGCAGTAAATCCTCTTTACACAAAAACAAACACATTTTTAAATAGACTGACTCCGACAACTTAGTAAAGGATTTTGGGGCCTAAATGAGCCATTACTGCTGTCCCACTGAAAAAAGCGAAGAGAAAAATCTAGCTTTTGCAGAAACAGACAGCGCTCCAATTAATTCAGATTGAGTCTGGAAAGAAATAACTGTCATTAAAAGTGCCCCTGCTGTTATAAAGCCCCGGTGAATATACCAGCATGCACCTGTTTATGTGTGTGACTGAGAGAAACAAGAAGAGAACTAGTGAAAGGATAGATGGACACCCCTCAAGGTTACCTGTCACAGCAATGTCATTGCTGGAGGCAGGTGTTTATCCCATGTTGTCATATACTGTGGATTAGATCTCGGGCTGATGTCTATTGCAGCGGCAGTGACACTCTACGTTTCCTCTGCATCCAATCATCAACACACTGTCATGAAACCATTATGTCATCGTTAGCCAATCACAGGAGAGAGCACATTGGCAGAGCTCTCCTGAGGTTAAACACACTCAGATTAACATGCAATAATGTAATTTAGGATAGGAATATTGAGGTAGTATCACACAGCTATCACAAAATCATAAGCTGTAGTTATAATGGATATCTGTCCCTGATGAATGTATTGTTGCAGCTATAATTTTTACAATTCAATAAGCCTGATGGGTTTTTTTTTAATATAGCCAAAGTAATTTTTATTCACACTACTGTGTAAATGACAATTGCGCTTTACCATATTTTACACTGCATAAATACCAACATAATACACACATATCAATAATATGGGATATTTTGACATTTTATAGAGACATTTATGATGTTATAAAAGATTTATATTTTAAATAAATTATATTCTTTCAAACTTTACTAAAAAAGTTCAAAATGACACTGAAAATGCATATTGGGTAATGGTCAGAAACGGTCAGCAAATCAATATATTAGAATGATTTCTGAAGGATCATGTGACAATGAAGACTTCAGCTTCACCATCATAGGAATAAATGATCTATCAAATGTTTTAAAATAGAAAAACAATTAATAATTATTAAATAGTAATAATATTTCACAATATGGCTTGATACGCATAAGACACTTCTTTTAAAAACATTTTGAAATGAATAACACAAGTTGGGTTTTGCATAGTTTAATAACTGCATAAAAAACATCATTCTGACACTTTAGATACGGAGGTTTAATACTTTTTCCGTTATCGGTCTGTCATCTGCAAAATGACCGCTTCTCTTCTCTCATATGAGACTGTAAGTGTGCTGCTATATGATACAATCTCTGTATTATATTGAGCCTCCCTCTCAAACCCTGTTAGACTAATTCAAAATCCATACAGCTGAAGAACTGGCATAATGTAAATCCTATCTCAATCCATGGCTTTATATTCAGACAGTAATATTAATGCAAAGCTTGTTCTATACAAACACACACGAGTGAGAAAAAAACACACAAAGCATCACTAGCACACTATTACAGCACCTCGGGTTATAGTCACGCAGCAGCAGAATACAGCTGTCAGTCCTGTTTGAAGTGCTAATACTGTTCTTCTCATAGACATTTCAGTCTACAACCACATTGCTAACCACGGATACAACCTACATTTTCAGGAGTCACAACCAAATTTTGAGAAGGTTGTATTTTTACTGGAATTCAATAATATCTGGGATGTAATTATGTGGTTGCAGAAAGGTTTCAAACGTCAATGAAATATTAGATCACTGCAGTTTTTTGAGCTTTAATGAACACAATTTTAGCCTTCAACCAGCTGGTTGAGAAGTGTTGAGTAGTGCTACATGCATATTTTGAGCTTCTGCCCTTCCTGTAATGTGCTGAAGTTTACAAATAACAAGATTCAAGAAGATAACAAGATGCTTTCCTGCCTAATGATATTTTTGGGTGGGGATTTGATTATCATGCATCAATAAAGGAGCAAATCCAAGATGGTCTGAATCATAGTGTTACACTTTTACTCTGCTGTCAATCAGATGAGAAAACAGACAGGCAGATTCTGACCTTGTATCAATATTAAATATTAAACTGTTAAATTAAGTGCACTATCATTATCTATCACTGTGGTTAAATATGAGTTAGAAAAGTGGATTGACTCCTGTTATATTTTCAGGACAGTTGAATATAGGAGCAGACAAAGACAACACATTTTACAATGCCGCACACAAACAGTCTTAAAGGGGTAATCCTTTGTGAAGCAAATCACTATATTTTGAGTAACTGTCTAACCTCTTGAGTATAACAATACGTCCCTCTTAATATCTGTTTGTCAGAACTGTTAAATGTCATTTGTAAGCATTCCTCTACCTGCCACTCACCGCAGAAGACATATTCTGTGCAGAAACTCAAATCAGGCACAAATCACCTCAACAGCACTCAAACAATCAGAACGAAGGCAAAATTGGGGTGGTGTCAGGATGGCTATTTTTACCTAGATCACAGGTTTAAATGCTGCTTTGAACAGGACTATGCTGATATATGTGATACACAATGCAACATTTTAAACAGCTAAAGGGAGGTTAATGGGAGTGTTTACAAGTAGTGTGGAGTGCAGAAGCAGGACAAGAGAAGGCACTTGTGGCAGTGCATTGAGGGAGATTATATATACTTCAGGTGTATTAAATATACTTCAAATGTATTCATGTTTTAAAAGTACCATTTTTGTTTTCTGTGTTTAATCATAATTACTGTTTACTACTGGTATTGCAGGTGCATGGTCTGCTAATTAAGATTTGTTCTCAAGCTAAGAATTAACAAGTTAACTTCAAAGCTCAGGTCGAAGAGATAGCTCACCCAAAAATGTTAATTTGCTCACCCTCAGGCCATGTAGAAGTAGGTGACTTTTTTTCTCCAGTAGAACAGTAAAGACGATTTTTAGCTGGAAACTGTGGTCTTTGGTGCGGCTGCCCATTTTTGAGTAAATTAACAGCCCTTTTTCATTTTTGGGTGAACTATGCCTTTAAGAAGTTGCATCTTCGGTGAGCCTACTCTGTTAAATGTATTTAAATTGAATGTAAATTGCATTAAAATGTAAGGACCAAGTATATGACTCTGTACATCAACTGTGATTATTTTAATAGCTTTGCTATGTAAGCAAAGTATATAAATAAACTACTATGGTACTATACAGGTACTACACACACTCGCCATGAGAATGAACCTAGATCACACCAGAAATCTCAACGTCTTCAAGATTCATCCAGGAACTCTTTCTCCTTCATCTCTCTATCCCTTTCTTTCATACCAGTAGTGCTTTCATCCCCCCGTTTTCTTTCATCTCCACTTTATGCTTTCATTACACCCACCTGTCTTTCCTGACACCTATTTCTCCTTTTCATTCCTCAGAGCAATGTTCTTACACTCTCTGTCCTCCACACCTTCGACACCTCCACTTTCTGCATACTTTGCTCTTTACAGAGCACAACAGTCAGGTTCTGGAGTAAAAACTCCATTCATTTTTTACAATAACTGATAATTCTGATATAACTGATAAAAGATCTGTTGTGTGCTCTGAGGTTGTTAATCGATTGTGTGTATATACTTTTGTCAAAGCCATGGGATCGCATAAATGTGTTTGTGCGTGTGTATTTTATATATATATATATATATATATATATATATAGATAGATAGATAGATAAACACACACACACACACTTTTATGCGATCACATGGGTTTGACAAAAGCATATACACATTCGATATATCTTTATATATATATATATATATATATATATATATATATTTTATATAGGTCCAAGATGCTCATGACCCAAGATATACACAGTGCCCTCCACTAATATTGACATCATTGGTAAATCTGAGTAAAGGTGACTGTGTGAAAATAAATTTGCATTGTTTATCCTTTTGATCTTTCATTTAAAAAATTCACAAAATTCTAACCTAGCACTCAAGTAAAACAATTGAAAGTGGGGACAAAATCTCATGATAAATGTATATGTATGTATGTATGTACTGTATATATATATATATATATATATATATATATATATATGATAGACAGATAGATAGAATACTGCTCCAAGATAATCATTAGCTTGCTCAAGCTGGTCAAAACTAATTACCTGATCATTAATTGGTCCAAGCGGGCCAATTAAGGGGTCAAAGCTGGTCTTAAGCTAGTCAGTAGCTGGTACAAACTGACCAACGCATAACCATCTTTCAAAAACAACCCTAACCACATTACATTAATTAGTATTTTATATGCTGGTAACTGGTATGTTGCTGGTACAAAATGTTCTAAAGGCCATGGCACACCATTCAACCGATGGTCAAATGACAAAAACAAGCCGATTCAGGCACAGAATTTACTTGGTAGCTGCCTGTTGGCTGCAGTCTTTGTGGTGTATTTAAGAGCAGCTTTTTGGCCCAAATGCACACAATGTGAGGTGACATCACAGCCAGCTTTTATCGCCCCAAGTTCTTTAATGTTGATTTGGTTTATCACAGCCTTAACACAGTGGTTTTCAACCAGGGGGCCGGGGCCAACTAGAAGGCCTCAGGAAACTTCTAAAAGGGTCTCATGATGATTTTAACTGATTCACTATAACATATATATATATATATATATACATGTATATATATACACACACACACAATTTTTAACAAAAGTAAAGGAAATATCTTTTTAATTCACCTCTTACAAATCTTACAAAACAATGGATCTCACAGTCTTGGAAACCCTGGATAAATTAGGTAGTCTTATTAAAAAAGGTGACATTTCTAGACCTAGAAAAGTCATGTAAATTAATAAAACTGTATAACTTCATGGCCGTTTTTTTACATTTTATGAATATGCATGTTTCTAGTAATGCCAACTCTTTAATATTTTATGGGGCAGAAACTGAGTAAAAACTATTTTTGAAAAGTCCTTCTCCTTAATCCTTATCCAGTATTAATTTACGAATGACTGGAAAAATCATTGGAGTTAAAATAAATGTTGAAACCACTGTTCTAACAGTGTATGACCTGCTATAAATCAGTAGGGTTTTTCAACAGGAAAAGAAAGAACAGAAGGAGAGAACTTGTCAGATGCTGTCTTGTTCTACTGTTCTTGAGATTATCTGTAGTGAAGCTCCTGTAATGAGCATCAGTGTTCTCCATCCGTTTCTGTTCCTTCTTCTAAAGGCATACCGGCCCTCTCTTTTGTGCTTACCAAAGCTGGTCTGTCCCAAGAGAGTGTGGGTATGCCTTCAGCTGCCAGCCTCCTTCTCTCTTACTCTCTCCCTGCCTTTCCCTGCTCACTCCAAGCAAGCATTCCCTTAGATTCAATCCATCTCCCTATCTCTCATCTGCTATATATGTGCTTTACTATGCTGAAGAATTTTCTTGTCCTCTCTAGTAGAATTTCTGTCTCAGGCCTCATATGAAATTGTTCTATCATTCTTCTCATGCTTTATTTTTTCTCCCAGCAGACTTCAGGGACAAATGCCTCTAAGCTCCTCTTTGCCCATCTCTCTTCCTTTGGCTCTTTCTATCTTTTTTGTTTTTCTGTCTGCATTTTGCAGCCTTCTTCCTGGAACATTTACTTTGAAACTGTGAAATACAAGACGAAAGAGGAATTTAAAACTAGATTTTTATATTTTCTCAAGAATGCAAACCTCACCACAATGATGCTACACTGATGTAGGCCGGGGTGCTGGAATGCAGTTGCTTATTAGTTCTTTAACTAAGAGTATATTAATATGTTGGTATATGGTAGATAGTGTGCTCTCGACAATCATAAAGCCGTGGGCCAGTGCAAAAATTTCTACAGACACTCTTTCACTATATAAATCCCCAAATGTGAACTTTGGAACACAGCAAAATTCATGAGTTTGCATTTGCCTAAAAAATAGCATGCAGTTGGACCACACCTTAAAGGGACAGTTCACCCAAAAATGAAAATTCTGTCTTTAATTACTCACCCTTGTGTTGTTTTAAACTCATAAGACCTTCGTTCATCTGTGAAACACAAATTAAGATATTTTTGATTAAATCCGAGAGCTCTCTGACCCTGCATAGACAGCAATGTAACAAGCGCGTTCAAGGCCCAGAAAGGTAAAGAGGACATCATTACTAATAAGTATTCTCATAGCTTCATAGAATTATGGCTAAACAACTAATGTCACAAGGACTATTTTAACAATGTCCTTACTACCTTTCTGGGCCTTGAACATGGTCGAGAGCTCTGAGATTTCATCAAAAATATTTTAATTTGTGTTCTGAACATAAATGAAGGTCTTACAGCTTTGGAGCGACATGAGGGGGAGTAATTAATAACAGAATTTTCATTTTGGGTAAACTATCCTTTTAATGGGCCATGATCCAAGGAATAGTTTCATGAAAACACGTGAAAATGAAAAATCTGGCATCATTTATCACCCTCAAGATCCACAAAAGAAAATATTTCGAAGAGTAAAAATTGTCCTTGCAATGAAAGTCAATGGCGTTTCAGTGTTGTTTTAGACTCTTACTGATTTTCACTCTATGGCCAAAAAAAAAGTAAACATTCTTTTAAATATCTTAAGGTTTGGAATGACATGAAGGTGAGTAAACTAAATCTTTATTTCTAAGTAAAATATGTCTTAAAATGCACATTTATATTGTTTTATAGTCCAACAGGTAAGTCCACATGCTTAAAAAAGTAATACCACGTTTCTACTCAAAAAGCCACAAGATTTGAGGTCCGTTACGCAAACAATGCAAGTCAAGTTGCACAGAAGTTTATTCCTTAGGGTTCAAACAGTAATTGCCTTCACGTGCACCACAAAATTCTCTCTGACAACGTGCTCACACAATCACTCCAGATTTAATGGGTGTGATGACTTCCTCTGCTTCCTATGGTATTCCTACACGGCCACTGAAAGCTCATACACAAAACACACAACCGCGCACACACACACGCGTGCAAACATCATTAGCAGCACTTGTTTTCCCCCACTCTCTTTTTCCCATCCTCCTGTTTCTCCAGGAATGGATCCCTCAATTCATCTCTGAGCTCCCACACCCACTGAGCCTTCCTCATCACTCCCATCCCTGGAAACCCTGCTCACTGGCAGAGCCCTTGGATCCCACAGACACAGAGCAATCGGCATGAAGCACCAAAGGAGACTCTTCACATAAACACACACACCCTCCAACCCCACCTTGCCCCACCCCCTCACCAAAAGAAAAAAAAAAAAAAAACAGCGGATGTGGAAAACAACAAACACGGCAAACAACAAAATACCTGCTACATAAGAATGAATGAAGATAAGGTTGACATGCCTTGGGATGGTGCATTTCCCATAATGCCTTCACCGTGCTCCGCTGCCTACAAGAGAGAGCCACCAGCCTGCTTCCTGATCCACCCTCCTGGTCCTCCTCCTCTCTCTTGTCTTTACTCCGTGTCCTTAGCCTCTCCCGGAGCCGGCTGCGCTTCTATTCGCTCCTTTTCTCCTTCCGTCCCTGCCTTCCTTTGTCTCGCTCTCTCGCTCCTGTCCTCTGTTCCTCTCCCTCTCTCTCTCAGCGTGCGAGATGGGCTTTCTCCAGCTGGTTCTCGCAGGCAGCACCGTACGCGTGTGAGGCGATGTGTGTGTGTGTGCGCGACTCAGGGAAAACGAGCGTGTGCGGTCGTGTGTGCATGTGTGTGTGTGTGTGTGTGTGTACGTCCTTGCTCGGCACCGTGCGACTGAGCTGGTTTACGAATGTTGGAGAAGCTGCAAAGTGCTTTTACTGAACACACAGCCTGAACTAAGCAAGAATAAAAAAAAAACAGTCAGTGATAGATTAGCATGGTTTTGTTGTTCTCCTCTCTCTCCCTCTCTCTCTTTTAAAGGTACAGTCTGTTCTCTGCAGTGATTGTGCTAATCTCTTTTCTCTTTGCCCTTCTCTCTTTCTCGGTCTCTGCAGACTCCTTTGTGGAGGAATATTAGGAGCTCTAGGGATCGGAGCTCTCCGTGGTTCTGAAAGTCACGGTAAGGGCCCTAGGGAGCGGCACTGAGGCGAGGAGAGGAAGGGGAGCCACGGAGGTCCCTCTTTAGGCTCGGGGAGACCTCCACGAGAGGAAGGTGACCAAATTTAACATGGAAATAAAGGTGGGTAGGAGTGGGAAGGGTTAGTTTACTCAAAATAAATAAATAAAAATATTTAACATGGAAATGAGGGTGGGAAGAAGTTAAAGGGCTAGTTTACTCAAATAAATAAATATAAAAATTTACTCACCCTCATGTTGACAATCTTTTTTGACTTTGAGAAAAATTACTTGTATATTTATGTTATATTAATAATTATAATACCACCAATACACATTGTTTTTAATGTGTATTGGTGGTATTATAACTAATAATAGTTGTTGTTATTTTTATTTATATAAAAATATTTGTTAAATATCTAAATATAAAAAATTACCTTTACTACTACTACTACTACAACAACAACAACCTGCATTGAGTTTGTACAGTTAATTTTAATTATTAAAATATTAATAATTCTAATTATCATTAGAATTATTATTATTATTATTATTTAACTGTTGCATTGATATTTTATTATTATTAATACTTATGCATAATTATTATTTTTGTTGTTGTTGTTATTGTTGCTATAATTTTAAATTTCATTATTCTTATCCTTAAATATACTATTACTATTATTAACTATTACTATTATTATTACTACATTTAATTATTTTTTCTTGCTGTTGTTTTATTGATATTTTGAATATTATTTTTACTGTCGTTTTTCATTCTTTTATCAAATAAATGCGCACACATTCTTGTCTCAAACGTTCATTTAAATGGATGTTTTAGTTATATTAAGGTTATATTTTAATACATTTAAAAAATCGGTGAAATCCAACACATTTTGGCCATTTAAATAGCATTTAACAGATCTTATTCTGTGCTTCACAGGAGAATCGTTCAGGTTATTTGGAACGACACGAGGGTGAATAAATGATGACAGAATTGAAATTTTTGGTTGCTCTAGCTCTTTAAATAATTAAGACAATGACAGCAATTAACAAAGTATGAGTGAAGGTATTGACATTGACAATTTTAGACAGGAGAGCACAGATGTGTGAAGGCATGAGTGTTTTTAGCATAAGGAAACACATTGCGATAGTGATCCTGAGTGCATGAGGGTTTGACAGGAGCGCAGCGTGGAAGTGTCAAGCAAGTGTTGCATGATTGCAATGAAACATGGCGAGGTTGCCATGACAGCAGCATGTCCTTCTGCACAGGAAGGGGAGAAATTTTGCCCAAGTTAACAGATGAAGGACATGCCTCTATATCCATTAAGCGCCACAAACACAAACATCCCTCTGATATATACATGCACAAAAAACACATTAATAAACACTCACACTAACACTATTTAACATTCAGTTATTTACCACTGATCACATATCAAGCCACCTTCTCATTAACATAATGACCATAATTAACATAATTCACCAATGTGAAACTGCTGCACAGTGTTGCACAATCACAGCCAATGAGAAGATGTATGAAGTTTAACGTACAGATATACAGAGCGGGACTTTGGACCAATGAGATTTCACTGTGGGCGGGGCTGCTCGATGCAATGTTGTAAAAATAGAAACCAAGTGATCAACAAAATGTCCTGCCACAGTTGTAGCTAGTTAGGACAAAAGCTCAGGTTTACATGTTAGAAAGCTTTCATCGCTTGTCAAAATATTACATGGAGCCTGCAGAGGACACGGTGTAATGTGACATCATGCACTACAGGAGAAAATGACATGGAGCAGATGGTGGAAACACATGAAGGATCATGCAGAGAACACATAAGCACATGCTAAGACAACACATCATGGTACATGGACATACCAGGAGCAACAGCTATGAAATATATGGGTGCATTACATTTTAATGAAGGTCACGTTAAGGTCATACTTCATAGTCATACTTGGTCCTGCGAAGAACATGATATGAATCTGAGGGATCACATTAATGATAATGTGGGTCTTGTTCACCCTGTTCATTTTTATTATTTTTATTTTTTGTATTTCCCTTTTTTTTGGAGCAGGACACATGACCAAAGGAAAATATATATTTTAATAATATTATTAATAGTTTATTAGATATTAAGATATCCTTTCAAAGTTTGGAGACATTATGATTTTTAAATGTTTTTAATGAAGTCTCTTATGCTTACCAAGACTGCATGTATTTGATCAAAAATACAGTAATATTGTGAATTTTCATTTTTGAGTAAACTATTCCTTTAATAACTGAGCTGGTGCTCAGTTATTAAAGGAATAGTTCACCCAAAAATGAAAATTCTGTCATCATTTACTCACCCTCAAGTATTTCCAAACCTGTATGAATTTCTTTGTTCTTCCGAACACAAAGGAAAATATTTTGAAGAAAGTTTGTAACCAGGCAAAAAAAAAATACTATGGGAGT
The DNA here is from genome assembly GCA_032359235.1 of Enteromius mattozi. Classification (NCBI taxonomy): domain Eukaryota; kingdom Metazoa; phylum Chordata; class Actinopteri; order Cypriniformes; family Cyprinidae; genus Enteromius; species Enteromius mattozi. Next base: position 5,741,725 of record JAUMHE010000044.1, on the reverse strand, counting down.
CAACGGTGACCAAAAACAGCCTGGTTGGTGAGTAAATGATGACAGAATTTCTATTTTTGGGTGAACCATTCCTTTAATAATAACGGTTCCATTATCGATGTTAAATGCTGTTAAAAAAAGCAAAAGAAAAAAAGCTGCTTAATATTTTTTTTCAAGATTCTTTGATGGATAGAAAGTTCAAAAGAACAGCATTTATTTGAACTAGAAATCCTGTGTAACATCATAAATGTTTTACTGTCACTTTTGATTAATTTAATGTAAATTTGATGAATTAAAACATTAATGTCTATTGAAACACACACATCCCCCAAACATTTAAATGGAAGTATACCATGGTTTCTGCATAACCTCTGAGTAATGCACCTGATTTTAACATTGACGACAATAAGAAATGTTTCTTGAGCAGCAAATTAGCATGATTTCTGAAGAATTATGTGACACTGAAGATGGAAAATTTACCTTTGATTCTTTAGGGTCTGAATGAAAAGTCTAGAGCGTAAAACAACATCTTTTTTTATCTCGTCAAAAACAGCTCTGTTTACAAGTCGTTTTGTTGCATGTCTCTTTAAATGCTAATGAGCTCTGCTCACCCGCCCCCTCTTTTGTGGGGTGATGAGGGGGTTCTCATGAGAATGTAAACTTGCTAATTAGCACATTATTAGGAAAGGTGATTTGCAAAGATTCACTAAAAACTTTATACTCACTTGTTCTTTATATATATAGCAAAATATTATTTGCATGAACACGCATTTAGTTAGATAGAGGGCAGATTTGCTTTAAAAAAAAATGAATCCACTGTCAACAAATTGCTTAGGATTCATTCTTGTCTTCCCCTGCTCCGCCATCGAAACAATGGCAGACAGATGACAGTAATGTTCATCAGCTGTTGTGGGAGGGGCCTGTGCAGAACTACATCACTCTGTCCAGAATCGCAGAATCTGAAACACTGCTTATTATTTATTGGGATTTAAAAAAAATAACTGGATGGATATTTACCATTATTGGGTGGTTGTGTACACACTCCGAAGACACTGTTCAGTTTATATAACAATGCAGTAGAAATACACAGATATTTATATGGAAGCGCTTCGTAAATCAGTTTAAACGGACATGAGGTTTTTAGTCGCATTAAGGTTATACTTCAGTCCAGCTACTGAAAACGCTGTGAATCCATGTAAGCACATAAATGATAGATCATTGACCAATGGGTCAAAACTCCCTCTGATAATAACTAAGGCAGACGAAGACCACAAAATGGATGTGCAGCTGAGTTACGTTTTTGTGCATGTGTTTTTACAGATGCTTCAAAGAAAGGCTTTCTAAGATTGACAGATAAAGGGACAGCAAAGGAGAGAGAGAGTCCTTAATGATTTGTATCATTAATAATGTATGGCCAGGCAAGCTCAGGCTCAGGGAACACGACTGCCTGCCTGCAGTCCATCTGGTAAATGACAGAAAAAAAAGAAAGGAGGACAGGATCCAACCTGCTGCTATACCTCTATTAAGAAGAAGGAGATCACAGGAGATCTCAGGCATTGTGCCAGGGAGTTATGCATAGTTCAATCTATCACTTGCAGGTCCAAGATCAGTTTAGCCAATAAACTTGTCGCCGTGTTATAATGAGACGGGTCAGATCTGATTGCAAATCAACCTCGGTGCGGTTTCTGTTAGTGGTTATTACAGAGCAAAAGGACGGATGAGTCAGATGAGAAACGCACACACTTGCACGCTCATTAATATGCAGTACGGCATGCGATTCAGTTGGACCACAGGGGTCTATCACACTCAAACACAAGTGCATGATTAAACACACTCAAACACACACCCTCAATCACACTCATCTTTCACTGTCACTCTAATCTAGCGCATACACGGCATGACGATGATGATGGGAATGATTATAATAGTCGAGTAATTCTCAAGGTCATTATTATCATGATGGAGAAAAGCGAGGGAGAAGAAACTGGAACTAGATTAAGAAAACGGGAACGATGAGTGTGAGAAAGGGAGAAAACAATATGGATTTATTGGAAACAGCAAGAGAGAAAACTGTGAACGGGTCAGTTTAGTCCTTGAACCCCTACCAAGACTGGACTCGGCAACAAACTGGCAAAACCAGCAGAGAACAATGCAAAACAATGGAGATACTGATGCAGCGGAAACAGCACTCTGCTCATCTAATTTGATATATTAGGAAAACCTTCAGATTCAGCAAAAACACAGCAACTTTTTCAGGGTGTTTGTAACTGCTTGTGTGTTTTTATTTTGCAATTGCAATTTGAATAAAGGTAGCAACAAGGGTGTATAAAATAATGCTACTACTATTAATAATAATTACAATATTGTTATTATATTTTAAAATATTTTATAAATATTTTAAAATATATGAAGATTAAATGAAGATGAAAATCTGACAAAATTTGGGTAAAAACTCTCATCTAATTTGGTGTTTAAAACCAATTGTACGTGTGTTTATCTTGAAATTATGTTTTAGTATGAATAGAAATAGTAAAAAATATGTATAAACTTAATAATAATGTATGAGAGTTTAATCTATTTGGCAGAATATATCTAAAAAAAAAAAAAAAAAAAATTATCCTTCAAATTCATTAAAAAAATAGCTCACCTAAAAATGTAAATTCTGTAATTTCAGGTGGAGCAGCATTTACTACACAGAGGTGTAGTTTTCTGTCAAGCTATGCAAAAAATAAATAAATAAATAAAAAATGCAGACAATATAATCAAACGATTATTAAATCGAAGTAATTCGGAAAGCTGTTTTTGGTGAACTACCCCTTTAAAGCAAAGATTGAAATTTGCTCATTTACAATGCAAGATTTTTATTCTCATAAAAATTTACAATATTGTTTTTACAAAATGAGTATTACAATTGTGAAATAAAATCATCTTTCCAGCATATGACAAACCTACAGTGCCCTTTTCCAAATGTATAAATGATCAATGACTCAAAACAATACTAAGGCGCCATTAAAAATGTCAAATGGAATGTCAGGCTGAGCCGCTTTCCCTTTGAAAGCAACCGAATCATCACAAAGCAAATTTTACAGTGACTTTTGACATGACGCTAAAGGCATTCATCTATAAAGAGATGTTTAAAGGCCTTTTCTTTGTTGCTCATTCAATCAATGTCATCCGAAGAATACTGTTTCCTAAAGGCAGCTTTGATGACGTTATGAGAAAATTACTCAGAACTTCCTCTCTGTAATTCTTTGTGAGATTTTTCTTGCATGAAAAACCCTGTAATTGCCGAGGAAGCAGTGTTCAGTTTGAGACTACTAAATAATTTAAGATGCTTTTATCAAAGTAATGAATGTGGTTTAGTATCACCAGTGATATCAATTTGCCAAACGTAAACTTTCATTATCAGAAGTTTACAATTTTTTGCTGTTCTTTCCCCCTACAACAGGCATCCCGAAATTGAATTAGATATGCCAGCTAAATTATTTATTCAGTTTAAAGTATCGGTATGAGGTTTGTGACTTTCACAAGGTCCTAATCTTAAAGCAACTCGTAGAAGAAAATTGAAGTAAACTAACACAGCTGTCCAAACTTTATGAGATATTTTCTGAATTAATACAGGAAAACATATTACCATGCAGAAACTCTGCATATTTCAGCCTATTTGATTTTGGACAGTAATTTGTACCCTTAAAAAGCATCTGTGAGCGGTAATCAGTGGAGGCACGCTGAGACCAACTGAGGGATTTGATTACTGCAATTTAAATACCGCCAGGGCTTTTGAGCTCTACCAGCCAGCGCTGAAATTATTTTCTCTGAGAATTTTAGCTCAGAAGACTGAATGGTTATGACATTCTTTTCTGAGGCAGAATGTGGCGTTTTACAGTTTTTAATCCCTTCCTTCTACAGCAGCACAAATTACAAGGACGTGCAAAGCCAACAGCGCCAGGCTCGAAGAGACTGACCACCGCTGACCGTGTTTATTTCCCATGATGCTCTTTAACTATTCTTGTTTTCTCAGTGCAAGTGATTTTCTGGGCTGTTTTAATCTAACACAAATACCTTTTGTATATTGTTTCCCAAATGGTTGCTATAAAAGATAGTCTTCAAACCTTCATCTTTCCTATGCCTTTCACTCCAATACATGTTTCCCTTACCCATGTGTGTGTGTGTCTCATTAGTGAGGCGGTGGTTGTGTTCAATAAAGCACAGAGCGGGTTCCTCCGATGCACTCTCTCCTCTCTCTCTCCCTCCCTCTCCCCTCAGGCACTGTGCTACAATCTCTCCTTCCCTCCTGCCTTCTAATAACATGTCATCCCTCCTTCACCGCTCTGACGGCACAGTGAAGCTGATGAGGACAGATTCAAGTGCCTGTGTTTCCTTAACCTTCTTCATCTCTGCTCTCCTCTCCTGTTCTCCACCTGCCATTTCCCTCAGAAAGGCCAGGAGCAGCTCGGCGTGGTTGCTCTCTGTACACGTGTTTGTGTGTGAGCGACTGCTTTCTACTGGTCCTCTGTTTCCAGCACTGCCCCTCTGAAGAGCGCTGCGCATTAACACAGAAACCTTTGCCGCAGACAGCAGCTCAACTAAAAGAATTTCTCCTTCGCTCCAGTGACAGCATTGCTATGGCAATCATTAGCCCTCTGGAGGTGGAGATGCTGGGCTAGTGGCTTGAGAAGAATGGATCAGACAGGACAGTTGAGCGGGACAGTAATTACACACACACACACACACTTCTCAAGCTATTTAAAATACGATAACAATAAATGGCCACATAAATATTTTTAATTTAAGCACTATTAGGGTCAGTACCACTAATATAGATACTAATTAAAGGGATAGTTCACCTAAAAAAATGAAAGTTTAGTTATTATTTCCTGAACCTCATGTTGTTCCAAACATGCAAGACCTTTGTTTATCTTCAGAACACAAATTAAGATATTTTTGATGAAATCTGAGAGCTTTCTGAGAGCTAGGCCTTTAACGTGGTTGTTGCATTGCTGTCTGTAACGTGTCAGAAAGCTGTTTTTGCCATTTTAATAGGTTTTTTTTAACATATGTAAGTTTTATTATATTTTAGTTTTCAGTTTCAATTTGTTTTGTTGTTAGTTTCAAAAATCAAATGAAATGAATCAAATGAAAAAATGTTGCCTTAGCAAATTGCTAAAAAAATGAATTATAAAATATTTAAATATTTAATTAAGTTTATTTTATTTCAAGTAACAAAATTTATTTAGCCTTAGTTAACAATACTAGCTCAGTAACAAATTAGTTTTTTTTCAGCCATAAGAGAGCCACAATAGTTTCATAGTAATTGTGCCTTTCTGATACTGTTGGAATGCTTAAGGTTGCAGTTTTTAGAATATCTATCCATGAAATGTATATTATATATTGTGTATGTTTATGATGTATGAATGTATGAATTACGTACATTATATTACAAGCATGGACATTATTTTAAAATATTGAAGAAGAAGAGGGTAGTTTTAGACGTCTACAACATGAAATCATGTTCGTGTTAAAGCTTGAAAATAGTTAGATTTTTCTGTATTTAGACAAATGAGCAAAAACTGTTACACTGCAAATTAGTGGCTTCATGTGTCTAATCATAATGACATTCCCTACAGACATGGCAGAGTTATTAAAAACAGCTTACTGGCAATACAATATGCATCAATTTTTGTGCTAAATAAACAAAATGATTAGTATTAAAACACGTAGGATATCTTATCTGTATAACAGTATATCAGTATTCTATCAGTATCAGAAGATTTGTTACATCAATTCCTAATGTTTGAGAAAAAAAGAAAGATATTGTGCATCCATCACAGCTTTCCTCTGCACATCTTTTTTGTTACAACACACCTACACAGACATCATGCCAAGCACGCACTAACATTTATTTTCACACAACCCTGGCCAATTAAACAGAATTTCAGTGGAGAAATACACTCATCTACACCCTGCACTTCATTCACAGGTACACAAACAAGCGAACATCTTCGGCTTAACCTTCACATTTTTGCTTATGCTATTAAGGCCTTATTGCATTGTGCCATGGTACAGCGATGAAGAGCCAGGGTGATGGATAACTGTAGAAAAGCACAGTGAGGCACAGAGGATTCAATAACCTCAATTCTTCATCACACCCTGACATCCCATCTTCTCACCGTCTGCATTTCCACTGAAATCAGCTTCTCCTTCACCAATAATACTATTTAAATTCCCTTTTTAAACGCCCACGTTTATCTGCCTTTGCTTGTTAAATCCTGCTTTCTACTTGCTTCAAAATCAGTATTATGTTATCTTCTTTTTGTTTTGTGCTCTAACGGATGGGAATGACACCTGTCTGTCTTTCCTTGTGGACCAATAAAGCAAATTATGATCATTAGGATGTGCGTATTATCAGTCATTAGTCTGAGGTCCTCCCTTGATAATAATTATCCACCCATCTATGGTCGAGACTCATTCATATGCATTCACTTCACAGTGTTGTTACCTTGGCAAATGTAATATAGATTCATCTCTGTAGATCCTATGGAAGGACCATTCTGACATCTTACAGTCTTTTTGCTATATAAAGAGTGAATTCTCCCTCAAATCATAACCCTAAAGCACAGCACACATCATCACACACCAACCCAGACCTTTGGGTTTCCATGGCGACCATGATGATGGTGGAGGGGTGCTGTATTTTTGCATTGTTGCGTGAGATGAGGAAAGTAAAGAAACTGTGGGGAGCTGTGTTTACAGGGCACTGATGAGGTCTGAATGTGACAGGCTATTACAGCATCTATAGCACAGACAGTTTTAGGAGGGGACAGAAGAAAAAGCACCAGAATTACAGACACACTAAATCTCATTTACTGTACAGACATCTGTATGTGAAAGCTGTGCATGTTTGAATACAAAAATCACAGTTCATCTAAACCCTTTATACTTTAGGTGGCTTTAGAAATGAAATGCATTGAGTCGAAATCTACTGTTATCCCTACTTCGACATTTAGAATAATCAGTTATGCTATATTCTATATATATATATATATATACACACTAATATGCTATATATATATATATATATATATATATATACTAATAAATAAACAAAACAGTTAACAGTTAACTCTTAATTAAATATCACTTTTATTACTTTTATTGTTAACAAAATATATATTTTTAATAATACATTGTAATTATAAATTTTTTGGAATCTGATTACATAATCCAAATGACATATAATCAGTTACTACCCAGCACTGTGTAATACTTATATATATATACACAAACACAAATGCACACGAGAGAAAACTATTACTGAATGTACTTAGAGTATAGCTTGCGTGCCAGTGATTGCGTGTGAAGCTGAATGTGAGCTGTCGATTCGATGCAGAGGAAAATGTGATCTGGCACCCTAAAAGAGGTCAAATAACCAATGAAACATTCATAGATGTACACACAAATACTCAAACTAAACAAAGAGCAAAACCATGTTCCTACTGTATATATAAACACAAAAAGCATCAAACTTGTATACAAGTGAGATCGCACATGCACATTTACACCTCCATACACACAATGAATTACTAAAGGGGCACTTAAGATCAAAGACACATTTACAATATGCCTTTCTCAACTCTAGAAGACACTGAACTGCGCATCTAAAAACAACTCTCATAAAAGTAGAAATTATTATTTGTTTCGTTTTATCAAACTACATTTTAAAACATGACTTGAACATTTTTAAAAATGCATTTTAGATTTTATTTTAGATGCACATACTATTTTTTTTATTATTTTAACTACATCAATTAAATAGTTAAATGTCTTCTAATTTTCCAATTAAAATTTGATTTAATTTTTATTTCCGTTTTTATGTTTTCTAAAATTAATAACAGATTCCTTCATTTTATTGTCATACGTCACTTCTAGTGCTTTATGAAAAAGACATGGAATTATGAATCGATGAGGTGACACAGACGTGACCTTTAACATGCTTCGATCAGCTATATCGAAACGCTAACTTTGCAAAGAAAAATGAGTAAAAATGTCTCCTCAATTATATTTTGTTCCTTTATGGCAGTGTGGGGAATAAAGGAGAAATGAACTCTCATCCATCCATCTTTCCTCAATCCACGATGGCCTTCAAATAGTCCTTTGGGATTTAGTGGGGAGGAGAGATGCTCTGTGCGGTGGAGGCTGCAGCTTGTCAAATGAATAACTGCCCTCAAATTTCAAAGGGCCCATAGGTTCAGCGATCAATGCGATTAATGCTGGGTGAGTGCATGCATGATGTACGCGCCTGTTTTCTCTCCTGGGAGACATTGGGTGGGGTTACTATGGCACTGAACTAGAGGTGTGTGATGCTAAATTTGATATGAATATTTAAGACGTGCCTCACCGATCAAACAGCCCCCAGATGTGGAGGAGAGGGAAAGACAGGAGGTTTCTTTTTCTTATCTGTTCCTGCTCTTTTTCTCTCTCCTCTCCGACTCTATAAATAAGTAAGGTTCCGTTTCCAAGGTAACATGTCCCCTGAGATTCGGTCCCTTCTACTATTAGGGGGAAAAGGTGCAAGAGGAAACAACACACAACAGGTCCTTGCAACTTCAACACACGTTATCTATACACAATTGTTTACAGTCAAACATAAGCTGGAGTCATAAATCTATCTATATGGCTAGGGTTTCCCATCATTCCCTCCTGCTGTGTTTGTGTTGTCGCCACTGCTTCGTTCCCCATCAGTGGCCCCCTTTAAATCACAGCATATGGGGACGATTTTGTGCTGAGATGCATGAATAAGTGCTCATAAACTGGTGGGGAATTTACAAGTACACTGCTACAGCGTGTCAGTAACAATGAGAACAGATGCCAAGCCACGGAGATTTTAATGCTGCTTTTGCAATTAACTCTTTATTGCAGTTCATATCTGACTGCTGACTTTGCACGATTCAGCATCGTAATGATAAGCTGAGAAGCTTGATGTAATTTAAGCATAACCCACATGAGAGTTAAATGTGTAACAAGGCCTCTCACCTGCAGTTGTTGTGAACGGCTCCCTCTTGTGGTGGCTTTGGTGTTTGTGAGCCTGGAACAATGTCATTTGGAGATCGAGCCAGGAACGATCCATGCGCCCATTCTGTCGATCGATTTGAATCTGAACTACCGATTCACTTTAATGCTAGGATAAGTGTGTTTTGAAGGCCTCATTGCCTACATGCCTGAGAAACATGGGATTTTGCCTGAAGATGGCATTTGTATTGATACCATTTGCTCTTCTGGGCCACATGGCTTTCAAACATGGTCTCAGGATAAAAATTGTGAGAAAAATACACAGAATTGTGACCTGTTATGATGCTGGCTAATTGGTAGTCCATCACTCTTTCAAGGTAGAACAATGAGGAGACCATGGGAATAGAGTTAGGGAGTGTATCTTGAAAGACAGCGTGATTAGAACTAAAAAGCAAAAAAATATCATATGATTGCTGTCAAATGTTATTCATTATCCTTTATATTCACAAGATATTTAAGATATTTCTATCTCGCTATTCAGGCAGATGTGTACTTCTATAGACAATAGCCATTATAAGATGGCCACTGGGTGAACCTCACCTGAACTAAGTTTACTGAGGCTAAAGACTTGCCAGCATTTGTGTCGATTTATATGTGCTCCAGACAGAGTCTAGTCTATGTAGGTGTTAATGGAGCACACTAGGGAGTATGCGAATACTGTATCAACCTTCTGATTACACACACCAAGTCTAGTGGGAAGAGTATCTAGCGTAAAATCCCTCCTTGTCTCTCCTCTTTTCGATAAAGCTAATTAACATCTTTTAGCCGAGCAGATCCCAGGAAACATCAAAGCGAACGATTAAATTATCACCACTAGTCCACAGGAAGTCATTATCCAGCGATCATCCAACATATTGGTCATGGGGATTGGGAAATGCAGGGAGGAGAGCTGGGTGGAGTACTGTGAGGGTGCAGAACAATGCAGTAGAGAAAACTGGATGCTCATAAGCTGATTTTTAACAAAAGCTCATTTGCGAAAGTGTCATGATAGTTGTTCACCTCAGCTAATGTGTGAGTGACAAGAATTAAACATTCACATCTCTCCAGAGCGACATACACCCTCAGTGTGAGTAATGAGATTAATCCATACAGTGGCTTCTCTCACCCCGGTCCTTAGGAATATTTTAGATTTAAGCCAAAATGTGCCTCCATTTTTTTCAGGTAGGTGAATCGATTTCCTCTTATTTCCTCTACTGGATCTCAGTCCTGGGCTGAGTTTTCCCATTCCCGAGCATGACGTGTTTTTCTCTCTATGGCGACACATAAGTGAGATGTTCTTCACGTTAAGCTGCTTAAATGAAAATAAAATCACAGTGTGTCTTTTCATTTTTGTGACAGGTGCGGTTTTAATGGGAAATGGAGACTGGCTCATGTGAGCACTGAATGATGCAATGACTGAACAACTGGGTTTCTGTCACTAATATACAGGAAGCGCAACAAAATAATGAGCAGAATATCTGCATGGAAGCAGATCTGATTGTAAGAAAGGGGCAATGTTTAAGCAGACTAAAAGTACATATTTACACTTCATGATATATTGATCATCTAATTGCATGCCCATTAAAACACATTCAAGGTTTCAAGAAATGGTTTGAGACACATTCTGGCTGTAACTGCATTTGGTTTTTAAAATCATGTAAAACTTAATTTTTTTAAAAGTATAAGTGGATGACAAAACTAATTTGAGAAAATGCATTAAGTGACAAGCGTAAACATTCCCAGTGATTGGTGAAGGCCAGCATACTTCACACAATACAAAACGCAAGTCTTGCATTTTACCAGAAGATCAAGTTATGACATTTTGATCCATGCATGGCATCATTAAGATGCTTTAAGAAATAGATATGGTGATTTCTCATTTACTGGCAACTTTAAAATTAATATCTGAAATTCATGCTAGTTTCAGGCCCTTTGGTTTAACAGTGTAAACTGGATAAAGTGATTAATTTTCATCAGTTGTGCTAATTACCTGTAACAGGGTACAATCTAATGTTCATTCGAGTCCACCTGTGTTCAATTGCTCGGTGGCATCATTAATTCCAGTTTGAGAGTTTTGCTCAGTTGAGCTTTTATAACTGAAATAGAAGCGTACATCAATCCTGCTGTCTGTGGGGTGTGGAAATGAATTTGTAAGAAGGCAAAAAAAAAAGAAAGATTTTCAAAATCTTGAACTTTCTTGCCTGAAAGGAAAGCGCTATATTGGGTACAAACCAAATATAGTTTCCCCACATAACTGTGGTGACGGCATTATGTATTCATTGTAAAAGAAGTAACTGGAAAGTGTATTAGCATGAAGGACACAGTCTGGATGGAACCAAATACAGGCATGTCCTTTTGGAGAGTTTTTGTCAACTAGAATTCTCCAGAACAATGGCTTAAAGGAAACTACAAAACGATGCTAAGAAAATGGTCTAGGTAAAATGGTTCCACTGAGTGTAGTCTTAATGGGTATCTGAACCAATTGTTTGTGGAAATGCTAAAGAAGCTGAGAACATAATGACTATTTGAGGGCAGGATTTGCTGAACATGAAGCTCTATTCCCACAGCATCAATCCTGTGTGTGTGAGAAGCCTTTCTCTTGGGTTTTTCTCACTGCCTTGTCTGTCACCTACCACAACACCATTTTATGCACTGATCACAGTTAAATGGCATTCTTTCAGAGTGAGTAGTAGTACTAGTATTTCTTTATAGCGTTCTTGTGACTTATTTTGCTTCTCTCTTCTCCAGAATTTTCTCCAGATTTTGCAATCCAAATACAAAATATTGGAGGTTTTTTTTTCACCTGGCCTCTCCTCCTCAGACTTGACGCACATGCAGGTTGCCAGACGACACCAACAGGAACGACCCCACATGACGATAAATGAGATGCGCTGAAATCTGCCAACTGGCAACCCGGAGTGCCGAAATAATCAGGTAAACCGGCAGTGGGCGGTTTCACAAACCTAAACAGAGACAGACAGTCCGACCTGGGACGCACATTTAAAACTGATCGTGCAGCCCAAACCGTATGAAGGTATTTTTGGTGCAAAACTACTGAACACATGTGAGAGCGGAATTTGTAGCTGTAGAGCATACCCACACATGTGTATCAATAAATTTGAAGTCACAAAGAAAATTTTTTTAGGAGTTGTAAACTTGTAGATTTTTTTCCTCTCCTACAAACACAACACAACAGTTACACCTTCACACATTCTTCACTGCAGGTGCACAAATCCTATTCTACGAATCACACATGAAGAAACT
>JAUMHE010000044.1:5698605-5718753 GCA_032359235.1 Enteromius mattozi | reverse complement strand
AACAATGCAGATTTATTTTCACAGCCACCTTTGCTCAGATTTACCAAGTGTGCCAATATTAGTGGAGGGCACTGTATCCATTTTATAGAAATGACACAATCCACAATCATTACACAGGAACTGATTAAACGTTGAAAATGTGCCATGTATGCTTGCTGTGGTTCAACCACATCTGACTCTGGGGAAACAAGTGTAGGTCAAGGCTGATTCACCATGTGAAGTGAAGAGGGAGGAGAGTCAGAGAAACAAAAGGCCCAGCAGTGATGAGGTGAATGTAAGATGCCATCCGCGGAAAGAAGAGTACAGGAGGTAACCAGAAACCTGACAAACCTGTAAGGGGAGACACCTGCCCTCTGAATTAATCAGAGACAGAGAGAGAGAGAGGGCTGGAGATCCTCATCCCCATCGACTGAGTTACACTCTAATCCCAACTGTAACTCAAGCAATAAACTACAGTTTTAGACAATGAAGCCACCATTTCCCTATTAAGACTGTCAGTCCATCTCTCCTTTATTGTGTCTAAATCATATGGGACATGTCTGAAGAATTATAAAATGGAAATCATAAAACAAACTATATTTGTTTGTTTTCATGCAATAGATCAGTCTACTTATTACATTGATTTTTTAGCCTTGGAGTATTTTAATATATAATTTTCAGCATTTAGTAAAGAAGGAGGTCATCTAAAGCCTTAACCTCTGAAACCATTGAGTCTGAATTTAAAAAAAAACAAAAAAAAAACTCAATTTTGTACAAAAGTGCAGCAAACTTGCAGGAGAGATTGAATCTGATTCACCTAGCTTCTCTTTTATGCATTTGCCACCGTTTTAATAATGATTCAGATATAATGCCATGAAGCCCAGTGACATTTTAAACTGTGACATGTATCTTTTTTTTAATATGCAAGAATGTGACAATATTCACATGTGCCAAAGATGTGTATCATAATCCGCACTGTACTATCAGTCAGCAATACCCAACGCTATACAAAATACATTTGTGCAAAAATAATCCAGAAGACTGCAGCTCCACAAAAAAAATAAATATAGATATTGTTTACAAGTACTTCATCTGACAAAATGTACATTGTCTAATCTACTGAGTCTAATTGTGGCACAAAAGTTAGGAGTTAAGAATGGTGTGAGAACACACCCAATAAGATTGTGAGAGCAGCGTCCTCTGGGTAAAACGAAAAGAGGTGGGGCTTTAAAACGCAGTGACACCAGAGTTGAAATAAAGTCCCAAAAGAACAAAACGAATACATAAGCCTCAAACTATTTGAAAAACACCCTTTTGTGATGATGTGCTCTACAAAGGGCAAAATCATTGGAAGCAGTTCCTGCAAATACAAGGAAGTGCTACAAACAAAAAAAACCTGACTCATTCTGTAACTTAACAACATATTTTAACAAGTTGACTCACTGATCAGTCAGATGGGTTCCATTATCTATGTGTGTTTCAAATAAAGAAAGAAATTTAAGCATTTGGAAAATTAATGGACAAATTCAAAGATTTTTTTATAACCGGCCACAGGGTCTTTCAGCAACAAATTAAGCCACATCAATTATTTACAAGAACCAAAGAAGTTGAATTATTGAGTAGAAAAGGTGCAAATGAGAAGCTCGTGCTAATGAAGTTGCTGTAGTCATAACTATACACTGAACTCTAACCTGTGTAAATAAATTTACATCCTCACAAATTACATTAAAGACTACCTCGATCATCAGTCTACAAAGCCTCGCTTAAATTAAAAAAATATATATGATACCATGTTTCAATAACCATGTCTTAACACTTTAAAAAACTGGTTGTGTTACGTGAAATTTCACTCTTTCTCCACAGTGATTCACTTTGTCCCTCTGTGCAGTAACACATTTTAAAAAACAGACATCAGATGTGATGAGTATTGCTGACTCTTTTTTTTGTTGTAGTTTCCACTGGTTACAACAGACTGAACTAGTCATGCTGAAACTGATGGCATTTAAGGTTAAGCCCGAGCATAAGTAATGACCCCATTCTTATTCTGAAGTCTTCTGAAGCATCATTACTCTGGTCTTCAGTGTCCCATGAAAAAAAAAAAACATTCTAATATGCTGATTTTATGCTCGAGAAATAATTATTTTCAAGTTTTGATAAACTAAAGGTTCAAAACAGCAGCATTTATTTGAAATAAATCTTTTGTAACATTATAAATGTTTACTGTGAATTTTGATAGATCCTTGCTGAATAAAATATTTAAATCATTAAAAAAATAAAATAAAAATAAATCTCACTGAGCCCAGTTTAAACAGTGATGTAAACTGTGTTTCTCACGTGTGACTCCAGCAGCTGTGGCTTTTCCTAAACACGCATTACAAACAAATGTTTATTTCCCCCAAAGGGAATATCAGCAAACATCATTCCTGATATTTGGGAATGAAAAAAAAAAAAAAAAAAAAGTGACAACAGTTTTACAAATGTTTAAACAGAAACTCTTAAGGCTAAGCTTTTATTAAAAAACCTTCAAGTCAATCTAAATACTGATCTATAAAGGTATGCATGGACAGAACGCTTTACAAACTCTGGCTAATGAACAACTCATAATGAGGGAAATCAACACCTTCCCATCCAGTCACTTCATGCTAGAAAATAATAGCAGTGATCAAGCGGATTAATCCTAACATTAAACACGTACTTGTAGATGATGTAAAACCAAAACAAACAAACAACAACAAACCAGGTGTCAAATACAACGTGTCGCTCAAAAATGTGAAATTAGACACTCTTGATACATAAAAAACGTGCAAAAAGATCAAAGACCGAAATGGTTACGACAACCCATTTATCAGGCATACTAGGAAGTGAGAGCATAACAGAGGCTAAAGAAAAATCACATGACAACATCTGATCCCATCCACAGTTTCAATGTTGCGACACAGACAGCCAATTATAGCGAGAAATGCTTCCTAATCAACACGCCAGTCATTCATAATCAGGGTGACTGAGAGTCTGGCGCTTCCTTACGAAACACCTTATAATTCAACAGAAGCGGTGCAACCACACGAATGAAAACAGATCCAGCTTTCTCCTCCGACCTAGAACTGAATGGAGGTTAAAAGAATCATCATTTACAACGAACTACAGCCACACTTCGAGTGAAAAGATCCCTTCATACATTACAGTGTAGTTATAGTTATGTAGACAAATGAAAGATGTCTCAGGATCACGGTTTTTTTCTGACGCAAAAGACTGGATCAATCCTGCTCTCGCTTGTCAAAAAGCAAACCACGTCATACACGCATGAGGTTACCAACAATTATACAAGCATAACTCCTGGTGAACTCTTAAAAAAAACAGACGCACACTTCACATTTGAAATAAAGCGATAGAATCGACGTAAGGAAAGGTCTCAGAAACACGGCCTACCAACCATTCATACTAACAGACGACGCACAATAACGAATACTAGCTTTGAGTCACTGTAATCTATTAATTTGTACAATTCCTCATTCATTTATGTTCATACTGCTAGCTATGAGACAAACTAGATAGCATAATCATGGCAGACCGTCAGCGTAGGAGCTGTTCGTTATAAAGGTGGCGTTCTGCTTGTGTCGCGAGCGACGCCTTGTCGTCTGCTAGGTGCTAAGGGCGCAGGCGACATAACTAGATCACTCCGCTGTTTACTTCACGGTTACTTATTTACCCTGGTTGCTCTTGAGGAAATATTCAATTTAGAAGACGGTAAAAACATGTTTGCGCTGAAGATGTCTGTGTATTCGGATAAGTAGCCGCGAACTGGTTGTGCGGTTCCACATCAGCTAAGCAAACATCCGTTAGTTAGCCTGTTAGCCTCCCTGACTGAAATGATCATTCATTACCGAAGTCACGGTTTCTGTTAGCCAAATGTAGACGACAGGTAAATTAAAAGACCTCTGTGTGACATGCGCCAGAATGACAACGCAAAATATGTCGTTTCGGCATTATTTACCTTTTGGTGCAGTTTCGCTACAATTTTTCCGGTTCTCCTCCTCACCGCTAAAAAACAAAATGGCGTCTTTCTCTAGTCCGAGGACAGCGGCGTCATGGGCCCCGCCGTTGTCCAATCACATTGTCTGAAGTGTATACGAAACCCCACCCCGTTTTTGTCGTCGTCCAATGACTGCATCGTGGGCGTGAGGGCCGTGGTACGCGTGTACAG
This sequence comes from Enteromius mattozi, assembly GCA_032359235.1. Classification (NCBI taxonomy): domain Eukaryota; kingdom Metazoa; phylum Chordata; class Actinopteri; order Cypriniformes; family Cyprinidae; genus Enteromius; species Enteromius mattozi. The sequence continues at coordinate 5,714,573 of JAUMHE010000044.1, read as the reverse complement.
GCCGCCTCTTCCCACGCAAAATGAAAGATGAGTCGACCTGAATATGTTTAGCAAATGTATGCCCCTAATGAGAAGCTCATGTTTTCGAAGAGCGCTAACCAGGGGAATGGGTAATTTTGAAATGAAAGGATAAACGAAGTAAAGGTTGTGTTGGAGGAGGACTTTATAAATATATGACAGTCAGATAAGCTGCTTTAAGTGTAGCCTGTAGCGTTAGCATAGGTACTGTATGAGGTAACCCTCTAGTGGCAAAGATGCTACAACGTGCCAGGTGCCTTTCCTACTTTGCCAATAATAATAATAATTATTAATATTTGTGTAAAAAAATAAAAAAAAGTGAAATAAATAGAAAACTACTTATACTTGTTTTATTTCAACTACCAACCAGGGCAATAAATATCTGAGAAAACTATTTAGACATATTCAATAATAATAATAACAATTTTAATGACAGACCACACAACAGGATTATTAAAGCTTTAACTAAAATTAAAATAAAAAAATATCAATTTCAAATATTTAAATTCATAAATCCTATAAAAGTATCTAATTTATAGGTCTACTAAAATAACACTGATACTTAGAAAACATTAGTTAAACATACTTGTTTGACACTTTTATTTATTTATAGTCATTTATTTCTTAAATCTTAATTACTGATTAAACTCCTCATTAATATTTCATATAATCATCAAATCAATAGTCCACCAGATGGTGTGCACTCTTCTTGATCCACTGAGCTATACTGCATTAATTCTACAGAATATAGGCAGAGTATAAGTGCAGTCAGCAGAGGGTGCTGCAGTTAAGGCACATCCACTGAACTACTGGCAGCTCATTGAAGATTGTACTTGGATGACACATTAAATATTTTAGGTCTATTTGGGACATGGTACTCAGCTGGGTAAGTACTGTTAACATAAAAGCTGGGTACCTGGAGAGTCTGCCATTAAATGAATGAGGCTAATTCTCTATATAGGCTGAAGCATGAAATATGATCAAAATGGGCCTAAATACCTAAAATAATACATAAATTGACAAATTGTTGGAAAGATAACTCTATTTTGGTGTTATAGTAACATTCTAGGTTTTTTTTAAACAACATTTTATCCAAAAACAATATAAATTTGTCTAACAACAGTGGCACCGATCAAGAGTCTGGTATGCAAGATATTGCTGTCAACAAGACAAACATATTTTAAATAATCAGTGACATGGATTCGCCACACTCTTAAATTTAGTATCAACTTCAGTGTTATCTGCTGTATCATTTCAAAGCCCTTAAAACAATTTTAAACTAAACATATGGATCTCTATTTGAGAATTCAACACTATTGACAGAAAGACAATCGTGTCTCCTCTTAAACATTACATTCACCCATATTATTCACATTTCGCAAGCAGGAAGTGCACCTGGCAAACCTCCGTCATAAAGGTGGGTGTCTTAAACAAAGAAGGTGACATCATAAGGGAAATGTGGAGCCCGGTTGGTCACTGATGGAGGCGAGAGGAACTGAGATGAAAGATCAGTCAAGATTAGCTCATTATATCTTGGGCTTAGTGATGACAACAGCATCAAAGACGCCAGTGTGTTAATGATGCTGAGGAAATGAGAATGGAGCCACAGTTTGTAAACAAGGTGTTGGAATTAAACAAGAGTAAACAGACCCTCATTACTCTTATAATAAATTTAGAAAAAATAAAAATAGTATTTAAAGCAATACTAATAGTTTTTTAATCCATATCCAGAAGTTGTCTGAGTCAGCCCTAAATAAATGTAAACCATTCAGCAGGTAAACGCACCTGCTAATATGTAGGGAAATCTCGTTTCCCTGGCAAGCAATGGGCGGAGTGACCGATGATCCAATAAGTTTGGCGCGCCTCACCCCTCTCGGGACCGCGCCTCCCCAAGGGCTATAACGAGTTTCTGCCCCTGTAAGAAGTTGAGCTGTCCAGCACAGCTGGGATTTCAACACGGACAGATAGCGCAATGAAGAGCAGCGTCGACCCGTCATCATGTGCACCGGGCTTCCGAGGACTGCCTGTCCGCTGCGACTTTTTGCCCTCTGCATCCTTCTCTCCCACGCAGCAGCCTATTTCGGGTCAGCAGAGACTTTTATATCCTCTATCTTTTCTGAATTCTTGGAAATAGCCTCTGACTGCATTATTGTTCTACTTTATATGGAATCGAATAATTTTTAATTTGCGGCAACAGGTGGAGATATTTGGTGATGCTGGATGTCCCGTGCGCAATTACGCATATCTTGTATGTTTAACAATCACGTTTAAAACCTAGATTACAGGTTATCTGTTACAAATAATCAAATGAGGCAACATTAAATAAGTTTTTGCTGAATGTGGCATTTTAAAAAAGATCTTAGAATTATTTAAATAAATGATACTTTTTAATATAGCCTACTCTTAAAAAGTAGCTACGCCAATACAATTTTATGTACCTTTAGTTGTTGTTTTTAAAACAATGATGTGTAAATATTTAAATGGTGTGCTTCTAGTCGATTATTGCGCAGTGTATGGATCCAGATGTCTTCCGATGGTTTGGCACCGCGTCCTTACCCTCGCACTACCTGATAATTAAGGTCTTTCTGGCTTATGTTCATAGAACGTTGTCCCACTGGTGTTTATAATAAGAATCCTATAAACACGTAAAACACTCTGCAATTGGTTTTTATTTAAGAGTGCTTACTTAAGTTTGTTAAGCGCCACTGTACTGTTTCCAAAAGCCAGGGGCGCTTATGCTAGTCTACTGAGTGACTAGGGAAAGAGCACGTGTAGTTTTGTGCATTATTTATTCAAACACGACTATTCAAATTAGGTATTTAAACACATTCAAAGCACATATGCCATTACTCGGTCATCATTCTAGAAAAAAAAAGTTTGATTGTTGCCAAACTCAAATGCAGTAGCTTTAGTGCCAAAACTCTTATTGGTAATTGGGGTGAGGGAAATAATTGTGACAAGTTAAACTGAAGATGTTGAACATTGATGAAAACGTTTTACACTCCGTCTGATGTTCTAAAAGGTCTTGAAGGTCTGTTTTAGTGTATTTTAAATGTATGGTGTTTGTAAACAAATCAAAATGAACCCCCTGCCAAAAAATAAATTAGAGGTTTCAAATTAAGAAGTTTCAGTGACTGTATTGTGCATATTATCGTTAGCCTTACAGGTCGCGAGCCACTGGTTTTTCTGCCCGGTCCATTTGCCAACGATCCTCCGAACGGTAAAGCGCACCTGAAACAATGCGAGCAGATGACTTTGACGCGCCGGCAAAAGCGCTTGTGCCGGCGAGAACCGGGGCTGGCGGAGACTCTGAGGGAATCTGTCCGCCTCAGCCTCCTGGAGTGCCGCTATCAGTTCCGCAACGAGCGCTGGAACTGTAGTATGGATGGACGTGGAAGCCTTTTAAAACGAGGTAAGATCCTTCCCACAGTATTGGTGTTCCGTTCTGAAAAAAAAATCTGTTATTAGTGTTATTAACGTTGCTTTTGCCATCTCAAGCCTACAGATTTGTATTCAAATGTTTTGCAATATTATGTTGGAATATGACACGGTTGATAGTTCAGCCATGTTTAGCCTTGCGCTCAAGGTCATGAAACTACAAGCTGTTTTTTATGGAATTGTTCATAATTTTATTTTATTTTTTCCTAAATATAATGGTATGTCCTTTTAAAGACAGTCAGACAGATAGATAGATAGATAGATAGATAGACAGAAATAGTCTTTGTTTATCAACAGAGTTGATGACAGTCCAAATAGAGAAAGAAAACAAAACAATTAATTTATAATTGATTCAAATTGAAATAAAAAAGTTAGCTAGGCTACTTGATGTTTGTTTTGGTTATGAATATAAAATATCACATTGTAAAAAATATAACTACTTTTTATTTATTGAAGCAATTGTTTAATGTTAATATGGAGCAAAAAGAAAATACCGAATCTTATAAGTTTAAAACCCACAAAACACAATTGTATAATTTGGTAGCCTTAAATTAGTCAGTACTACTTATATATTGTCAGAAAGGGAAAGTTTTAGCATTAACAACTACGCAGAAACCTCCATGTGGTGCCTGCTTTCAAAAGAACATGTGCGTAATGTGCAGGATGTGAATGTGAAAGCCATGCGTAGGTCAGTCCGCTGGTAATTAGGGACTTGGGAAGCGCGGAATCCCTGTGCGGTGAGGCCTCGCGGGGCCAGTTGAAGTATTTTTATCTCGCGGAAAAGCGCCCAGTTCTCAGAGGAAAAGGGCGGCCGTGATCGCGGACTTTCGTCTGACGGAAAACGTAGTCAAAATAATAATTAATTGGATCAAAGAACACTTCTTGTCTCAGCCCTGATCTAAGCAAACAATAATACGAGGAGGTTGCAAGGAGGGATTATGGTTAAAGGATCGTGACAAAATACTGTACTAACTTATTGTGGACATATCCACTTTGTTACTAGTTATCAAATCTGTTTTAGAATGGCATTATTTGCAATAAGAGATTATTTTATTTATAATAATAGGCCTATTAGGTAATTTCTATAAAGCAAGCTTGTAATGTGAACCATGATGCGACCTATTAGGCTACATTAAATATTTTATATGCTTGTCATTTTATTTCAATGCAACTTATTTAAAAAAAAAAAAATCATAAGAACTAATAGGCTTATTTTATACATATGTAAAAGAGCTGCAGTTGTTCAGTACTCGTTTATGAATGCATTCTTTCATCAGGCTTTAAAGAGACGGCCTTCCTGCTCGCGGTGTCATCAGCAGCATTATCGCACGCGCTGGCCAAAGCGTGCAGCTCGGGGCGCATGGAGCGCTGCACCTGTGACGACTCTCCTGGCCTGCAGCACCGCGAGGCCTGGCAGTGGGGCGTATGCGGGGACAACCTCAAATACAGCACCAAGTTTCTCAAGAAATTTTTGGGCCAAAAACGGGTCAGCAAGGACCTGCGTGCCCAAATCGACGCTCACAACATTAACGTCGGCATGCGGGTAAGACGCAAAAATATGCCTATTTTTTTTCGTAACGATGGTTCTCAAGTGAACCATTCTTAAAAGAACAATTTTTGTCTCTCTTTGCAGAACATAAATAGTTATACAACAGTATTACACTATAAAGAAGCATTAATAGAACTGAAGGGTTCTTTGGATTCTTCATGGAATCCTTTATAAAACTTTTATTTTTAGGAGTGTAGCCTACATGATCCAGTGTTCTTCAAAGCTTGTACAGAGAACATCTGTAAGGGTTAACTCTCTCCATCCTCTCTTGGTTGATGGGGTGCGGTCTTCTAGTTCATTGTTGCCCAAAGGAGAGTTCAGCGAGTGGGGTGAGGCAGGTAGGTGAGCAGGTATTGGCCAGCTCTGTAGAGCCAGGTGTTCCTTCGCCTGGTCCAGGCATGACAGCGCTTGCTGTGGAGGCCCTCTTCAAAATTAGAGGTCTCCCATGAGGGCGATTATGCAGAGGCCTCTGTAATATACGAGCATTTTTTCCAACTTCTGTATGCCTCCCGCTCTACCAGTCTCACTGTTGCTGCTGCCGCCGTTGCCGCCGCCGCTCTCCCAGACTTTCATAAATCCTCATAACATCCCTCAAAACAGTTCTGTTACCAGGAGACTGGCAGCCTCAGGGAAAGACAGAGGGAGCGAAAAAGGGGGAGGGTTTACAAGGTTCACAGAAAGAGTAAGAAAAGAACGGCTGGACAAACTCGGATCTTATCTTATCAGTCTCCGGTTTTGTTGTTTCCCACAGTTGACACCTCAGGCCACAGATGGCAGTTAACAAAAACAAGCAAAGGTGGCTGAGGTCTTGTTTTCCCCTCCACTTTCAGATTCTCCCCGTTTCCTCACTTCTTCTCTGTATTGCTCATGTGGCCCTGGGGTGGGAGCTCATACCTGTGTAGGGTGGAACACCCCCATTGACCATTTGACCTCCCCATCTCCCCTTGGGCCCTTTTCGATAGACTGATTTGCTCTGCAGCTAACTCCGCAATCTATTTGAAATGAGGAGAGGAGACTGAATAGGAGAAATAGATCAACAGTCAACAAGTAAACAATATGATTTGGCTCCCAAACTTAGAGTACCAATACTTTGAAATTGAAAATGGATAGTAAGAGTGCAACAGAACAAAGATGTGCTGATCTGAGCATAGATCAGGGATGGTGGTCTTCAAGAGGTGCAGGTCAGAGTTGAAAGACCGCCAGCTCAGGCATTCCCACTGCATCCATCATCTACACCATGTCAACCCAATGTTTTTAGCTCAGGGCTATGGAGTTCCAGTGTATCAGCGGAATCACTTCAACAATTTATAATTTTGGATAACATGGTGTTCCACTTTTACAACTTCTGTGTTCATTTCGCTCCCCACTTTTGGGGAGATAATCCATAGCAATATATTAACCTCTTAAGACCCGAGAAAAAAGTTTTAGGAAAAAAATAGTTTTTTTGATCATGATATTTCAAGTTATGCTATGTCCTCGGCTGAGGACATCGGGGCTCAATTTCTTTAAAAAAATAAAAAGACATGAATGAACATGCATAAGCAAAAGCAATTGATTTGTAAAATCACCAATACATTTTTAGTTTTCAAAAAACTCATTTTTATTTACTTATTTCTTTTTTCTTTTTTTACCACACTTAGTATAAAGATGATTCTCAACTATGTTATAGCATAATTGTTTGATGTACTGTTTTTCTTTCTGTAAAATGTGTGTAAAATGGTCATAAATGGGTTTTCTCATTATATACAGTGTATCTATAAACGAAATCTAATTTGCATTTTAATGTGTTTTTGGGCCATAATAAAAAAAAGTGTAATAATGGGATTAATCATTGATAAGATTTTCATATAATATAATGTCCTCATATGAGGACCCAGTTAATGTGACTTCCCAATGTAAAATTTTTATTTTTAGGCCAGTGGTTCCCAACTTTTTGGACTCCAAGGCCCCCAACTGTCCACAATGATATTTGAAGGCCCAATGACTTTTTGGTAGAATTGAGAAGAAGGATTTTCAAAATATACTTAATCACAATTTCTAACTGATTAAACATTTTTAGGCCTATATTAATTTTTATGATTTTATTTTACATGACTTTTAAGGTATAGAAATTCTACTTAACTAAACTATCCTAGTAAAACAAGTAATATATTTTAAATACAATTTATTTAATACTAAGTATGGTTCAAATCTATTAACACATTTACTGAGAGATAACTTAAGACTTACTGGTATAAAAATTATAATTAAACTTTTTTTTGTCGTACATGTGCACAATGCACATTTCCAAATATTAAGTCTAAAATGTGTTTTATTGTCACTTTTAATGAGGATTTTATGATCTTTAAATAATATTGCCCTTCAAATTGAAAATATTTAAAGTGTACCTTAAGTACACTTGCAATAGTTTCACTTTAGCACAATCAAATATACTAAGTATGTCTTTAATTGGACTTCAGCACTACTTCCGCACAATTAAAGTGCATTAATTACAAAATTAGTTGTTCCAGTTTAGCAGACTTTAAGTATAACAGTTTATTATACTAGAAGTGCAGTGCTGTGTTCCCGTCTTCACCTCTGTCTTTTCATTTCCTCTCAGGCGGTGAAGAGTGGTCTTAAGACTACTTGTAAGTGTCACGGTGTCTCCGGTTCGTGTGCTGTGAGAACATGCTGGAAGCAGCTCTCCCCGTTTCAAGACACAGGCCATCTGCTGAAGTACCGCTATGACACGGCCGTTCGAGTGCATAGCGTTACCAACTCCGCCACTGGAGAGACCGAGCTGGCAAGCCCACGTCGCTACAGCAGCACAAGTCCCCGTCTGCGGCCCACCGAGCTGGTATTTCTGGAGGAGTCACCCAGCTTTTGCAGGCCATCGCGCTACTCCCCCGGGACGGCCGGCAGATCGTGTTCAAAGGACACCAGCTGCAGCAGTCTGTGCTGTGGACGGGGCTACAACACGGCCCTCCGCCTAACCACCCTCTCCTGCCACTGCCAGGTCCGCTGGTGCTGTCACGTGGAGTGTCAAACCTGCCTCCGAGAGGAAGAGATCTACACCTGCAAGAAACACTGATAGCAAGAAGCAAACTGGACAATGAGGAAGTTTGAGGATTGTTAATGCGTCGGATAGACAACTAGTAGAATTGTGAGAGGTTGTGATTAGGGAAAAGATGTTAAGGATGATCTGCCAGTCTTACCTGGCTTAGTTGAAATGGATAAATTACTTTCTTAAACTCCGGGCTCCTACATGGAGTTCCAAACAAAAGTTCAGGAGGAACATGTTAATTTAATATGACCAATCAGTGCCTGAACAAGCATATATAAGCCACTGCTTACTCACCTCTGCCTATGACAGTTCTTCCACCACCCCAGCTCCACCTTTTTGATCGGTTATCATAGACAAGGAAATCCTACTTTCCAGCAAGTCTCCAGCACAATCCATTTATCATGGACAGCAAGTGAAATATGTACACCTCATCTTCACTAAAGAGTACATGAACCTGTTAAGGCATGACACAAGTGTGGGCAAACCTGGGTCCCAGAGAATTTATGAGATTTTCGACTAGATTGAAATTTGCTTTTCTGCTGTCAAGGAAACTAAATGGGAAATTCCATATGGTTCCTAGTTTAGTGAAGGTTTGGACTGAACTGAACCAGACCACTTTTTTTTTCTTCTGCAGCAATAAACCAACCTCACTGGGAGGTTGCCTGTTGAACGGTCTGTGTTGATCGCACACTTGTGGCAATGGACTAGAGATCTGCAATGTGTAGTTATAATTGATAGTTTGGAAGTGAGACGGCGGTCTGCTCACTTATATTTCTGACTGCTTGTACTGTATATCTCTCTATTGCTGTGAAAGTCCACATATGGCTTCAAAATATACTGAGAGTATGAAGCACTTATCAATGCATTTATTTGTGAATATTAAGCTAGTCTTTTTTATCTAGTGAAGAAAGTACTTGTGTCTGTTACGGTATTTACAGTTATAATGCTTAACAAAGATATATTACAAATGGGGGTGAGAGAGTGGTCGTTTTGATAAACTGGAAATCTACTGGGACACAGTCTACTTTCATAGACTTCTAATGAATGTTAGAGAAAGTTATATAATCAGAAACATTTTGTTTTATATATTGAATGGCCATTAAATGGCTGTATCTGGTAATAGATAGGAATGTATTTATTGCAATTTAGATAAAACCGATCAACTGCTGCACCAACTTTGAGTACACTTACTGGTGTATTCCAGACTGCATTCACAAATGTTACACCTATTTACATTTGCCATATTGCTGCATGATTTCCTGCTTTTCTGTGTAGAAGTATGCTAAAAATACAACCATTAGGGACCGAACAGAACAAAGTGTGTCATTAAAAGCATGACCCAAACGTCACCTCTCCCTACAGCTGTGTATAGTGTGTGCAAACATCTGGGCTTCTGAGTATGTAGCCTTAATTCTATGGTTTCCCATCAACGGCAAAGAGAGTGAGTATGTCCCATCCAGAACAAAGGAAAGCATCTCCTTCCCTAGTAAGCAAGGCTCTCTGGCCTATAAATTCTGTAAGCCCTTTCATGTGTATGAAGCCTTTGATAAAGTCCATTCCAGTCCCTTATTAGCCCATTACCAATCAGAGCAAATAACAGTGCTTTTTCTTCAGAATGTGCTGAAAGCAGAAAGAGTTGAAAGTAGATATGCTCAATGCCCAATTGAAGCATTTGTTACAGAGATATTTAATTTTTTTTTTTTTTAATTTGTAATTTTTTGTTTATTTTTAGCTAAATTTTTTATGTATTAATTTGACTGTTTTTACACTTAGTTGTTTTGTTTCGAAGGCCAAATACGAGTGGAAATGATGAAAATCAGTTCTGTAGGTGCACTGCGCATAAAGGCACATTTTTAACTCAGACGCAAAGTATTACTCATAAATATTTTCTGTTAAAATTAAACATTACATGCATTTATTCACTTGAGAATGTGTGTGAGAATGAGTGTGTATGTGCCTACTTCTCTCTCTCTCTGTGTGTGTGTGCATGGTGATTCTGGGAAGGCAGAAAACTGCAGTAAAATTGGCCACATCAATCAAGTGAAAGAAAGTCCAAGCATTCAGTGACATGCCATTCAGCTGAAGCATTTGTAATGTCTAAAACGTTTGCTTCAAGAGGCTTTCGCTCTGACTCAGTTAAAGTTCATATGCATGGTATGAAAGCTTTCTCCTGTAATCGATTCAGATTCTATGAAAGAGACTTTACTGAAGAAAAAGAGTTCTCACATTGAGTCAGCACATGCAAATATCTGAAACCCCAGCGGTGGCTGTGAAAATCCAAATGAGATTGTTTCCTACTTCTGAGTGTATGCTTGTGGATGTGTTACTCTGCTGCAACTGATGAAATGGCAACATTTATAGCACAGACATCTGCAATGAACCCTCTCTGTCAACCTGCGGGTTATGGAGTCTATGTGTTTGTTTGTGTTGTCATAGCTTTAACAGTGTAATGTTTCACTTTGTGATTTCACGCCGGGGATTTTTGCTACTACCTCACCCGGTCTATGGGGGAAATTAAATACTAAGATGTTTTTTTCTTACTAGATATTTAAGACAATGCTTCTTTTAAAAGCTTTAACCTGAAATACAGATGCATTTACTCTTTTTTTTTTTTTTACTTTTGTGACCTATTTCCTTATTTAAGAACCAATTTATCATATTCAAATAAAATAATACATTTGTAAAATGGTGTGTGACATTTGTCAACAGATTGACTTCTTCAAATGAAATGTAAAAATGCTTCCTTTTTGTCTCTCGCTTTCTCTCTTTCTGTGTTTGTGGTTGCACACCTGTCCAGAGCTCTGCACGCAAACACCTGCTCTCTAGTTAAATCACAGCTAATCATGGAGCTGATGGATCCTGACCTGCAGTATTTTCCTGTCACTACTCTCAACTTGAGCCTCATTCTAATTTTGCTCACTCAAAACATATACAAATAGTTGAGCTTGCACATGATGTGCCACACACACACACACACACAAGCAAACCTAAGTAATGGACACCGGGAATCTGGCACGAGCCAAGTGAGTTTCTTACAGGTCAGCTACTGTCATAATAGTGCAGCTTTCCAGCAACAAAGATACTTTATGAAAGGCTGTAAATGTCTAAGCTGGGAGAAAAATCAAACAGGCTCACCTCAGTGGTCCTCTATTCCTCTCTCATATGTTGCATAGGAAAGTTTGATTCATTTATGAATTCAGTGAATCATCTTGTTTTTATCAGCCCACTCTCACATACACTGTTGGGAATTCTGATAACCTTAAAGGGATAGTTCACCCAAAAAATTAAAAACTCATGTTTTGTCTTGTCATTAATTCGTAACCGTCATGTTGTTTCAAACACAGAAGACCTCTGTTTATCTTTGGAACACAAATTAAAATATTTCTTTTATGAAATCCTAGAGCTTTCTGACCCTGCATAGACAGCAGTGCAACTAAAATGCTTATGGTCCAAAAAATGTATGGATGTCATTAGATCATATTAGTACATGTGAAATCAGTGGTTCAACCCTAATTTTATAAAGCTACGAGAATACTTTTTGTGTGTAGTACAGAAAAGTCTGATTCAGATTCATTGTAGTAATTAGTTATTAACGCTCTGCTCTCAAATTGGAATGTTAGATTAATTCTAGTGTATTGGTTCATTCAGGCAATTCACTTAATTCATTCCTTTAATTTAACCAAATTAAACAGAAAGATTCACCAATTCTAGGTCCTGTATGAGTTTTTGACTTGACTGGTTGTATTAAGTCTAAATTTATGTCCAAAATAGATTGTCAATTTTTCGTAAACCCTTTATTACTTTTGAATCAGAGAATTATGTTATGAAGTCACATTGGATAGTTTTATATTGTAATTACAAAAACATATTTCCCTCTTCAATATAAACCTTAGTCATTTTAGGCATCTTGTTGAATTTAACACAAAATAAAATGATGCTGTGATGTACTGACTTAACAGTCCTATTGGATAATTTTCACAACTCACTATATATAAAACTTTTTGTCTACTGAAAATTACAAAATTAAATACGGGCCTATTCTGACTAGTTTTTAATTGTCTATTTTTGTGTTTGTATAGTGCGAATAGCTGCTTCTGCAAAAATTCCAAATATTGCCATAGAATTGGAACGCTAACCTGATTTTACATGCAACATGTCCCTGGGTCAACATCTTTGTTGACCCTGGAACAACATTGTGATTAACCAATCAGATTTGAAGAACCAGTTTATAGTTTTTTTGAAGTTTAGGCTTACAATCAGTGTTTGGTGCTTGTGCATCAGTGTCAGTCATCTATCATTTCCTCTGATTTTAGGAATTACACATGGGCAAAGTTAGGTTTAAATGTAGATATATGGTCAAGACTATATTTTTGCATTAAAACGTTGTTCCAGGGTCAACAAAATATGTTGACCTAGGGACACATCGAACTTGGCAAAATCAGGACGTGCAAATTGGAACACCCATCATTCATAAGGAGCCCCTTGTATGTTAATATATTAAATATTCTGCCTAATTGGATGCTTCTTTCAGCTTCCTCAAAGAGTGCTCTCAGATCTAATGAACACATTTTACCATATTTAAATCCATTCCACAGATTTCCAACAAAAAACGACAGAAATGAGTCTCCAGATACCGACAGGCCCTGGTGACATCCATAAGCTGACTCATCACAGCACTCATGTGCACGTACACAGCACTTTATTATCTGAACATTAAAGCATGCGTGCATGCCGTGTTTGATGTGTCTAAAGGTAATAGCCCCAATAAGACTCTCCTATTCTCTGTTTAGATGTAATGAGAATAATAGCTGTGCTCCATCAAACAAATCTGTGCTTTCACTGTCTGCCCAGATCGTCAACCCAGACCCCGTCTAATGACTGTTTATCAGTACTTACCTTTATTAAAGACGCATAGAAATATGTTGGAGGTGAAACAGGCCAGAGATTCCACGTTTACAAGACAACAGCCACGTCATGTGGTGGTTTTGTGAATAAAAGCTGATTTGGTCTAAAAACAGTTAACTTAAGCCTCGTTGACGACATTTAAGCACACACACAGATGCACGCATGCTTCAACAAAGGAATTTCTAACCCTTGGGGCATGTCAAGGAGAGAAAGGTAGAGTTCAGACAGAAGGGAGGAATGAAGAGTGAGTGAGTGAACGATTGTATGGATGAATAAATGAAAAATGTGCAGCAGAGGGATGGCTACTTTGTAAATAAGTTACTGTTTGACGCTGATTTCACACAGAAGGACAGGGCTGCAGATGAATATGCAGCTATGGCGGACCGCAGGGGGTCTGTGAGGGATGATACAGCACTAGTTTAATAATGAATCCTAAAGCCTTCATTTCCCCAAAGCCCAGCATCCACAGCCTTCTTCTCACGCACACATCCCCTAGAGAGAGGCTGCAGCGGCAGAGACAGTGTGTGTGTTCCTCAGTGAGCAGCTTTGATGTGTGACTTTTCATCTCTATCATTATTCTTCTCATTTGCATATGCAAGCATGTTTGTGTGGTGATTATTTCAATATCAAGTATGTTTTACTGTAATCATAATGTGTGTGTGATAATGCTGTTTTGTTTGGTCAGAGAGGTCAAGCAGGTAGGTCTGTTACCCTCTGGGGACAGGACGCTTTATCTGCCATCTTCAGTCTGGACAGAGAACAGACACTCATAGCATAAAAATGCCAGTCAGCTCTTTGATAAATTAGAAGTAAATTAAATCCTTAAATCTCTTTTTTAGGCTCATGAGATAAAATACTGCAAACCAGCCAAGGACAGTGATATATAAAAGACATGTTTTGTGTGTGTGATTTTGGAAAGAAAATTCATACATATTTGAGAATTTTCATTTTGGGGTGAACTATCCCATTCTTTTTGTTTTTTTATTTATTTATTTTTTTTTTTTGGGGGGGGGGGTGAACTAGCACAGTCTTAAAAATAATGGTTCTAAAGTGTTAAAAGAACCATTCTATTCTTAGTGTAAAGAACACTTTAACCTAACATTCTAATATGAATAACGTTTTCCACTATAAAGTTTATATTCTGAGAATGAAACGTTTCTAATAGTATTTGCTTCATGGAACCATAGATGTACATTTTGAAGAGGTCATGTATAGTGTACATTTTCATAAATGTTATTTTCTGTTGCTAAGCAATTGTCCTTTATCCATAATAGCTTACATAGTTTTACATTGATTACTGGTTTATGTGTTACCTATTGGAGCAAATTTATGCTTAGCTCTTTAGCCTTGAGCAAGAAAAAATTTCTATGAATTTCTTTCCTTATGTTTTGCTATGAACCCTACAAGACCGCCACACGAATACTAAAGGAAAGACAAAGAACCTTGCAGAAGAACTGAGGACTGTTTTTATTTGAAAAGATAAGGAGAACTGTAATAACAATATATCTAAAACATTTCTGTGAGTAAGGGAGGGAGAAGAGAGAATAAGAGAGAGAGAGAGAGAGAGGTGGACGATGGCACAGGGTAAGAATTTGGAATGTGAAATGAGTAATGTTATTGCTCAGCCCACATCACAAAGCCACAACGCCTGGAGCTATGACAAGCTGAGTGCATATCTCCATACCTCCATCCATCCCTTCATCCCCTCATCTCTCTGTACTTTTTGCATTCTTTATCCCTTCATTTGTCCAGCTGTCTATAATTATGGGTACTGTTTTAATCTAAAGATTGAATCTAATATCCAGTCCCTATAAAGTAAGTTAAGGGATCCCACTCTTTCTGTTGGTTGAATAGTTACTCTAGTAGGTGGCGACAAATAACTGCCTTTATGAGTGAGTCATTTAAATCACTAATTCAACTGATTTGTTCAAAAGACTGATTCGTTTTAGGAAGTAAACAGGACTACATTCATGACCAGTCAGGCCCAGAGTTATCAGATGCATTTTAAATAACTGTTAAAAGCTTAATTTGGGCAAAATATGAACTTTTAACAAATAAGTTAACAAATTTCACTCTGTTTTGATCCTGACACAAAATGACCAGCTAACATTAATTTACTAATTATATCAGCAGCGCGTGTGAAAGTGTGAACGAGTACTCGTCAGGTAATCACTATCATACTAATTAGATTGCAAGAGCAGATGGATTGCAATGAAAGAAGCACTTCATATGATTGTGTTCTTGTTAGTAATGGTTACCTCCAAAGAAACACATTTAGCCATCATCGCTTTGCAAAAAGTGGCCTTACATTCAAGAAAACTGTTACAAAGAATATTGCACCTGAAAGAACTATTTATAGGATCATCAAGAACTTTAAAGAGATAAGTTTGAGTACAGTGAAGAAGTGGCTTGGAGGTCATTACATTGAAATTTTCGATTTGTGGCCAGGCAACTCCCCGGATCTCAACCCCATGGAGAACCTGTGATCAGTCCTCAAAAAGCGAGTGGACAAGCAGTAGCCAACAAATTATGATAAACTCAGAGAACTAATAAGGCAAAAATAGATTGGCATCAGTCAGGATTTGTCCCAGAATCTAATATCCAGCATGCCAGAGTCAATTGCAAAGCTTATGAAAAACAAGGGTTAACTGTAAATATTGACTCTTTTGTAACACACTTGATGGAGTGAACAAGCGTGGTCAGTTTCTGGGTTCTTTTTGGGTTTATTTCTTTTACAAGTCTTTTCACACTCGTGCAACACACCAACACAGCAATGCATGAACTACTACTACTATTTCTAACTCTCTTCTTCTTCTGTTACAGGTCCACTCCATGGATTCCATCGGACTACCGCCACCCACTGGACACTCATCACTGTATGTATGTAAGACATGCATTCTGATACTGAATATCTCTTTTTTCCACAACAAAACAATGAAACATTCTTGAACAAACTTTACAAAGAAAATAATATATGTTGGGGGGGGGGGGGGGGTCCTTTGTTTAATAAAAAAC
>JAUMHE010000044.1:5672751-5692960 GCA_032359235.1 Enteromius mattozi | reverse complement strand
CCCCCCCCCCCGGTCGTTTATACAAAACCACAGAATACTTCTAGGTTTCTCCACACATTATATATTTAAAGGTCAATAAAAGCCTTTAAAATGTATAATATGCTCATAATTTTTCAGTATACATAAATGTGGAAAAATAACCTACAAATACTGAAGCAGCTAACTTTACAAAACGCAAAATTTATGTCACTTCCAAATCATTTGGCCATGAATGTACTCTGCTTTGGAACTGTTTTTGTTTAATGCTGAAAGATTACATATAATAACTGCCAACATTGGGTCTAAATGTAAGTTTAATACTGAATTTTTGTTTAATGAACAGCTAAAGGGTTACTCCACTTTTGCCATTAATAACTTACCCCCATGTCGTTCCAAACCTGTAAAAGCTTTGCTCGTCTTCGGAACATGATTTAAGATATTTTTGATGAAAATCGGGAGGTTTGTAACGGTCCTATTGACTGACAAACAATTATGACTGTCAAGGTGCAGAGAAGTTTTAAAGACGTCATTTGAAGGCTCCATCTGCCATCAGTGGTTCAACCGTGATGCTATGAAGCTACGAAAATGCGTTTTGTATGGAAAGAAAACAAAAATGATGACTTTATTCAAAGATTTGCACTGTAATGCCAGTGTAGTGCCATTTTGTACAGCGGTGTACGTATATTACGTACGGAGTTCTGTTTTGGAAAATAAATGTCTTGTACGCTTTGATTTGCACAAACAGCATATGTTTCCATTGCGTCTAATACAGAACTGCATAAATGTTCGTACACTGGAGGCTAAATGCTGAATTCATCAGCAGACTCTCTCTTTCTCTCATATGTAGCCTATACTTTACACAGGAAGTTGTATGTAATTTGTTCTACAAGACCACAAGGACAAAAGTTTTGATAAAAAAAAAAATGACACCTTTCTCAACCTATCCTTGTTCGGCCTTGCATCACACACACTTAGAGTTTTGTCTCCTCACTATCCTGACTGAGGGCTGGGAAAACTGTGAAGTAGGATTTCCCATGAGCCTTGGCATAGTGTTAAAAAAAACACCAGTTGGGTTAAAAACCCAAAGCCAACCAGGATAACATTTATTCCACACGTATCATACACTACACTGTTTCAAGAGCACTTCGATACCCTTTACAACCAAAGATTTAACTAAAGATCACAGAACATTATTTTCAGCACCTGTGCGATCAAATCCAGTCTTGGACCTGACCTCCATTAGCAGAGAAAACAAGAGTTTCCCAGACTGATCAACAGTGCACTGAAGATAACAACTGTTAGGAGGCAGGAGCAGCCTTCACTCCTCTCTTGTTCACATCAACATCCAAAATTTCATACACACACAAATGACATGTGTTTACCTAAACATCTCATGTGAATAGAGCACTGTGAGTGCTCTCTCTGTGGGCCTTTCCCAAGCCTGCACTCTTTTCATGGACATTCAACCATCTGCACACTGATAATTCTATTACAACAAGGATATGAAGCATTTTCAGTGTTGGTTATTTGATGTTCAGGAAAGTTCAAATAGGGATTCACAACACGTATTAAAACACAAAACAGGGTAGGGATAAAAAAAAAAAACCCCACAAGGTCAGTAGATTCACTTTTTGTTTGGTCACCATAACTGGTTTATAATAAACCATGACATAACTGCATTGCACCAGTTACACACATCTATTTGTAGCTGAATGTAACTATTTATTAAACAAACATACAGGTTTGGTGATGTGCAGTGTGGACACGATTCGTGAACCTAAAAGACTATTGTAATGTAACCCTTTTAACTTGTAATTCTCCATATACTGTAAAGTTGTCAGAAAGCTATGTGGGTATGATCATAGATCTGTGCTATTGTTTATGTTTATAATATAGTGGCAGAGGGAGTGGTTGACATGTTCATCTTCAGTACATGCTGGAGGGGTGAAGGTGCTCCTGTCACAGGTGGTATTACCACAGGACTGTTTGTGTGTGTGTATATATGTTCATTAACCACAGCTGAAGTTTCTTCAAGCTCAAGATATTCTAGTTCCTCAAGCTATAGAGACCCAGACCAAATGTGAGAGATGATTTCAGTACAAAGTCTTAGGGGAGGTGAAATTGTACTTGACCTGTAAAAAACAAACAAACATAGGCTTAAATCATTACAAAATGTCCATCTATTTGGATTACAGTTTCATATACAAACTATTTACATGATTACCATTTGATCTAATATTAAACATAATAATAATTTTTATAATGCATTTATTAAAATTACTAATCACAAATCACAATCAGTATTGATCTGTTCATTTGTGAAAACAATTTCATTCATTAAGTTAATTCATGGTTAAAATATGATGAGTCAAAATGCGTAAATTGGATTTACTGATGATAAATACATACACTTGCTTATACACTTATACACTATATACACTTGCTTAAATATATACACTTGCTTATTGTGTATTTAAATACACTTTTTAAATACACTCAGATTGTAATTTTTTGTTAACCTGTTTTACAGTAGCATATTTTTGTGCATCACATTAAGTTTAATATGTATATGGTAAAACTCTAATCCAAATGGACAGAACTTATTTAAGCAATGAAAAACATAAATCTTAAATCTAGGCCTAAATATTTATTTGTGTGTGTGCCTATACAGTTCAAGGATCCTCTTATAAATACAGAGGCAAAAGCACAAAGCCTTATAGGTATGTATTAGTTCTTAGTAACCTCTCATCTGCTGAAACAAGTGTTGTATTCTTCATCTTAAAATAACGAAAGCTCAGAAAACAATAATGAATGAGGAAACCGACAGCTGGCGTCCAAACATTTCTACCCCTGAAGCCATTTCAGCACCATTCGTGAACTTCTTCATCATGACATCACAGATTGCCACCTTCGCCTGCTGTCAAGATAAAAGACGTCGACTGCTCTTTCCACCAAACATTAAACTTAAGTGACTAAATAACATATTATTTTCTCTTTATGCATGAAAAATACACAAGAACGCCTCCCGGTGTATATTATCTCCACAGAGCAGAGTTTCTATGGTGTCTAAAGTAAGACTGAAACAATAACAGTTAACCCACTTTTCACATAATTTCTATTCATTTTTAAGCAAAACAGGTCATCAGGGGCAAATCAGCAAATCATCAGCACCTGACAAAACCCCCTGCCTCTGGTTCACAGCTGCTTGAGTTTGTGCCTATGTGTGTGTGATGGCAGAAGTTTGAATGATGCCTCGTCGCCGGAGGACAAATTGCTTTGACACGTGTAACCTTAGAAAATATGATCGAAAACATCACCCGGCCTCATTGCTCTCTATCTACTTCCTCTTCCTAGAATAATCATCCCCTTCTCCAGCGTTTCTCTCCACCTTCATTTCTCATGATGACTCCTGTCTGCTCATTCCTGTGAAAGTCTCCCTCCCTCTCTCTTTCCCTGAATATCCCTCTTGGCCTCAGGAGGTGTTATGACAGTAAGGATGGAGTGTGTGAAGAGCAAGAAGGAGCATGAAGAGAGATAGTGCTGGGGGCGAGCTGGATGGAGGGGAGATTGGGAGTTAAAAAGGGGGCACTGTTTCAGAAAATTAGCCTGGAGAGACAGACATCAACCGCCATTCGGCCTCCATTCAGACCTGCCCGTCTCACCCGCCACACTAATGGTTTGGGGGGGTAAACATCAACACCAGTCAAAACAGGTAGCTGCCCTGATCTTGAGTAGCGCATAAACACACACTCACACACATACAGACACCTATAATTACACACACCTGACCACAGCAGACCTCTAAGAGAAAAATGTATGGCTAGACGTACTGGAAAGGATATTAAATTGACAATTTTTGAAGGTGGAATTATGTATTTTTTTTGTTCTTTCACCACAGCATAAACATTATATTATATTAACGAATTGGAAAGTCATAATTGCTAGTGTCTTAATAGCTTTAAATAACTTTCACAGCAAGCAATTGCCTTTTCTGCAAAAAACGCAACAAGATGATGATGAATAAAGTGTTTAATGTTTTTATTTAATTTGCTGTAAATTTACATTTCTAAATTTGATCGAAATGCACAGTGTTATTTGGTTAGTATTATTCTTTTCACTGACATACTTCAATTTGGAAACTCTAGGCAATAAGTATCCCACATATAATTACGGTTTTTATGAACTAGGAAGTAACCAACAACACATTTTAAGTATGGAATTTATGTAAAAATAATCAAATAAATGAAACATACAATAAATACAGCAACAACAACAAAAAAAAGCAGACCAAAAGCATCTAAATTACCCCAAACTGACTCTCTGACAGACATCATGGTAATTTATGTATTTCTACCCTTTTAAGCTTCATGTTAAGCTTCATGTCAATCTTATTGTGTGTAAATAAAAGTAATCTGTTTAAAGGGGGCATGAACTGAGAAATCATAATTCCCTTGATCTTTGATATATAAGCAGTCCTTGTGCTATAAAAAATCTTCTTGTTATATTGAAGGCAGTCTGCCAAAACAGCAGCTGGTGGAATGTGTAACATTATGATGTAACAGTGTGAATAAGCACCGCCTCCGCAGAGGATGATAGACGCCCGCTTCTACATGGCTGCCTGTTTAGCCACGCCCACTGAGAACTTGGTCCTTTGTTCACTTTATTTTATCCCAGATTCATTTACAAACAAGGTCGTTTTATGTGCATTCATGAGTTCTTAGCCTAAATCACAGCATGCTTTGAAGGACGTATGCTGTCAAATACACAACTATTAGCCAATCATAGCAGTGGTTGTTTACTTCTGAGTCTACAATCAGTCATATGAGCGTTCTGATGAAGGGGGTTAAAAACAGGACAGAAAATCGCAAATTGCTGCTAAATTATGATGTGTTTCATGTAAAAATTTTGATAACATAAGTGTATCTCGGAAAACCCCTTGAAAAGTTAAGTTTTTTAAGAATGTCATGTGTACATTTCAATAAAAACACTAGTTTATAAAAAGGGGTAAACATGAATAATCCAGCTGTGTTATTTTGTATGAAACCATCATGTCTTGTTCTTACACATACTAACTCACACACACACAGGCCTGTCTCTGGAGAATGCAGTGATGACATTGTTGAGGTTTAACCACAGGGCAAAAAAACCCAATGTAGCGAAATCAATGTCACTTTCATCCACTCATTCTCTTCAAACTGTGATGAACAGGTCAACAAACATCCACCTCGTCTGTCTGTCTCCCTTTTGGAAATTTTGATATCATTATTCTTGTGTCTGTGTCTCCGGGCATGGGAGGCACCAGATCAGACTAGTGTTCAGATACAAGGCTGCGGAAACCAACATAATTAGACAAAGCCGGGACGAGCGAAAGGAGTTGACAAAATCTTGCCCCAAGAAGTTTTGTCATTATGTTCTTCCTGTCACTGACGCTCCATCAAGGGATGAAAGTTGACACACCTTCCCCCAGGCCTCAAGCTGTAACCATATATAAGAATGATGGTATTTGCTTTCATAAAACTACAATTGCTGCTTGATTCATGTTTCACATAAATGATGAATGGGATTAAGGTTTACATTAATAGCTGTCATTTAAAGGGCTTTGTGGAACAGATTTCTGAATGTAGAGCTCTTATGGAAAAATAGCCTACCTTAATTCATATTATTTAAGAATAAAGATGGTTGCTAATTGCTGTTCACATTCTAATCTAAATCAGATCTTCCTTACAAAAAGTTAACCCTATAATTAGCCTACCTATAGTTTCCACCAAAATACAGGGCTGTTTTTTATCATTTCATAACAATTTTTTTGAATTATTCTGTAATTAGTTAATGGTGTGCATCTTATAGTTAAAATGTCATGTGTTTATTTAATTATGATCTAGCTGTACAATAGATTAATATTATAAGCTACTATTAATTTAATCTGGTTGATGGTTCAACAATTGTCTTATTTTTTCAATATTCTGTATTCCAATAATAAGAACCTTCCTATCTAATGCAAATCTTTACACTTATTTATATCATTATCAGTCTTCCTCCCTGGTTGTGTGTTTTCTTTAATTTATAGGCTGTTATTGTAGCTCTGAATTAGTTTTAATCTTTAGTAATGTTGAATACCATCCACCACTGCTGGCGCTGTTCTTTCGTCTCGTGGTGTGTTTTTACTCAGGCGGAGAGGGCGCCTAAAAGAGGTCCTTTTCCCTGGTGACGTGTATGTTTGACAGCGATATGTGAAACTAAACGAAACGGAGGAAATAAAACATTGCATAACTTTCCTTGAAAGACTATTTACCGTGTTTTTAGTGGCGTACTTAACCGTCACTGAAGATGGAGACGCTTTACCATCAGACCAATAAGTGAGTTTGTTCACACTGCTGATAATTTAGCTAACTTAGCTTACCAGTAAACAAAACTATTAAATGCTCAGATATTATAAGTGCTGACCGTTTTCATAAGTTCGGTGTCCCATATAAAAAATTAAAGGCTATTTGTTATATATTGTATGGAAGTAGAATATAAGCTCCTTTGGTCTGACAACATATGTTAAGTGAAAAGTATATTATAGCTTCCTCTTGAAGCTTTCGGTTTAAGACTCTCAGTAAGGAGGTTTTGTTGATGTTATGCTTCCTTACGGTCTGTCAGCTGGTTTAATTCATCAAACTTGTGGTTGTAAGTAAGGTACATCTTGTGTGATGCTATTATCTGTCAGCAGACGTCACACTAGATAACGGGACATTCATTCATTCATTAAATAATGCCTTTAATAATGTACTGTGTATTTAACCCCTTGTCTCTTATCTCACTTATCCATGTCTTTAACTTTTAGACAAATTCAGGAGGTTCAGTCTCATATGGGACGACTGGAGACAACAGACCGACAGTCAGTCCATTGTAAGTGTGAGTGTTTGAATGAATAAAAATCCCACAGAGACCAGAGGATTCAAATAGAAAACATACTGGCAATTAGAGCTGGGCGGTATTATGAATATGAACATCATCCAAAACCAGTTTCATTATTCCATATTAGTCATTTTAAATCATTGTTAAAGTTGTTAATCAAAGCACTATGAAAGTGCAAGACGTAACACTAGTTATTATAATTTGACATACAGTATAACCAGTGCAGGGTTGCATTTCCCAAAATAATTGAAAACCCAAGTAGTTTCTGGAGACCATCTGTGCCAATGGTTTATCTGTTTAGGCCTACAGTGCTTTTGGGAAACTCATCAGAAATCAGTTAGCAGCTGTCCTAGGCCTTATGTACATGTGTAACATATGAACATTTTCTCTAAAATGTGATCGCCATGACATCCACTACATGTGGTCCACGACCACCTAATATGGTCATATAGTAAAAATTTTTAGACCCCATTTACCCTGGTATTTTCTATTCGTGATCAAAAAATCAAGTTGTAAAAACTGGGTCCAAGCGATCGGCTTTGAGCGTCAGGCAGACTCACCGTGGTGCCGCTGAGCAGCTAATTGTTCTGTAGAGGTGGAGCTTATACAGAGAGCCAGCCTGGTGCCTCGGCAGGAAGGACAGGGAGGAGTGATGGGGTGGGGGCATGGAGACTCATGGAGGGCTGTGGTGTGTGTATTTGAGGTGGTGTTGTGAGTCTGAATAAGATAACCGTCTCCTACCCATACTGGTGACATCATAAGACATGTCATAGGCGGGAAGGATTCATAACGGATGCATAGGTTTTTCAGTGTGAGAGTGACTATGAGATTGCATTGTCTCAGAGGGTGGGGGTCAGGGCAGACTGTGTGTGTGATAAAACTTTCCCACCAGTCTGCGGTTCTCTCCAAGGAAGCGGCACTCATTGCCGATCAGTGGATCTGCATGTCAATGCTTGACTCTCTCTGCCTGATAATTATTTAAAAACTCATTGCAGCTAAGTGCATGCATTTGTTATAATGAAATGTCCTCATTTTGTCCTCTTACTCTTACATTAAGATGACAGTGTAAATGTAAATCTAACACTCATTTAAGGTTAATATTTATTTTAATAAGCTTTTGCAAATCCATTTTTATACTGTGTAAAATTAAATGTTGTGATGCCTAAATTCATTCTTGTGTTTTCTTGCAGTACTTGAGAATGAGCTTCAAGCAAGAATTGATCAAATCTTTAATCAGCTGGAGCGACTTGAGATACTAGCCAGTAAAGAGCCTCTTAACCGCCGGCAAAATGCCAAACTGTGAGTGCATCAGTAAAAATATCCACCAGTGCCTTATTGAATCGTGCAAAGGTCCAGTCCTTGTCTTGATCCGGGGTTGATTTTAGGCAATTAGAGCAAAATATCCTTCCTGTCAGAAGATTAAATTGGTATCTAATTAGATCTGTAATCATTAACCAGAGTATGTGGAAGCTGGACTATAGTATTAGTGGAGAGATGGCTACCTAAACGTTGTAGGTTCAAAGTTTAGGGGATTCATGAGCTTTTGCATCGTCTCTACCATGACATAACCCGTAAGAACTTGAGTTGCTCTTTCCTTGTAGTAAATACATAAAGTAAGTTGTTTTGAATGAGAAAGCCTCTGCCAAATGAAGTATAATGTGATGTGATGCGAGGTGATGAAGGTGAGAGTGTTTGTGTTGTGTGCGGCCCGTGGCGGTGAGATCCAGTGAAAACATTCCATCTGGAGTCACGTCATCACCAACATTCCTGCCGTGTGTGGCAAAGCCTGGCTAAAGCACTGCACAAACACACCTGAGGCCAACACACCTGTTACACTCGCTCACAAAACAACCAACATCGTAAAGAATAGATGACTCCTGAAGAGTGGCTGTATGACAGTCTGTGTGTGTGAATGATCTCAAACACACTATACAGAAACAATGGAAGTCTAACATGTGATTTCTAGTTTAACAGGGTAGGCTTTGGACACGCATGTCATTTAATTGATAGTTATATCTTTATCTGTTCCAATACTGTACATGTTTTTATGTATTTAGTCAAAACAGCTCAGGAATAAGGATTTTGTCTGCTGGCCCAGTCGTTAGTTTAAATTTGTGCTTGTCCTGTAAATATTTTCATTGAACCTACAATTAAATTGAATGTTTTTGCATTTTTCAAAAAGATATATATATATATACTTTTTTTAAAATTAAAAATCATGTTAAATTGAATTATTCTATAAATAAATAATAGTTATTTTTAAATAATAGCATTTATATAATAACTAAAACTATATTTTGAATAAAAAATAAATTATATTTTTAACAACGTTGTCATTATTAGAATTATTAGTGCTATGGGCAATGGTTAATTGCATAAAATACGTTTTTAAAAATGCGTGTGTGTGTGTATATATATATATATATATATATATATATATAAAATTATATTCATAATTTATATTAGATATACATTTTTTCAATATATAAAGTAAACATATACATGCATGTGTGTGTATTTATGTATACATAATAAATATATACAGCACACACACGTACACAAAAACTTTTCATTTGGATGAGATTGCGATTAATCACTTATGTAATAATTGCAACATTTTTTTAAATAATTTTGAAACATAAATGTGATAATTGTGATTATATGTGATCCTTATTAAAATATATGGTCATTTTAACATATTTTTAATGTTATTTTACAATATTAAAATAATTTTTAAGTAAATTTAAATAATTAAAATAAAATAATTTCTAACAGTTCCAATCACCTAGCCCTGAGCCTTTGTATTGTTGAGCCTTGAGTGGAGTAAATAAAATGTGAAAAGTTTTATTTGAACTTCACTTTTGGCTGTTGTTGAATACAAAGCTTCTTTCTATATAAACAAGCAGGTAGCCTACAAATATTGCATCACCTAACAAGGCCTGCGGGCTGCTGTGCGCTCTGTTTTTCTTTCTGTAGGCGTGTTGATCAGTTGAAGTATGATGTGCAGCATCTCCAGACAGCCCTGAGGAACTTCCAGCACAGACGTTACGCTCGCGAGGCTCAGGAGAGAGAAAGAGAGGAGCTCTTGAGCCGAAGCTTTACAACAAACGTCAGTAGACCACACACGCATTCTTCTGCCTAGTTTTTGCCAAGACTCTTTCTCCATCACTCATCAGTCTATAAACCTACATCACATTACAAAGAAGGCATTTTGATTTTGACAGTGCTATGTGCTTTTTATGTGTAGGACGCAGACACCTCCATCCCCATTGATGAAACCCTGCAGTTTAATAGCAATCTACAAAACGCTCACAGAGGAATGGACGACCTGCTGGGCTCCGGCTCAAGCATCCTTAATGGCCTGAGAGACCAGAGGAGCACACTCAAGGTGTGTGAGACGCACACAACACAGGGCGGGTTCAACTCTAGACCAGGAAGGGAATGTTTTCCATTTTCTTATCAGGGTGTTTCTAAACCTTTCAAATAGTGCTCGACTGATTGTTGATAAAGTGCTGATGGCTGATATAATACAGTTTAATGATAGCCAAATGAATGCAGAAAGGAATAATTAACACAATCAATAAATTAGTGCTGTCAAACGATTAATCAAAATCACATCCAAAATGAAATTAGTGTGTTTATATTATATATATATATATATATATATATATATAATATAATATCAATTTATATACATGTAAATATTTTCAAAATATATACTCTGTGTGTATTTATATATAAATAATAAATAAACGGTACACATACATGTATTATGAAACAAAAACTTTTATTTTGGATGTGGTTAATCATGATTACTCATTTCACAGCACTACAATATATTCATTTTCAATTAAATTAACAGTATATTTAATTTAACCTTGTTTGCTTTAACAGTAGGTGCTGAAGTGTCGAGTTAGCGTTATTACTATTATAGAAGTTATTCATATTTTGACTTAGGTTTTATTTTATAATTTTAGTTTTCCTTATAGTATCTTTGATTTTGCCATTTATTTATTTATTCATTTATTTTATTTTTCATTATTTTGTTATTTAGCTGCTTTTATTTCTGTTTAGTGATCTTAGTATTTCAACTTATTTTATTTTAATTAATTGCCAAGTCAACATTTTATAATTTTTTCATCAAATATGTGCGTCTTTCCACCGCTTCAATTAAGGAAGATGGTGTGAGGTTTAGCCAACAATGACACGAGTGGTTTGAGGTCATGTATGCACATATAGACACTGACAGTGTGTTTCCAGGGAGGAGCGTGTGCTCTTCCTGAAGCTCCTCTGATTATCACAGAGTGTGAGAGACCGAGAGCGTGAGATTTGGGGAAATGGGGGTGATTTGTACCTCAGATATTTTACTGAGTGAATGAAAATGTGTTGCTCTCTGAATTCAAAGAGAAAAAAATAAAAAAATTCCAGTTTTGTTTTATCAGAGATGCAGAGTAGTGTTGTCAAAAGACCTGGTACTTCGATACCAAGTCAGTGCTAAACAAATTTAAACGTCACGGTACCAGTATTTTTTTAAGTAGCGGTGGTACCGCGTACCCGGTCAACCCGGTTTTGATGAATGAATGGCATTGATTTTTGTACATTTTTAGTTTTTAGTTTGACTTTATTAATAAAAATTGTGTTTTTTGTGTTTTGCTTTGGTACCGAGAACTGTGAATTTTCACTGGTATCGGTACCGAATACAGAAATTTTGGTACCGTGACAACACTAATGCGTAGTAACGTTCCACACCTTCTGTTTTTTAGGGTACCCATAAAAAGATGTTGGATGTGGCAAACATGTTGGGTTTGTCGAACACGGTCATGCGTTTGATTGAAAAGCGAGCATCACAGGACAAGTTCATCATGATGGCTGGAATGCTGGCTACTTGCTTTGTCATGTTCCTGGTGGTGAAATACCTTAGCTGAACTCTCCCAGCTTTAGCCGACCCTGCTGCTCGATGGCGTCAGTGGATCGTTCTGGTTTTCATGCCACATGCATCACATCTAAGAAAAATTCACAGGTGTGCTGAAAGAAAATCACAGAACTGCCTCTTCGCAGGATGACTGCCACTCTCAAAGTCTCTGGTCTTTTTTCTTCAACTATTTTAAAGACGTTGCATCCTCTCGTATCTTTCCTCTCAGTTGATTCTTGAGTTTAGACTGAACTAAAACCTTTATTCTCACTGGTATTATATAAGTATTAGAGCAAACAATAATTAAACACATTAAGATTTTAAATATGTAATGGTTAGAGAATTGGTCTGTTATCTGGCTCTTCATTGCCACCTTCTGGACAACAAACCAAATATGTTTGGTTACTCAGTGCTTAGTTTGTGATGTATTGTTTATAATGCTTCTAAACCTGTAAATACGAATTTCTGTGCAATAAACTCAAGTAGCAACATACATCCAGCTGCCCTGAAATGTAAAACTCTACACTTGTTTCATGGCATTAAACTGTGAGTGTGTACGCCTGGATCTACGCAGGAGCCACGGCCTCAGGCAAACAGGAAATGAGATGTCTTATTGGACATCTGCTGCATGGATCTTGACGCTGTTTGCGCACATTCACACATGCTCAAGACCCCAGCAGCATAATCCTCAACAACATCCTTCTGCAACAGTCGTACATTTCTGTCTTTGCTACTGTCATTGAAATTCACGTGTTGACCAAGAGGATGAAATACTATTAGTGAAAAATGATGTGAAAATGAATAAAAACAGCTACCTGTAGTCAATGTCACAGTGAGTAATGTAACAGATTTATGCAGCCATTAATACTTGCATTATGTCTTAAAATCTCACCTCTGTAAGCAGAGAAAATGGAAAGCTATTGATACTTAACAGAATATTGCTTCTTTCAAATGATTCCTGGTGAAAACTTTTCAATAATAAAGTATCCTCGAGCTAAGACATTTGATTTCCCTCCAACACTGCCATCTAGTGTTTACAGGCAGGACTGCTGTAAAATTTGGGTGAACTACTTGGGAGTGAAGTATTAGCCTACCTTGCCAAAAGCCTTAGTAAATATTACCCTTACACAAATACGTCTACAGTAAAGGTAACTGTTACAAGTTATTTGATATACTTTAAAAGATTAGATTTGTGTTGGACGGCCTTGTTCCTCAGTGAAGTAAATCCTAGGTACTTGTTTGAATTTTGGTCATCATCTGTACATAGTTGAACTAATTTTGGTTTAAAATTTGAAATGCTTTTTCGCTAAAAGTTTGAAAATCAGTACCTGCACACACACTGGGTCAATAGAAACCTTGGTGTGTCAGGATCAGGATAAGCATAGGCTGCTTTTAGTGTCGTTTAACTGGCAAAACAAACTATTTTTGTATGTTACTTTTCAGGTTCTTACTATGTCTACCAGAGCTTATTTTTTGTCCATTGAAATCAAATTCAGGCACAGATGTCTCACAGGCGGCATATCTTTTTCTGATTGCTTGCAGCTGGCCTTGCACTTCCTGTGGTTCACCACTTCCTAAGCAGCGAGGACAGGTCATAGTGGTTTGCAAAATAAATAGCCTGTCATTAAAGAGTGGCATTTTATTTATTCTGTATTTCTATATCTACCTGGTTTTATTGCAAATATTTTGCAGTGCTGAAATTCAAATCAAGGCTTTTTTGGAATGTAATGCAAGTTAACCTGAAATCTTTTGCCTGTGCTATATAATCATAAAAGGTGGTGGTTTTCTACTGAACCATTTTCATATTAGGAATATATATATATATAAACATTTTTTTTATTATACACACACACACACATAAATGAATCACACTTGTGCATCAGAATTACAAGTCAAAGTTTTTATTTGCTGATGCATCAAGGAGGATTTAAAAAAAGCTAATATCATTGCTGCCATTTACAGTACAATTCATGTCAACAAAAGTTTTTGCCACATTCTGCCGTCCCTCCACTTTCCAAAGACACTCCTGACCTTGGTAGTACCAGCCCTGATCATGTTTACAAATGCTTTTCCACCCATTTTTCATTTCATTATTTTTATTAGCATTTTTTAAACAGGTGTTACAAACCTTTATTTTACATAGTTTCACTACGTTAACTTTATTTACATTTAACTAATTGTACAGAAAGAAAACATTTTTCCAAAAAAGAAAAAGAAAAATAATTTAAAATCAAATAGAAAATAAAATTATTGCAGAATACTACAATCATACAGTTGTTACAAGATGCAAAAACAGCATCTCAAAATGTACATTTTTTCAGTGCAAGATTTCACAATTTTAATAACAAGGAATGGGAACCTTCAAATCCCAGTGTAACCTGTTATGCAGTTTCAACAGCCTGTGACGTTATAAAACATTTGACATCAACATGTATGATGTCTGTTCCATTCACTATTTTTGGAAAATTTATATTGATTTACAACCAACCAGCAAAAATAGCTTAACACAGTTGAGTGCTGAGTATGGCTTTTATTTGAATCATCTTGTTCATGTTTTGTGACACCCTTTGATCAGAGTATGGTACAACGGTTTCTGAAAATTGGTATTAGCTGAAAATGATCAAATATTACAACATTTCAGCAAACCAATCATCAATTTATCACACCCTGCTTTTGTATAGCAGGCCGAAGTGTATCTTTGCATATTCATACAACGAGTTAATAAATTCTGCAACTTTCATGAATGCTTAGTACACAGAAAAACAAGTCTCCAAAAATGACCCTCAAGACCACCCAATATCAACTGTAGCAAACCACGCTAAAAGCCTACAACAAAGATCTTGATTATGGCTTCAGCCAGTGAGCTTCTGGATATATATATATATATATATATATATATATATAAACACATTAGACAAATGAACAAAAATTGATGACATACCATAGAAAACAAAACAATATGCCAGTTGTTTCCTAGTTATAAGATCCACATCTTGGACTATAAACCAATTCTTGCAACTCGTATTCCTTGTGTGAATATATATATACGCTGTTACATACATCAACCTGCCAATCTAGCTTCTGGTTCAGGCCACAATCTCAAACGCCAACCAAGAAGATCATATTCTGTCCTCAATTTAAATGTACTCCTAAACAGCCCTGTTGAGGTCACCCTAAGGTAGCAGAGCACGTAGAGGACAGTGTGTCACCAGATCGTGTCAATCGGTAGCTAAAATCTTTTAGCTGTTCACACTGCTGGGCCAGGCCCTTCTCTTTGAGAGAATTTTCAGGAGCCATGGTTTGGAGGGTGCTGAAGGTCCTGCCCTGAGAAGATAGGGTGAAGTAGTGGATGTAGCTGTAGAGCAGCCGCTGCCGCAGCAGTGGCTGGCCGAGGGGCGAAGAGTGTTGGGTAGAGGGCAGCGTGTGGGACATGGTGTAGAGCGAGAGGGGTGTGATGGAGTGCTGAGGCTGGTATAATATGTATAGGTTGACCTGAAAGGAAGGCAGTGTGGTGGGCTGGAATCAAGCCGGTGTGTCCTAAAGAGTGACCCAGTGAATGACCCAAAGAATGGCCCAATGGTGACAAGGAGATAGGGGTTAGATGATGTTGAGGTATGTGGTGCACCTGTGCCAGCTGGGCATGGGCAGGGTGGGGATGATGTGTGGTATGGGGATGGATGCCCATAGCAGCAGCGTGGTGCTGCAGGATGGCATGCTGGACTGTGGTAATAGAGGTAGCAGAAGCTGCAGAAACTGTGGGTTGTTGAATGTGGATAGGCTGTAGTGCAGCTGGTGGGGGCGGTGGCGCAGGGGCAAGGTTGGCCACTGCTGCCAAGTTAGCTGCTGCCGCAGCAGCTGCAGCTGAGGGGAAGGTCTTCACCTGCTTGGCTAGCAGTTGCTGCTGAATGTGCTGTTGAGCTGCTTGCTGCAACTTGCTGTATTTCTCCATTTCCTCTGGGGTAAAGGTGATTGGTTGACTTTCTAAAGGTGCAAGACCATCCTCTTCAGGTTCCATGCCCATTTCCCCATCCTCCATGTTTGGAGGGTAACCGGGGTAGGCGTGCATAGTAGGCTGCGGACCCATTTCGGGCCCCATTAAATGTCCGTCCAACATGGGATTGTTGGGGTCTTGTCTGGGTTCACCTTGGTATTGAGACATCATCATTGTTGGATCCTGCTCATATTGTGGTTGAGACTCATGAAGGACTGGAGGGTCTGAGGCTGGATGTCTGGTCTCCTCGGACACCACTGCGGTTGATACAGCCTCCTCCAATTGCTGCTTTTGTTGTTGTTGTTGCTGCTGCTGTTGTTGTTGAACTGGTGGCTGAGGTGGAGGAGGTGGTGGAGGAAACTCACGAATGGGTTCTACCAGGATAACTTCATTACTATCTGAAATTTTCCCTTGCTCTGACTTTTCGCCGTCGGTTGAACGTGTAAGAGGAAGTAACGGTGGCTTCTTTCCTGCTTGGAGCTTGCCAAAAAGGGGCAACATGCTTTTATTTCCAAGGGCAGGGGGGAGCTTCGGCCCGAAGTATCCTTGTGGAGGGTCCTTGATTTTGAGGCCTGTCTTGGTGCCAGTACCAGATTCCTCCCCTCCTTTTTTAGATTGGATTTTCTCCAAGAGTTGTCGAGCTGTGAATGAATTTCGATGCACCGCTGCCCCTCCTCCCTCCTTTGACGAAGCTCCACCACCTCTTGTTCCTTGCGCCGATGAAGAGTTGCTGTTTCGGGTTTGTGTGCGGGAAGAGGACCTTGGAGACTGGGAACGGTAGATTCGCGACCGGTTGAAATCCCTTCGCTGGGTCGAGCTGTCAGATCGCCGGCTGTGACCGTGCCGATGTGGAGAGCCCTTGGTGGAGCTAGATGAGCGACTGGCCGAGCTACGACTGCGACTGTAGCTGCTGCGTCTGTAGGAACGAGCGCTGCTACTCCTACTACTACGACTGGAGCTGCGACTACTGCTCCGTTGGTGTCTTCGCCGATGATGCTTCCTGCGGCTGTGTGAGCGTGAACGTGAACGAGAGTCCTCCTCCGAAGACGATGGGGTGTAACGTCGCCTGTGGGATCGCCCACTATCACGCCTTTCATAGTCTGAGTCAGAGGAAGGTCTTCTTGATCTGCGGCGACGTCCTTCATCGCTGTAGTCACTGTAACTGTCTGAATAGCTATGGCTCCGGCGACTGTAAGCACTGCTCCCTGCCGAGGAACGCTCAGAGCTACTCGAGTAGGATCGACTGCGTGACTTTTGACCTCTGTGGCGTCTATGATTGTGGTCTCCTCGACGAGATGACCTACTACGTGACCGTCCTGATCGCCCAGAATCGTCACTGCGGTGTCTCCGCTGCTCACGTGGTGGCGTTGAGCGACGCCGAGCGGGTCGAGAACGTTGAGAGGATGATCCACCATCCTCCTCGCTGTCACTACTTGGAGGTCGACCTCCACTTATGCTCTTTTGGGCCGAGGCAGAGCAGGAGGCGGCAGGTGTGTTAGTGTCAGGTTTAAGACGTTTAGTACCATTGTGTTCCTCTGTAGAGCTAGGCTTTCCTGCACTGCTTTCCTCGACTCCAGACCACTGTGACATTTTGTGGGAACGTTTTCTCTTTCCTCCTTCCTGGGATGTGCTTACTCCCGATGACGGAGCAGTGGTTACTCCATCCTTGTCTTTCTCTTTTTCCTTGCTATCACCTCCCTCTCCTCCAATTTCATCAGTGCTACGTGGTTTATTTTTGCTTTTCTTTCTTTTGTGTTTCTTCTTCTTTTTAGTTTTCTCTCCTGGAGTCTCATTTTCTAACTCCCCCTCCACTGCTGCTTTTTCTTTACGTTTGGAACGCTTGCTTGACTTCTTGTGTTTCTTCTTCTTCTTCTTCTTTTTCTTTGACCCTGCAGACACATCTTCATTACTTTGTAATTTCTGCTCGTTGTTCTCGCTCTCAGCACCCGCCTCTTTCAAGGACGATTGTTCTTTTTGAACTGTACTGGATCCTGCAATCGTTGTTGCAGTGCAAGCCTCTCCACTAGTGGCAGGAGTGCTGTCTGTGTTTACAGGCTTAGACCCCTCTTGTCCTTCAGTGCTAACTGGCTTGGCAGCTTTGCTGTTTTTACTTGCCCAGTTTCCTTTGTTTCGTGACAGTTTGAAGTCAAAGTAAAGAGGATTACAACTGTAGGAGAGGGATGGCTGAGCCTTAGTAAACTCCAACAATTCAGAAGGCCACTGCAAGGTGGTGCTTTCATCCTTACTTAGCACAGGAAAGAAAGGCTCAGTTGGCATGCGGGTACCTGTGTCTGTAGGCTCGGACATTACTTGCTTGGTTTCAGCTTGTTGGGACGAGCTATCCACTACTGCTGTTTCACTTTGGCCTGCAGGTGTACTGACTGATTCTTCCTCTGTCTTCACCATATCTGATGTGGGATTTGTGTTTTGTGTCTGTGGTGGTTCATTCTCAGTGTCTTTTTCAGATGTGCAGCTGCTGATTTTGACATGTTTTTCCTCTCCGTCGTTATCTGCTGCTGCCTTCTCATCTTTCGCTCCATCTTCCTCCTCCTCCTTGTTATCACACTGGTCTGAAGCCTTCATGAAAAGCAGAAACTGAAAATGCGGCTTTACCCGACAATGTGCAGGTGGTACATAATGGTAATACTGTGGTTCCTGTCCAGAGTAACCTTCCTCCTTTTTCATCATCATCTTCAGTTTGTTCAAAGTGGAGGCCAGGGAACCTCCATCATCTGGTTGCGACTGCTCTTCCTCACCCTCACCACTTCCACCCCCTTCTCCTCCTCCTCCTGCTGCTGCTGCTGCTTGAGGGATATCTGTGGTGGATGCCACACCTACGTCCTCTCCTCCAGTCTTTTCTCCTCCCTCTTCCTGACCTTCTTCTCCTTCCACCATCTCCTCACCATGGTCTGCAAACACAGCGGCAGCCGTCTCAAGTTTGACTGGCGCTTTCTTAGCAAAAGAGAAGGAGACACTCACTTTGGGAGCCTGTGAGCCTCCAGAAGGAGAAGAGCTAGCTTTGTTAAAACTAAAGCTGATGGCAGGGCCTGTTCTAGGGGAGCCTTGGCCACTAGCACTACAGATTCCCTTATCTTCAATAGCCTCTGTGTTGGTGTCCACTGTCATAGGCACTCCATCCATGGAGTCTTCCCCCTTTTCTCCATCTACTGCCACTGTGGTAGTTTTAAACATAGGGCCACTACCAGGGACACTACAAAATAAAACAAAGAATGAGAACTTGTGCTACAACTGGCAACCCTCCCTTTAAAACCAATAGAAGTTCTGCTCAATTTAACTTACTGGTCTTGCTGTTTCCTCTGTTCAGCTAGTTCATGAATCCGCCGCAACATCTTCTCCTGTTTCTTGCCATCCTTCCTGGAACGAGAAGACACATTGCGGGCAAACTCTCTCTGCTTCAGCTCCTTCAGTCTCTGTAGGATTAAACCGAGAGGAATAAGAATTTGTTATAAGATGTAGCTTCGCAAGACAAATTGATCTTTGAATGTGAAGAAAATTACTCCGTGTTCAAATTTACTGAAAGTTCAAACTGTTAAACACAGTCATGTTGATGCAAATCTCTCATACCTGCTTGTGTGCATGATCGTAGGAGTTGATGTGATTGTCAAACTCCTGATGTTTCTGGTATTGCTTATCACACAGTTCACAGTAGAAATTGGCCCTCAGGTCCTCTAAAGCTTTTGCTATGGCTTTTTCCTTCTCCGCAAAATCCTGCAAAACACAGAAAAAACATATCATGAAATATTAATGAACTGAGGCTGAATTGGCTTGGAAAACTCACTTGCATAGGCAATTTTTGTCATTAGTGGCAAAGGTAAATAAATATGCTGAGTTATGTACTGCATATGTAGCATAGTTTGTCAAAGACTGTGTTAAGGAGAATGCAGCACACATATTAACATTTATGTCCTCAAACACCACACAGCTTTTAAGAGAGACACACTTTGCTTAGATTACCCACAGTTATCCTCAATCACATTTTTGTATGTTTGTTTGTATGTGGTTGTGCTGCAGTGGAACAAGAGAAGCTTTGTATCAGTCCAAGCGTAGTGACTGTGACAAATCAATCTCAAACATTCACAGAATTTTAACTAGAAATGAAACCATGGCTACTCTATGACAAAAGAGGGAATTGGGGAGGACTGGAAGGAAAGAGAAACTATGAGCACAGGTTTGACCAAATTTTTTTTTAAAGGAGACATCGGATGCCCATTTACCACAAGTTGATGATTCTGTAGGGTCCTTATAAAATGCCTGCAACATACTGTTAAAATTCCTCAATGATCATGTAAAACAACAACCTTTTCACTTTGTCAAAAACAGCTCTGTTCAAAGAATCAGAATCAGAATGGGCTTTATTGCCAGGTATGTTTACACATACGAGGAATTTGTTTTTGTGACAAAGCTCT
>JAUMHE010000044.1:5650864-5672651 GCA_032359235.1 Enteromius mattozi | reverse complement strand
ATTTTGTCTCTCATAGTTGAGGTATACCTATGATGAAAATTACAGGCCTCTCTCATCTTTTTAAGTGGGAGAACTTGACTCAATACTTTTTTGCCCCACTGTATATAGGTCATGAATTAATTTACCTTTTTAACTTCCCCCATTACCATATATATATATATATATATATTTCTTTAATTCAAACATTGTACAGTTGCAATAGATATCTCACAATCTTGAGTACTTTGTTATTTAGCCGTTATTTATTATTTACTAGTATTTTGTTGGGCTAATCTGCTTCCAGAAGCTTTGCATGTTTCATCAAAAGCCATGTCATCTTTAAATAGCTAAATGCGACATTAACCTCTTTTGAATTGAACTTTGAAATTCTCACAGGCATTTTCATCCATTAATAAACCTGTTTTTGAGTTTGACACTGCTTTCTTACTGAGCTCAGAACAAAGACTGGATCTGATCTAATCTGTCAGCATGTCACAGATCAGTCTCTTGTTACTTGGTGAATGAATGAGAGTTTTATCCAGGGCCCAGAGGAGGAGTAATCCGTGTTTAAACTTTGCTCATTACTGCAGCTGAGGGGGCACAGGGACCTTGCCTTATTCGCTTCATTAAGTCATTAACAGTCTGGAAGCCCTGCAGCTGTCAGCAATATCGGGGCCTCCACAGAGATATTGGTTCGAGACGAGCTGTGAATGGCATGTGTAAGCGATAGAGGATAGGATAGGGATTATCAGAGGATGTAAAATTACAGCCATCGTTTCTAATATGTCCCCTTTCATTTAGACTCTTTCCCCATGTTAATTTATATACTAAAGAGATAAATAAGCGTATTACTTCGACTCATTTAATTTCTTTTATAAAATTAGAGATTTGTTCATCCATCCTCAGCGCTTATGGCTCTTCTATCTTCTGTCAGATGAATCACACCAAAAATCTCTTCGAGAGAGAGATGTTTTAAATTTTAATGCATGCTGCAGGAGGTGTATCAGTCACTAGGGGGCGACATGCGCACTAATGATTAGGCTCGGATTGAAGCATGTTTACTGAGTCATTACTGAGGCTAATGTGCCTCCACAAGGTCTTTAGCCCCAGTCCATAAAGACGTTACTACTGTTCCATCCCTTTTCTTTAGTTCTTAGTAATTTGCCTCAGTAATTAACTGACACTTGAACGGGAGCCAGATTTAATCAGTATCGGGTCTTTTGTCAGTTTGAAAAGCCGCTGATTGTTGGAGACACTTGAAGGATCAATCACCCAACTCTTCAGGATTGATCAGAAGACCTCACCCCCATCTTGCTTTTTTGAAAGTGCCAAGTTTATTAAAAAAAAAAACAAACAAACCCACACACATTTATTTATTTATTTCCCCCTGAATTGTCTTTGATGCTCTAGGTGTAGTCTAAATCATTATTTTAACAAAACAGGTTTGTTCTCACTTTTACTTCAGGTCTTGAGATGTGTTGGACACTGGTTAAGAGTGATGTGAGTGACCCTGCCTGCTGTCAACTTGCTGTTATTTTGTACTTCTTGAAAATAACAGGTATCTGTGAAGAATACAGCTTCTGTCTTCAAACTCTGAGAAATTGTCACAATTATCATCTAGACTACAGGAATGCCGTTCTGTTTTTCTGACAAGATTTGTTCAGTTCGTAATGGACCAAAAAGGATTGTTATAGTTCATCTAAAATGGAATATATTCCCTTTTATTTACTTGCTATCTCAGCTTGCCAAAGAAAGTTATCATTTATTACTGAAATTTAGTAAAAAGTAAAAAAGACAAGAATGAATACAAATGAAACAGTAAAATAAGAATATTTTTGGCCATTCAAAATATTAATAAAAACAGCAATAGTATCTCAATGATATTAAAATAACACTAAAGCAAATGTGCCTGCCACAGGGAAGTACTTGTGCTTGCTTGGCTGAAAAAAAGATTTGTTAAGTTTAGTTGTTATCACACTAGCATGTGTCTTGTTATGTGTTGATGATCAGCAACAGAAAACAAGGCATAACTCTGCCTCCTTCGCATTTTAAAGGGCTGTTCACACATAATCTATTGTGTAAAAACAGCTAGATGGAGCAGAACAGAATTAAACAGCACTGAGTCCTCAAAACACACCGTACCATATTGACGATAATCGTGATATTTAAAAACTGAAATGTCCTTGTGTTGTTAAATATGGATATTGCAATGTAGTGGTATTGCCATATTTGAAAATGAATAGTTGGTATAACACTGAAATGAATAATCCAGCAGCAGTATAGTTGACATGTAGTTGGCAGTATGGCACCTTAACGCTACTTCTTACCGTTATAAAACAGAAGTGTTACTAATGCAGCGGCAAAGCATGTTGTCAGATATGAAAGATGAGACAGTCTACCTGCACTTCAAAAAAAGTTAGCTTGCCAATGTGGGGAATTTTTGAGAGTCAGAGAAAATGGCTTGTCAATCTCCGCCGCCTGCAGGACTTATCGATCAACACTGAGTGTACAAGGGGCAAGAGCACCAACCGTTAACCCTCTTCTGTCTTTATCATCCTGCAGATTTTGCCCCTGTACAGAGAGTAAGTACAATTTTGCTAGCACTGAACCAGGTAATGTTACATAGTTACAACTGTTAACTGCTTATGCCTTTTTATTGTATTTACACCCTTCTGAGCTTTTAGTCTGAAAATGTGCTGTTTGGATATTAACTTCATATTTTTACATTAAATGTCTTTGGAGGTGAGTATTTCTTTCTATGTGCACACAAAATGGGGCGATGAACTCTCACATGTAATTTATTTCATTCATACTTGACGCTGGAGGGTGCCTTTTGTGCAGAAGGTCCACACAGCAGACTCATTGGCGTAATCCACCTTTTTTCTCAACGCAGAAGTAAACCTGTGTGTGAGGCTTCCGGTCCATTAGCGCAACATGCAGTAAATGGTAAATATGTTTGCACTAAATGTTTATAATCAAGAGACATTACATTACAATAACATTAAATTACATAACATTACAATACATTAAAATAACACAAACACCAATTTTCAATATCAAGCAGAAAAACAAACTGTTTTGTACAGCTAAAAATAGCTGGACACGGATATTAAAGAGGATAATATTTACAATGCAATGCCTTTATAATGATAAAGAATATTCAAATAATGTATCTTCTTTCTGTAAACAAGTTCTTATCCCAGATTGAGAAGTTTTTTTCAAATTTGAAAATGTAATGATTCATTGGTCCAAGAATAAAATGAAAAACAATAAAGAGAACACAAAATTCAAAGGAATAGCTCACCCGAAAAAGAAAACTACACCGCATTTTATTGATCTGAAGCCATCCTTCAGCGACAAAAATATTTCTAGTTTTAAAAGTATAATGTAAATTACTGACTGAGCGCTGAGTTCTGGCTTCTTGGCTGACTTTTGACTCGACGTACAACGTATGATGTAAGTTGCGCCATACGTCGAGTCAGAAGTCTGCCAAAAAGACAGAACTCAGCACTCAATCAGTTATTTACGTTATCATTTTAAAACTAGAAATATTTTTTATAAAAACCAACTGATCTGCTTTAGAGTACATGTGATAACCCCCTGAAGGTGTATAGGTTAGTTTTACGATGCAGTACTTGTGAATATATGTGTGATTTACTGAGCTTCAAAATAATGGACACTATCCACATGCATTGCCAAGCTTGGAAGAGCCAGGATACATTTTTTAAAAACTCTGATTGTCTTCATCTGAAAAAAGAAAGTCATATACACCTAGGATGGCTTCGGGATAAGGAAAATACGAGGTAATTTTCATGTATGGGTAAACTACTCCTTTAAGTAAAGATATGTTTGACTGACATCATTTTTTTAAAAGATACTGCAATAATGATCACAAATTCTTTTAGACAACATAATCCTTTAGTGAAAAATTTAAAATACGTTTAAAAGATGTTTTTGTGGAGCAAGATGCTGAAAAAACTGATACAACCAAAGATCTATTTCATTAGAATTTGGATTTTTGAAAATGAGCTTTCATGCAGTGTGTAACACAGCTCTAAGTGAATAAAAACATCCTGCAAAGTGTTAACTTTATACACTGTGTACTTTCAGATTTAAGTGTCTCAAAAGATAGTCTTAATCATTGAAACGTTTTATGTTGACGTCAGCGTGGAATATTAGCATATTGCCTGCCAAATGTTGGTCGTTTCAAATTGGTCTGAATGAAAATGCAAATTCATTCTTTGCCACTAGGTTTTGGAGCATTAAAAGCTCACAAACACTGCTTTAAATGAAATGACTAATCACTGGAGGGGTTTGGAAAAATGAATCGTTAAACAATTCATTTAAGAGTTGCTGAACAAATAAGATCAAAATAAATGCATATTATAAGAAATTGAAAGTGTTTTTGAACTTGCATGCATGTCAACCTGTTGTTTGGGACTCCTAAAACCAAAATATAAACCTCTCATAATAATAGGGGCACTTTAATGTGTACCATTTATTAGCCAAAATGTCAGCCAGAATCAGTACATTTTTACAATATTTTAGTTTTAAAAAATATTAAATAAAATGTAAAAAGGCAGATTAACACAAGATTACAATTTGAAGTGTCAATGTGCTGTCAGTCTTTGTGGACCATATGGCAGTGGGTATGGGCATCACTGCTTTCTTTTTTTTTTGAAGGGTCATCAGTGGGAGTTCTGGTTCATTTGGTAAACAAAGGGGAAGAATTACCAGTAAATATAAGATAGGAAAGCTACAGATACATTTTTATTTAGTATGAAAAGGGACTGATCTAATAATTTTTAAAATAATCCAAGCAAAATTGCAGATGAATTTAACAGCCATTAATTACCATTCATTTTTGTTAAATGGAAGGTGCTGCTTTAATTTTATTTCACAGGGGAAAAAAGTCATACACATTTTAAGTGATGTGAGAGTCAATATGGTTTCTGGAAGGTCAACTTTATTGAACTGACATTTGTGAATAAGTGATGTTTATCAGCATATTAGACAGTTCAGGGGTTAGATTTGTTTTATTTAGCAGAGACATTAAATTGAAAAAAGTGACAGTAAAGATTTTTGTGTTACAACAGATCTGTTTGAACTTTTTATTCGTCCAAGAATATTGCAAATAAAATGTCTTTTTTTCCACATTAATATTAGGCAGCACAGAATGATTTCTGAAGGATCATGACTCTGAAAACTGTCTGCTACAAAATGAAAGTTTTCCATCACAGGTGTAAATTACATTTTAATATATATTAAAATAGAAGAATTCTGTTTTATGTGTATTATGTACAAATGTGTTTTACATTCCCAATATTACTCCCTTCCTCTCCAAAAAAATAATAAAATAAGAAAAATCAAAAACAAATGAACATGCA
The DNA here is from genome assembly GCA_032359235.1 of Enteromius mattozi. NCBI lineage: Eukaryota > Metazoa > Chordata > Actinopteri > Cypriniformes > Cyprinidae > Enteromius > Enteromius mattozi. Next base: position 5,667,285 of record JAUMHE010000044.1, on the reverse strand, counting down.
CAATTATTTTAGGTTAAAAAACAAACAAACATATTTTAAGTGAAAAAAAGCTTAGGGTTGGGAGGAGTTTTTTTAAGCGTACTTTTTTTGAAAGTTACATTTAATATCCATTCGGGTGAATGGACATGCTGCTTCAGGCAGTATGTATTTTTCTGTCAGGTCATGACTGTGTGTCTCATATCCCCTTTACTCTTCCAAACAGCTTTAGCTGAGTTCGTGTCATTACAGGCTGTCAGAGCTCCAGTATAAAGTTCCAGCTACGCCTATTGATCTGTGTGCCAAACGCTCTCTTCACCTAGAATCAGAGCTCGGGGTGTGTGTGTGTGTGTGTGTGTGTGTGTGTGTGTGTGTGTGTCGTAGACCCATTTTGCGTAAATGTATTTGCAGAGGTTCATAAATTACCTCTTTACTCGTTCCCCTTCTCTGTTCCTCACATCTGCCTACCCAGGGCCGAAACGGATGAGAAAATCATGGAACTGGAATGAGGGAGTGAAAGTGTGCGAGGGAGAGACTGATGAGGGAGAGGGAGAATGAAATGGGTGTCAAGGGCAATGAAATAGAGAGGAACATTTTCTCCACCTCACCTAACCAAGGAAAAAACAACAACGAAACGGAGAAAGACATTCATGGTCTGTTGTGAAAGATAAAACAAGCTTCTTTCTGTCTTGTTCTGGCATGATGTGGGAAGGTTTATGAGAGGTGAAGAGAGCTCAAGTCCAGTTCCTCAGGCTCTGCTGTCTTAATGCAGTCTGGCATCTCCAGCCAGATGAGCCGTGAAAAACGTGGCGTAGATGATGTCATTTCCGAAAAGTCGCACTACATGACTGTCAGGAGGAGAGATGGAAGGAGAAATAAATGTGAAAAGTATTGTAGAATGATCTTCTACAGCGGTGCTCGGAGACGGAGAAATGACATATATATTTTTTTATATATCAAATTTTTCACCAGCTGCTCTCATCCATTTAAATTTTATTTTTATCCCCTTCTGGCAAATCCTTACTTTCCTCCAAATTCAGCTCTCCCTGTCATCTTATTTTTCATCTCACAGTCTCTGCTTTCTCTCTCTCTCTCTTTTGTCCTGTCTGCTTGCATTACAACACACACTTGTAGCATCTCTCTCTCTTTCTCATCCCTGTTTTTATATTTCTCTTTTTTTCTTGTCTATCTCTTTCAGTCATATACTGCTTTTTCCCAGTCCCCCTCCCTCAAGTGTTTGTGCCCTGAATGTTGTGCACACGCAAGCATTAAACTTAAAGATGCCTCGCACAGTTTCCATTACACATTTCCAGTGTGATGACAGTCAGTCGCCCGCCGGGCACCAAATACAGTATCTGTCATCTCCCCCTCTTTTCTCACTCTCTGTGTTCCCTTCCTCTCCCTTTTATCGTATTTGATTCTTTCCAGTCTCCCCGTTCCTCCTTTTACCCACAATCTGCTGCTTGTATCCATCCATCACGCTCTAAGAGGAGAGGAGAGGAGTGGAGTATGAACGCACGCGGGAGGAGAGGAGAGAAAAGCGAGCGCGAGAGAGGAAAGACGGCACAGCGTTTCGTGAAGAGCAAGCGCGAACGAGCCTCTCTCTCTCTCTTTACCTCAGTTTGCGTTTTTTACATGTGAAAGTGTGCGAGTATCTCACATCTGTACCGGCTGAGTTGTCGCTCGCGTGGATACGGCGAGGAGCGTGAAGCAACGGACGCGTGATGATTTGGTTGGACTAGCGCGGGAAGCGCGGGACTAGAAGAAGCTGGCGTTTACACTCTCCGTCGACTCGGGATCAACGACAACATCTTCTCCAGCCCTCTCTGACCCGCCTCCCTCTGCCTCTCTCTCTCTCTCTCTCTCTCTCTAACACACACACACACACACACACTCATGTACGGCTGGATGTTGTGTCGTTTGGCTACGTGAGGTGCTGAGAATCGCCTTTGGATGTCCAGTGACCGTGTGTGTATGTGTTTATGGGGGATGGGATAGTTTTTAAGCTCTGTACTGTTTGCTTTTCAATTTTAGTTTAAGTTTAAATAGCTTTATTGGCATGACACTTAAGTAGCAATACAATATTGCCAAACTTGTTTCAGAAATGTGTGCTGTTTTTGCTCCGAGCATTGTCTTAACATCTTTTAAACAAGTGGGAGAAAGTTAAAGAGAGGTTTCTAGATGCTAAAGAAGAAGCAGAGGAGGGAGATGGTGTAGAGAAGGAGGATCCTGGCTTTTGGAGGGGCTGAAATGATGGAGTGGGTGGAGAGACAGACGGAGGGAAACCCTTGGGTAGCATCTTCCACTCCATTGCCACCCTCTCACACTGCTTAACTGGAGCAAGATCTGTTCTTCCTTCACTCAGTGATGTTTGTGTGTGTGTGTATGTGGTCCAGCCTGATATTTATTTATAGGAGCAGCTCTGTCTACTAGTGTTCAATGGACCCTGTCTTTCTCTCTCTGTATGTGTGTCACTCTCTCTGATTGGACAAGAGACAGTTTGGCTATGATGTCAGGGGGTCTGTGTACCTTGATATGTGTTTGTGTATATCTACTCAAATTATTTTCTAATGTATTTTCAGCATTTTTCATACCTTCTTCCCTTGTATTCTTTTACTTTCTTCCATTTTCCTTCTTTTACTTCACCTTTTTCTCCTTGCTTGCTTCCATCCTTCCTTCCATGCCATCATTTTCACCTTTCTCTCATCTCTCTCATTTTCCTTTCTTCCTGCCTCTCATCTCTCCCATCACTTCCTTCTTTCATCCATCCTATCCTTCTTATTCTTCCTCTCATTGCTTCCTCCCTTCCTTCAAATTTCTTATTTTTTCTATATTCCAATCTTTCTTGTTTTTCCTTCCTTCTTTGCTTTCTACTTTCTTTTCTTCCTTTCTGCCTTCCTTCTTGCCTTCTTATCCCCCTTATTTTCCTTCCTTCTTCTTTCCTCCATCCCATCTTCTTTCCTTTTTTTTCTACCCCAACTTTCTCTTTCCTTCCTTCCTGCCTTCATCTTTTTCTCTCATTTTCCTTCTTTCTTCTCTTTCATCCATCCTGTCTTTCTAGCATTATTTTCGTATGTCCTTTCTTTCTTATTCTTTCAGTTTTTCCTCATTCCTTTCTTCTTTCGGCGTCTAAAACCTTCTTTGGTCAGTAGGGTCATGTTATATAAATCCTCTCTCTCACTGGTGTCTACATTCAGTTTTATGTTTTTTCATAAAGCCTTACAGTGTCACAGTGTCTCTTCCTGTTTGTGTCAAACCCGGCGCTTCAAGAAAGACTGTATTCCGTGATATATTATTGATGTGTCTGTGAAACTCTAATGAAGTGAAATATAGTCAGAATCAGATGCCAGAAGGTGCCTGGGCTTAAGCTGACAATCGCCGTGTGTCTGCCTGCAGGTGTGTGCGTGTCAGTGATGGACCTGAAGGAGGGCTGTGAAAGCGAGGCCAGCCGTGAGACCGAGAGCGGAGGCATGGGGAGCCTGGGAGGCCCCACGTCTTGGCAGTCCTTCGCCCATCGCAGCACTCTGCACGGTTTACGCTTCATCTTCCCCTACTCTTCCTCCTCTCACCGCTCCACTTCACGCCGTCTGCTCTGGAGCGCGGCCTTGCTGGCCAGCCTGGTGCTGCTCATCCTGGAGAGCACCGAACGGCTGGCTTACTTCCTCTCCTACCCCCACGTCACAAGTGTGGATGCTGGGGTTTCTGGCAGCCTAGTGTTTCCCGCAGTCACCGTCTGCAATCTGAACGCCTACCGCTTCACGCGTCTCACACAGAACGACCTCTACCACGCGGGGGAACTGTTGGCCCTGCTGGACGTGCATCTGCAGATCCCTGAGCCGCACCTGGCCGAGCCCCACGTGCTGGCCTTTCTGACAGAGAAATCCAACTTCACTAACTACCGGCCCAAGCCCTTCAGCATGCGGGAGTTCACTGAACGAGTGGGCCACGACCTGAAGGAGATGATGCTCTACTGTCGTTTCCAGGGCCAGGAGTGCAGCCACCAGGACTTCAAAACGGTGAGGTGTTTCTTTTATTGGATATTTCTTTAAGGCTTGCTAGACCTGGAAAAAAAATGTGTTCTGCTGTTGTGGACTAAAGCATTATGGGCTCAGTGTTGTTAGCTCTAAAGATTATCCTTGTCGTTCAGCTGTTTCAAAGGTTTGTAAAAAAATGATGATATTGATTCTTGCTGGATGCTAAGCTGTGGAGTGAAGATTTTTACTACTCTATTAAGCTACTCTCTGACTCTATGTGTTTTCAGTCTATAGGTGCGGCTGTTTTCATCTTAACTGTGATTCTGTTCTTATGGGCTGATTGATAATGTGTTGAATGTCAAGGATTCATTGCACTGCAATTGCTACAATGATTAAGTTTTTATTGGGAGCTGGTTTTCTCCAGAAATTATGTTTAAGACGTAATAGCTCTGTCTCAAAACAAACCGCTGATAGCTTCCGCCTACATAAACTGCATCATAACTGAAGCAGAGCCACTGATCTTCACAGGCAGCAACTTTCTTAACAGCCACTCAGGCAGGTTCTGGTCCTCATGTGAACCTCATGAGACTCGCTGACGCTCACATCTCGTTCTGTTGTTTACATGTAGGCTGCTAATGATTCTGGAATAAAACAACTCTTTTATGTAGCTATTATCAGCATCTCCCTCGATCCTTCGTCCACGTTTTTCGCTGAGCTCCTCACAGTGCCACAATGGCCACGAAAGGCGCAAACAAAACCATTTCAAAGTATCTTTGGAAGCATTATTTGCTGACTACAAATTGAAGCAGCGTCTGTGTCAGCAACATGCCTACGGCAACAGGAAATGGTTTGTGAGACAGAGCCATTTACTTTTATGCATCGGGTATGAAATTGACCAGTTGTTGCTGTGAATATTTAAAAAAAAAAGCTATCACTCTAGGAGGTTCTGGATAAAACTGGATAAAATGGTCTTGGTGGTTTTAGCGGAGTGAAGATGTAAATGCTGGCCGCAGCTGTGTGTAAAGAATGTGTTTTTCTCAGCACTGAGGGCTGAGATGATGAGGGTTGATAGCTGGTGTGATACTCAGTTGGAGTGCTGCTATTCTCCTCAGGGGTTGAGGTCTGTTTATCCCCCCTCAGTCGCTACACGTGGGCTCTCAGTGCTTCGAACTGCACACAAGGACATTATAAACAAACCTGCAGACACACCATGCACCAGCTTTCTTTCTGCTGCTTTGTGCTGTCTCTTCTTGTTTTCATTGATGTACAGTATGAGTCAGTGTTTGCAGCAAACAGGCATTATAATGTTTTTGCTGGTTTCTAACAAAAAGTAGCTCTCCACATTGAAGCTATTTAAGGGACGTTTTTGATATCGGAATGATTTTGCAGTATGTGGCAGTGGCTGATACAAAAAGTGGGAAACTCAATTAAACATGAAGCATTGCTTTGGTTCAGTTAATAAAGCATTATTTTGTATTGCATAATTTACTATTAATATGGCTAATGGAACAGAAAGTTGAAAACAACTCTTATGTAACTAGTAATGATGAACCATGGTTTCTAACTTGAGATTTTAGTTTAATAATGTCATGTAAAATGGCATGCACGGACTTTCTGGCCCTGAATGTTTTTTGTTTTTTTTATTGACAAGAACTGTCTGAACAAACCAATTTGCTTAATGAATTGGACTTTCTACTTAGGAGAGAGAGACATTATGTGTTTAATTATTGCTTTAGCTGCCTTGTGACCTTTTTGGAGTAAAGTAGCTTTGGTTATTTCTATGCATTTATTTAGTACTTTGAGAAACACTTTAGACCCAGACTCAAATCTTGCCCTGGAAGTCCAATGCACTGCAGAGTTTAGCTCTAACCATAATCAAACAAACCTGAGCATGTTAAGCAGTGTCCTCAGGATCATTAGAAAATAACAGGTATAGGTGAGTTTTATTCAGGGTTGGACCTAAACTCTGTAGTGCATTGGACCTCCAGGGCAAGATTTAGGAGACCTTGCTTTAGACCACTGGTCTCAATTCCTGGAGGGCCACAGCTCTGCACAGTTTTGCTCCAGCCAGCTCCAAATCACACCTGCTTGGAAGTTTCTAGTGATCCTAAATACCTTGATTAGGTGGATCAGGTGTGTTTGATTAGGGGTGGAGTGACTTGGAGCTGGTTGGAGCTAAACTCTGCAGAGCTGTGGCCCTCCATGAACTGAGTTTGAGTCCACTGATTATATGATTAGATTTTCCTATTTAATTATTTTTGTTATCAATAATCTAATGCACATTAGATTGGTTTGGGTGACATTTTCCTCTGTTTGTTAAATGTTTCTTGGATTATTTTAACGTAGTGTGTATTTATGCATCTGCGCATTGTCTGAGTTTTGGCCATGTTTTATGAACAGGTACAATGAACCCTGATTCATTTGGCTTTCTGTTTTACCTACTGGTGGTTATCTGTACATTTTAAGGTAAAAATCAGATTTTGATACTGATAAATTAACATTATATTAGTTAATGAAAAATATAGTATTAAGCATATATATAGCAATACCAGAAACATTGTCACCATATAATTTTACTGTACATTTTTGGCAACCACAACTGCTGTTTCTTTTTTTTTTTTTTAATCTTAAATTTAACAGAATATTTTTTTACAATTTGGAAATACTGTGGATATTATACACGTCTTTGGTTCTTTACCAGTGTAAAGTCAGGCCAGAATGATATAAGCTGAGATTGAAGATTTCCTCCATTTTAAAGATAAGTGCTTCACGTGTAGGCAGCAGATATCAAAGGCAGGAGTCAGTCTGTTATGGCATGACCTGATGAAATTCCTCACATGCAGAGCCGACCGTGAACAGGATATTATGTGTATCGTGTCTGCATGTTCCCTCTGCTCTGCATGTGGGCTGATACAGTAGGTGCTAATATATGCTAATAGTCTAGCACTGAAGAATATAGAAACACTCATACTCATTCCACAAGCGTGGATGAAGACATACTTTCTTTGTAATGGTTAAGTGCTTCTTTTGCACATACATGGGATTGAGTGTGCTATCCCTTAGAGAGGATGGAATCGAAATGAAAAAGAAATGAAGAAATTATGAGTAGGTGTTATAGGTTGATACAAGTGTTGTCAGTAGAAATGTCTACTGTTTTTAATGCCATGTGGGAAAATCTGCCACAAAAATAGGGACATACAATTTGAACGGTTAATTCAAAAGGTAATAAATTACCTTTGACCATAGTAAAAAAAGGATGTTCTTATCAAATGAATCTCTTGTCTGAAATGTGGTATCTCTGAGGGTGATTATATTATAATAGAATGTTGCAATAATGATAATACATTAATAATACAATAATATTAGTAATACTATGATTTTTACAGAAAAAATGGACTTATGATACAACTGCACTGTAAAAAAAAAAAAAAAAAACATTCATACAGTACATTAATTGTTTTTCAAGCAGTAGTAAAATAATCTTAAAATCTTTAGTTACCGCCTCAAGCTTTTATTTTGGCCACAAAAAAAAACAAGCTGCAGGAAAGCCTTTTATATTTCTGTGACTACTGGTTTACAAACACTTTTCATTACAAATGTAGTGACTGCTGTAATCGTCTGTCCACGAAAATGTTGGAAATAATACAAATGCAAATAGGTACAGCATAACTGGAGCACACCGAATTGCCAAATGCATGTTAAACTCACAGATGCAGAGATGGAGTTCACTGCATTTACTGTGAACTGATCCACTCTGAGACCGTGAAAACACTGGATATACACTAATATTTTTTAAAACAGTTAAACAATCTTAAGCAAGTCTTTTCTGTATATGCTAAATGTTATGCTATTTATATAAGTATTCAGTCACTGGTGTTCATAATCACATTTTAATGATGAAACAAAGTTAGATGTATCTTATGAGGACACATGGCCTGATGATTCATGCAGATACTCTGGCATGTTGTGTAGTGATGATTATGTGCAGGTGACCTGAGTTTACTGTAGCTTTTTCTGACTTCCAATTGGTTCATTCATCTTTCCTGTCACTTCTACACCTTCTTTTGAAATTATAGGCAATATAAGAATAATTTTACTGTTGGGTGAAAGCCAAGCCAGACTGTGTGACATCTTTTATGTCACGCTGTGTGATATGCAGTACTTCTTCGTTTAGACTGGTCACGAATGTCAGCGCTGACTGAATTTTTACCAGTCTGAGACTGTTCTGATATCCTCATTTACATGTGAAGTTGAAGTGATATTGTGCAATCGGTTGCATAAATGCTGCCAATATGTAAGGCAAAAAAAGGAAAAAAAAAATGGTTCCAAAAGGGGGATTATTTCTATGTCTTTTAACACTGTAAAGAATCTTTTTTTGAGTAATGGAAAAATTCCATGGATGTTAAAGATTCTTCATGGAACCATCAATGGCAAAAAAGAATGTTTATTTTTAAGAGTGCAGTCAAAAATAAATACATAAATAAATAGATATTACATTTATGACTGATGGAGATAAGCTGATAATTATTTTAATGTTATGGGCAATACGCGATAAAGTGAAAGTAAAATTAGACAGTTTGAAAATAAATGGATTTAGTATAACATCATTATTAAATTATGAATATTTTTAAAGATTTAAGTGACGGTGAATTAATACACAGTTACATAACCAAAAATGGTTTATTCCTCTTGTATTATTTCCTCTATGACCATCATCTAAAGCCAGAACAGAGTAATACAAATTTAATTCTGCAAGTCTTAAGCTACCTTCACATCCCAAAATGCAACACCTCAGTTAAGAGCATGAGAGAGGACAACCACCACTCTGTAATGTTGGTAACCATTTCCATCTTTTTTGATTCTTCCTATGATTGTGTATTGACCACAACAGCACTCGGTAATTATATGGTTTCGATCGTGTATTTTAGATGTGGTGAGTCACAGTGCTTCCCTGTGGCGCTGTCTGTGATTTTGACTCTGTGTCCTCCTGCGCTCCTCTCTGCTGTGACTCATTTGTAGTATGCTGATGCCATGAGTATTGAGTTTTCACTTACATCCGGCAATGACCCTGCTCCGGGGCTCTCACTGCTGTCGACGGTTGGGGAAAATGTGTTGTTTTCTTATAGTGCTTTTTTTCGTGTAGTGCCAAAAGTTGTATTTAACACAGTCCTTGGGTTGCAGAGGTGGGTAGAGTACCCAAAAACTGTACTCGAGTAAAAGTAATAGTCTGAATAGTTACTTGAGTAAGAGTAAAAAAGTATTGGATAAAAAACTGCTCAAGTGGTTAGCTACTAGTTACTTTGGATCATATACTGAATGCCTATAGTCTACTTTTATTTAGATATATTGTAAAATAGTAATATATAGTTTAAAAAAAAGTAATAAAATTGTTATATATATTATACACACACACACACACTAGAAAATCATAAAAATAATAATTGTTGATTATTCGCTTGAAAATATAATTGCTATTATTAATTATGATTTTCACAATTTACACTGAATGATGTTTTTACCATTGTTTGAAGCAACTGCATGCCATTTTTTTACATGAATATAAGTTGAAGACACTAACTGAAAAACCTTTCTTGCTTAACAGTATTAAGTCTCAAATGTCAATTATACATTGGATTGGTTTATTCTTTAAATAAAAAGCAACACATTTTTTTTGTATTTAATTTTTTATGTCATATTTTTTTTTTATTTCAGTGATGCAAATAAGAAATTTCCTCAGCCTTTAGGCTTCCTCAGCCTATGTGGGCCTTTATAACCTCTGACACGGAGAAGAGTTAAAATATTTCACACGACCGCTACTGAACATGTGAACATAATGAAACAAATACACATTTATGGAACTTCCTCCGTCTGTTCTGCAAAATGTAAACAAATGTTATGTAAGTGTAATTATTAATTGTGTCTAACGTTAGGCAAAGGCATTCTAGAACAGGTCGAGCGCCCCTGCGAATCAGCGTGTGCGGCAGGGAACTGAACGAATTGTTCAAAATGATTCGCGAGCCAGTTCACTGGTTTGCCAACTGGTTTGATCAAGCCTTTGAACAGGAATGACTCAAAAGAATGAATCATTCATGAGCGAATGGGCATCGTTCATTACCCAGAGAAAAGTAAACGGTGCGTTTGGGATAAATGGAAGCATTTTTAACTTGCGTTTTGCATTTTTAAGAGCGTCACCCACAGTAACGAAGTAAAAGTACCGTTTCTTTCACTAAAAATTTACTTGAGTAAGAGTAAAAGTACCCATTTTTAAGTATACTCTAAAAGTATTAGTTACCCAAAAAATTTACTCAAGTAAATGTAACAAAGTAAATGTTACTCGCTACTACCCACCTCTTTTGGGTTGTAAGAGCTGGCGGCCTTCTCCATGACTGTACGCTTTTGTACAACAAGCTAGGGCTACTTGAGTTTTATTCGGATCTTCTCCGATAATTGCTGAAGGCTTATAAGCTTTACAAAGCAAAACGGACCAGTGAAAATAGCCCAGGGAAGAAGCTCTGGGGTGCCTTTTCTATCTATAGTAAGACTGTTGTCTGGATTTATGATGCTCACTTTTGGTCTAAAGTTTTTTAGTGCTCCCAGGAGCCACCTGCAATGTTGACAGCTTCCTGTTCTGTTCTTTGAAGCACTTTTAAAAGAGGGTGTGTATTTTTTGTTCCCTTCTTTCTTCTCTTGTTCTGTGTCACTCTAAACCTTGTTTTAGTTAAATCAAAGCAGTTTTTCAGGTGACATCATGACCATGCTGTACTAATTAGTTTTAATATGGTCACGACGTGGCCACAATTTCCCCTACACAAGGGAACACATTAAAAAGTAATGAGAACAAATGTTTAATTTGTGCTCATGTTATTTTGTTTACTTCCTCCCTTGTATTATGTATGGGGTTCCTAGATAAATGTCAGGATTATGAAACATTTTGGAGCATACCATGGTAAATGTCTCATAATTAAGTTTTGGTACATGACAGTTGGAGCTTTTGCATAGCTGTAACCTTTTGATAGTTCTTAAAACTATTGGCAGAAGTTCCCACTTTTTGGTGTGTTTGCTCCACAGAATCTAGGAACATATTTAGTTCTAGAAACTCTGGAACTTGGGGGAACTAAATTAGTTCTTTCTTCATAGTAGGGTCTAAACAGGAACTATCAGTGATGTTGTTATAAGTATATGCTGATTACACATACAAAACACTGGCTAACTGTCATTTTTAAAACACTGTCTATAAATATTTACTCCATTAACATGGAAAACGGGATTTACCTGTTGTCTGCAGCAATATAATGATATGTAACACCACAAGTTGTCATAAGAGATTTAGTCAGATTTTTTACACTCTTTTAATCACATACGTTGTGCATTTACATTCCATCTCTGCTGTATCACAGTAAAAACAGCTCTGATCCAGGTGTCCTCGATTCACAGATTGCTGGTATTTGTAAATGCAGAGAATAAAGACGTCACTTTTGTCCACTTCAGAGTTCCTGCTGCCAGTGTGAATGCAGTCAGGAAAGGGCCCTATGGGGAAATTGGTTCTTTAGGAACCATCATGCTGGCTATTTCCTAGAACTCAGTTCTTATAACTATGCACTATGAAAGCACCTAGTATTACAGTCTGGTACCATCACTGTACATTTTACACACATCACAGTTACTAATTACTACAGCATTACCAACAACAATGTGAAATAACCAGCAATTTCACTACCACACTAGTAATAGCAGCCCAAATGTATTTTATTTTGTCTAAATAATAGAAACACATGTGCATGTGAAGATGAGAGATGTCTAAGTGGGAAAGAAGAAGTTCTACTCTACTGCTGCTGATGGAACTAGATATTAAAGCAGTAGGGGGTATAAAGCAGTAAGCAGCAGGGGTTTTGAATGTCAAAAAGTGAGATACTGTTAAGAAACAGACATTTCTTGCATAATGGGTAAATGTTTTTACTTTTTTTGTGAGTAGAAGCTCGAGAGAGTGAGTTTCAGAATTAAATTCAGAAAAAGTTAAGCAGGAGGATGATAGGGCCGATTCAGACATTCTCATGCCCTTGTTGTCTTGGCAGTGTGTTTGTGTGTGTAAGTGTGTGATTAGGGCTATAATTGGGCTTTGATGATCACATCACTGCTGATATGAAGATGATGTGCCATTCAGGAATATCTTTGGAATATCACATTGTGTTCATCCAGCTGAGTTTAACATTTCCTTCAGTTGGTCTTACACTTACACTTACAATAACAAGCACTTTGTCAAAATCTTCACTTGCTTGAAAAGCAATCCCCCGAAGGCAGGGAAGACTGATCCGGCTGCGCTCTTTTTGTTTTCTAGATGATTCTTTTCCTTTAATCACCTCACGAAATAGGATTAAATGAGAGTTTTTGAAGATCAGATCTAAATTAAATCCAGCCCTCACACCTTGCTTTAAAAGATAAGTGTGCCGTAAAGCACACACAGAGCTGGAGTCATGAAAAATGCATGCTTGCTTTATCTTGATTATCCTGTGTCACACACAGTGCATTGCATAAAATGTTTTTTACATTGTGTTTTATGCAGCTGTATAGAATAGCATTATTGATATGCTTCTGTGCTCTATACCACCTATTGTAATGTTCCTGAACATTTCACAATGAGAAGTAAAGATCTTTTTATCGCGCTGTGAAGCACTCTTTAGTTTAGGCTTGTAGCTAAAGGTCTGGGCAGTGATTAGGGATGGAAATAGAAAGAAAAGTAATGATTCTTGTTCAAATGTACAAAGAACGTTTCTTCTTTTGGTGCTTTTCAGGGAGCTTAATTCATCATTTTAGGCATAGCATGAATTCTGTGTTTATTTCAGGTTTGGACATAACAAAAGTAATGAATTGCTTGTAAGGTTCAGTCAGCATGATTTAAATGTGAGTTGTTTGTTAAAGTCTGAACTTATAAAACTATACATGCACATTTCCTACGCATTGTTTTGAAACTTTAGGTGCGGCAAGGTTGATTGAAGACTTTATTCATTACATATTGTGCTCTCTTATTCTGAGAAATGGGTCCAGATAAGTTATTTATGTCTCGCTATACTTGTGTAATTGCCAGGTGAAATTGAACGTCAATTCTTATATCAGCACACTGCGTTTAATTTGCAGCTGTCAGCCAATAAACACACTCATGTGATGTGCTAAGAATAGCCTGCGACTGCAAAAAGGAGAGAGGTTGTTTTAATATGTAGTTTCTGTCTGTCTTCAGAGAGCGTTTTCACAGAAACGAGAGCAGGACTGATTGAAAAGCGCTGTAAGATTTTCCCTCTACTGAAAGACAAGTGGACAGGCAATTTAGACTCCTACATTCATTCTGTGGGAATCAGAGAAAGGAAAGTACAGAAAGGGAAGGAAAAGACATTGGAAGAGTAGGAGAAGAGGTGATGAAACCGGGTGGAAGAAAATGTGTGTGGTGGGCACAGAATGTTATTTTTATATCATGGGAGCCCCTCATTTGCACCTGCAATTTAACTACATTACAGTCAACTATTTTGGACCTGCAATTAACTACATGCAGGATTTTCATGGGTCCTTAAAAATTCTAGAAGTTTTGATCCAAATTTAAGGCCATAAAAAGTCTTTCAAGAGATCTTAAAGGGTTAGTTCACCCCAAAATTAAAATTCTGTAATTAAGACGTAAGGAGGAAGGAAGACGTAACTCAGGGGAGAAGAATGGTAGAGTAAATTGTTATTTTTGTTTTCTTTGTGCAAAAAGAAGTTTTTATGTAGCGTTGGAAAACTGAAGATAAACCATGATGTCACATGGACTGTTTTACTGATGTTTCTATGTTTTTTTGGACCAGGGAGCATTTAGGTTGTGTTGTTGACTATACAGGGTCAGATAGCTCTCTGATTTCATCAAAAATATCTTCATTTGTGTTCTAAAGATCTTACGGGTTTGGCACGATATGAGGGTGAGTAATTAATGACAGAATTTTCATTTTGGGGTCAACTGTCCCTTTAAGTTTATGGCTGGAATGACAAGAAGTGTGATATGGCTTAATGTAAAATATATTTATATATTAGTCTATTTATTGTATCGATTGATAATAATTCTTTAAATAAATATCATATTTGATACTTTTGACCCATCAATTTCCTTAAAAATGGCTTAAAGGCTCAAATTTGAAGTTTGTCATTCTATACTTTCTGTTTTTGTAAAAACCTGTATCTGAACTGTACACCTAAATCATGCTTTTTACAGTCATTTTACAGTTTAATATGTTAGACATGTTAGACTTACCCCACTTATATAGTGTTTTTTTTTTTAAAAAAAGATCTTAAAGTTCTTAAAAATTCTTACATTTAAAAAAAAAAGTTGTAGAGTTGTAATTCATAGTTATTTTATTAATTTTATTTAGCTTTAATTATTTTATTAATATTAATGGTAGTTTTTTAATTTATTTGTTTATTTATTTTTTAAATTTCAGTTATTTGTCAAGGTGATAGGGCTGGGCGATTTGGCTGAAAACTGCATCATGATATCAGTGTTTCATATCGGTCGATATCGATAATTATTGATATTTTTTATGACCCATTTAAAATAAGGACCAGGAGAAAAATATATTACATTTTTATTAAATACAAACATTTTTATTTTAAACTTAACCTTCCTCTGATCATAATCCCCTCAGTTATTAAGACAGAAATGTCAACAACCATGGAAAACTCAAATAATTAAAATGTAAACATAAGTCTAAAGTACTTTCGGCCAGGAAGAACATAGCGTGGGTCAAGCACGTGTATAAGCTTTTTTATAACCTGGCTTCTTGACAGTGCTAAGCGGAAGCATGTCTTTGGCTATATGATATGCCACTGCCTCCATTATATCTTTGTACCGGTTAGATTCTTTGTCATAAGGCACTGATGCAGAGTACCTCTCCATGCTGGTCTGCTGCTTGTGCGGTGTTGCAGCTACAGATGTTGTTGGTTGATGTTGTTGAATACGGCTGTGCTCCAAAGGGTGAGCGCGGCTAAGGTGGTACATCAAGTTCGTGGTATTACCAGTCTTGGCGAAGGTCTTGCATAATTTGCAGACGACATTGGTCTACAGTCAGACTTATAATATCCAAAAAACTGCCATACTGGCGAGCTCATCACGTGTCTATCGCGATACATATCGTTATCGTTTTATCGCCCAGCCCTACAAGGTGACATTTTTAATTTCTACATTTTCTCAAGATTTTTATTATCTTTAAATTATTCATGTACATATTGTTTTTAGATTTTATTTTAATTAGATTTGGTTTGAGTTGAAAGTAAATGTTACGACAATACATTATCATATGAACATGGATATTAGTTTAAGTTTCAGAAACTTTTACTTCATAAATAATTTCATGCTTCATTTCAAGTTATACATGACTTGAGGTTCAGTAACAGAGTACATTCAGTGACGGATTTGTTATGAAACCATCTCTTGAACAGTTCACTGAAAGAACCAGCTCATTTATTTGTGAATCATGTGTATCGCAGTGTGAAACACAACGCAGTAAATTAGTTTCCTCGCCATTATTTTGTGCTACGTGGTCTGTTTATCTCATTACATTCAATTCACTCTCACAACTTGGGCATAATATTATTTCTTTTCTTTTCAGCAGTGGTGAAGTTCCAGCACTAAAAAGCAGTGCAGAAAAGATTGTTCCTCAGTGCTGAGCATCGTGATAGGCTGCAGATACAGTATGCTGCATAAAACAACAGATTTAATGTTCAGTGTGCATCACCTGATGGGATTTGGGCTCTGATGTGTTGCAGGATGGCCCGTTTAAAGTGGAAACGGAAGATCAATCTTTAGGGGACTGGCACAGCTGCCTATTACTTTTGCCCCAGCCTATCAAAGCAAGGAACTTCTGTGATGCAATTTCAATATATGAGGCAATACGGGGCAAGCCAAAAGTGTCCGCCCACTTTTTCTGCAGCTTTGGTTCTGGAAGTATTTTTCTCACTCATCTCCACAGGGATTGGAAAAACTTTCATTGAAGAGTTACGAATCAGACTAAACATTACTGGAAACTGGAAAAATGAGTGCTTCAGGGAATGAACCACTATCCAAACCTCAATGCTTTTACTGTTTTTATTAAACACATGGGAGTCGAAACAATTGTCTTTTTTTCCCATGCAATTAATAAACGCAAAACACATTGATTTTTCAGTGTGAATAACTAATGAAGTTTACAAAGATTCAGTCGATTACATGAAATCAAACACAAAACAGGACACGATTATTGGAATGAACCATTATTCCATGAAGCTTTGCGAATTATGTAATTTTATCTGCTAATTGCAAATGATAAAACCACAATTCTACATTTAAAAAATAATAATTTAAAGAATAAAAACAATGAGCTACAGTACTGTGCGAAAGTCTTTCCATTATTTTTGTCATTAATTGTAATAATGCAGTGAGATTATTGTCTGCACAAGGAGTCTGACAACAGCCAGTGCTCC
>JAUMHE010000044.1:5636217-5650764 GCA_032359235.1 Enteromius mattozi | reverse complement strand
TTCATTCAGTTGTGTTGGTGTTGTTGGGTCATTGATGTTGGTATGTTCTGTTCGTGTGGATTCCCTGCTTGTATCTGTCTACGTGCCATTGGATTGATTAAAAGGATTTATATCACAGTACTTTGTATCAATGTTCTTGCTCCGCCACAGGCAGACCGTGACAGTTGCAGAAAGTCAAAAATCTTCAGATTGTTACAGAGGAGCACAGATTGCTTTAAAGCCAGGTAATAAATTCGATCATTAGGTCAGCACTTGAATCTCTGTATCGTTTAGTGGTAAATGAAACCTGAATAACACATCTTGTTTATTTTTTTTTTAAGAACTACTAAGTTCTTAAATTATTTTTCTTTGGGCAAGTGTTACCTTGCCTCAGGCACCAAGTGAGGCTGGGCTAAAGCTCTTGCCCCCTCAAAAACATAGACACATGATGCTCTTGTCAAAAGTGAAGTTTCTGCTTTAGAGTTGGCTTTAGAAATGCATCTTCACCTCAAGACCTCAGACTGAAATGGTATGTTTTGACCGCAGACCACGAGAGAATTTTCTGTTTGAGGGGAGACTCCCTGGTGTCTGCTTCTGTCATTTTGTGTTTAATGATAGAGTATTTTGTTGGATTCGGAGCTCAGTGTAAGCGATTGTGTTGTCACGTTGTGTTGAACATGACCTCGGTTTGTTATGGCCTCCTGTAAAGTACTGCGGCTTCTTTTGGCCTTGTCTATGTACATTTAGGTTTGTTTGTACACTATTCTGGTCTGCTGGGTTGACATTTGTGTTTATAGTATTTGTCAGTATAGTTATTTCAGTATCATTATACATTACATGTTCTGAAAATAATTGTTTAGATGGATTTAAACTTTGCTGTAGGCTTTTTCTTAATGCAAAACCCAGTATCTATTTCTGAGTCATTTCTCAACAGGCTTTGTAAGATCTGCCCTGTATAACAATAAGTTCTAGATTCTGTTCATTTAACAAAGAACACATTAATTTGCGTCCTCTGGGAAGTATAACATACAATAATTATGCAGCCTCAGAGAGTCTCAGTCTCAGATCAGTCAGAGATATTATCATCAGGGATGATCATTTTTAATTAGGATCCATTAAGTGACTGTACTCATACATTATGCATGTGTCTTTAATCGCAGTAAACAGCCTATGGCATGACAGGTTAAACCACAAGGGCATGACAGAGATTGCAGTATCACTGGAAAAAAAGAGTTATTACTGTTAGTAAGGCGGAGGAGGTGTGATGGGGGCCGGATCCTGCCCAAACCCCCTTATTAGTTCATTTAAAACACAAAAACAAGTTTGCATAAACATGCACTTGTAAAAAAGAGGTGATCAGACAACTTAAGAAATGAAGGCAACAGTTTGCATGGCTTGTTTTCCAGTTGGTGGGAGCTCCAAATAGGGCATGGCTTCCTCCCATTGACCCAATTTTTTTCTTCCAGTCAACTTCCGCCCCACTGATGATTCTAAAGATTTTATTGGTTGTGTCTATCACAGTGTTAATTTCCTACATTATACTAACCCCTAAATCTACCCTACACCTGACCCTAACCTTAACCAGTGAATTTGGTGATAAATAGTGTGGTAAAGCCAGCCAATTGTGAAAGTCTTTGTGCAGAGAGACCCCACCCCATTTTGGAGGTTCTGCCCATTTTTGGAGTTTTCCCCCTATTTTGGAAGGCTCTGCTCTGCAGTTATACCCACTTGGTATAATCTGCAGTCATTATAAATGTTAAGTATCTCAAATTTTGTTTTTCTTAATCGAAAAGGTAAATACGATGCTAAAAATGACTAAATCAACAACAACAATGTAAATAAATTTTGCTTACAATAAAAAAATGCAGCCATTTTAATTATTCATGCCCCAGTGCATTCTGGGAAAGGGAAGTGGGAACGGATAAGACCCATTTGAGCTAACTTTAATCATTAAAGTATTAAATTAAAGTCTCTAATTAGCCTATTGGTTTGACATATTAAAATGTTATTAATTTGACCTACGAGAAAATTTTTAGTGTATATTATTATCAGCCACAGATAGATTTTTTTTTTAAATTTTGTCAACATTTTTTTCTTGCACTAATTTATGTGAACATTGTAAATTCAAACATGATGAAATGGACCTGAGAGAACTGTACTCTTACTGGTGGCTGAAAACATCATCAAATAATCTAAATGAATAATAAATGAACACACCAGGGATGGGATGTGTATCTCTTTGTGAATGATGCCTGTTCCAGTTCTGCTGTGGGTCTGTTTATTATAGCAGAGGACTGTGTCACACGTTCATGAAGTCATGGGAGTACATTGAGTGGATGTGTATTTCCCTCCGAGGAATGACCTACATTAGCCAACCTCAATCAATCTGTCTCAAACATTACGCTGTACTTTTCCTATCATTGTAACTGAATGAAGTAGTCTACTTTGCCGTAAGTTAGTAATGCCAACTCTGATCAATTCATTGGATGAATTTACTCAAGCTTACATTTATTGTGTGTGTGGATTGAGAAGAACTGAAAACTGTTTCCACTCAGTTTTTGTGGATATCACATATTTGCTTTCATCATAGTTGCATCATAGACATAACTTAAAACCTTAAATGTGCAGTGACTGTTAATTAGGAATTTAGTTGAACCAAAAATTAAAATTCTGTCATTTTTACTCACCCTCAAGTGGTCAATTTTTGATTTTCTCCTGCAGTGAAATGTTAAGGTTTCAAAATCCTCAAAGACATGATAAATGTAAACCATATGTCATTTAATCTAAGTCCTCTGAATATTACGAACATGTTTAATTAAGGCATTTACTAAAATATGATGAATATTGATTAAAGTAATGTTAAAAATGATGAGGTAATATTAATACAAATCTTGGGGAGGATAAACAAAATTCATATGGGTTTGGAACTAAATCATGGTGAGTAAATGATGGATGAACTATCCTTTCGAGCAACATTTTGCAATTATGTGTAGCCGAATATCAGCATGCTTTTAAAAATGACTTTTCTTTTTACCCTTGAAATTGCAAATATAACACCACCTAATGCACTTAAAAATGATGAATAAGAAAAGTGAGCGCAAAATTAACTGCATTTAGTGTTGAATTCATAGAGAATTAATTGAAGTTAATAAGCATTAGACTAATATTTAAAGCTACTAAAAACCCTAGAAATATTGCTTCTGTTTATCAGATTTACATCAGGTACGTGATACAGGTAGTGTGCTTTTAAAAATATACAAATTATTATGGTTAAAAGAACAACTTTACATCTGGCTATCTCATTGCTTACAGCCAATATATTCATTCTTTTTGATGAAATGCAAATACAGAGACAGGCTAAATTAATTTGGCCTTCAACTTGCTGACCATTTTCAAATAAAGTCTGAAATTAAAATGTGAGAAAATAAAGACTCAGAAGTGCAGTTCACTGCAGTCAGAGAGAGACGTGTGTGGAGCTGCGTTGGTTATCAACGATGTTACAGCTCTGTTTGCATGGCAGTATCTCTCTTTAATCATCTGATTGATATTTTAAATCTGTTTCCTGGTGCTTCAAATAAACTTTCCAATTGGAAGTGTTTTCTGCAAGCATTTTCCATTATCTGTTCCTGACACCAATTCTGACATAGCTAAATGAGATGCATTGAAGTGAATGAACAGTTTGCAGCGCATGAATGTTCAAAGTTGATCTATTTCTCATTGTCTGAATATTCAAATCATTGCAGTACCTCTTTTGCTTCAGGATATGTAACTTCACTGGCTGCCATTCAACATTTTATGGATGTGGATCCATGAAATTGCACTGCGGGCTTTTAAGATAAATTAGATTGAACAGCAGCACATGCATATGTGAAAACATCCAGCTCATTTTCTGCAAATTTTAGTCATTTTAGTGCGAGTTATGTAAAAGCTTCTCAGGTCGACGCTGTTGTGTAAACAAACCTTATTATTACTGCTAAAACTCTCTTCATATTTTCGACAAAGTATTAGACAAATGTTTCATTTTTTGATTCACACACAAATTTAAAAGATGCTCTTGAATGAAACCGGATCAAAAGAGGCAAGAAGGCACATAAAATAAGGATGCTTTTCCAGTGAACACCAAAATCCCTTTTTGTATAATAAGTGTATGTGTGTGCCGGTCTCATTGGTTAGCGGGGGTAAAGCCTGTTTGAAGGCAGTGTAAATCAGACAATGTTGTCCTTTATTGCCTATTAATGATGACAGGCCTTAACCCTGGTACATTATTACTGAAACCTCGTGTCTCTCTGTATCAGTAACCTTTAAAAGAGAGGTAGGCTGAAGATAAGAGAGAATGAAGTGAACACTTTTATAATGAAATTTAATTTATTTTCTCTGAAAATGAGGCTGTCCTTTGTCCTTACGTAAAGAGCATGTCTGTGTCTGTGCGTGTGTGTGTGTTGTCAGGTTGTTAGAGCAGCACTTGAAGATGATGGCTCTCTGAGCCTTTTGGGAACTCCGCTAGACAATTTCAAACAAC
Source organism: Enteromius mattozi (assembly GCA_032359235.1). NCBI lineage: Eukaryota > Metazoa > Chordata > Actinopteri > Cypriniformes > Cyprinidae > Enteromius > Enteromius mattozi. The sequence continues at coordinate 5,646,266 of JAUMHE010000044.1, read as the reverse complement.
TTTCCTTCCAATATCTCACCATCAAATAATAACCTTGGTCTGGCTTCATGAAACTATATGTGTGTGGGTGTATTTGTTTATCTATTTTTGTGTGTGCGAACATGATTCTGCAGCAACAAAGTGAGCTTTACCTTCACAAAAGCGTCTGTTCACATTTTTAGACTTGTACTATGTACGCAAAATCGCAGAAGCACAAATACTCTTTCTACTGACAGGTTAGATAGTAATCTACTGGTTTTTATGTGCAAGATATTTCATGTGGTGCTGGCTGGTACATTGTGGATATGTATTGTCACCTATTAGTGGGTTTTCAGACTTCTTAATGTTAGTGCTTTTTTGATGTAAAATAGCAGTGCTAGGGTTACAATCACTGTTATTTGTGTATTTATAGTAGCATTTCTGACTTTTCTGCTTCTTCAGCTGTACAGATACAGGTTCTCCCGTTGTCTTATAGCTAGTAAAACACGATAGTAAATGTCTGTATAGTGCATTGCTCTTTGCATCACCAAACTATACGCTAGTATCGCATCACTTACCCCATGTTGTTACAAACCCATAAAAGCTTTGTTCAACTTCAGAACACAATTTAAGATATTTTGGATGAAAACCGTGAGGCTTGTTACTGTCACTACAATTGACTGCCAAACAATTACCACTTTCAAGGTCCAGAAAAGTATGAAAGACGTTGTCTACATGCTCCAGCTGCCATCAGTGATTCAACTGTAACTTTATGAAGTGATGAGAATACTTTTGTAAAGAAATAAGAAATAACAAGACTTTATTTAACAATTTGGCACCGTAACGTCACTGTAGCACCTTTTTGGAGAGTGTTTTTAGACCTCGACCGTGTTCATTACTTGGCAGTCAATGGGACAGTCACCAGCCTCCTGATTTTACTCAATAATATCTTAAATTGTGTTCTGAGGATGAATGAAGCTTTTACAGGTTTGGAATGACATGTAAGTAAGTCAATAATGACAAAATTTTCATTTTGGGGTGGATTATCCCTTTTAAGGTAAGGTAGGCAATTTTGGAAAGGCTAGCAATGGCAATGAAAGCATAAGATCCCAACGTCCCTGCAAATCACTCTTCAAAGCCACGCCTTTAACAAAATACATGAACACGCACAGTCAGATCAGCAGCTAGTCAGTGTCACAATGAGAGATGGCATTGATGAAGAGGTGAATGTAATGCTGTCAGATTACCACTTCTCATTCACTGGTAAGAAAACATTACAGTACAAAGCACATAATACTGCAATAACAGCCTATCATAGTCCTCATAGATAATCCATGAACATGATCCTATGCTTTCCAAAAGAAATGAATGCTAGAGGCAGTAAAACTCTGACACCTTTTATTCATTTTTACACAAATTTACTTCGATTAATAAAGCGTAATTTTCGCACAGTTATTATCATTATTATTGTCTTACTTTTCTTATTTTCTTTTAAAAATGCTTACAAATTTTAAGAGCAGCTGACGAGTAACAATGTTTCAGCACAGATTTGGACTTTGAACCCTGGCTAACAAGCAGATACATCGCAAGCTCGTGCAGCACTGTTTGAATGCCTTTACACTGCCGAAATGTTTGCTGCATTAGCGCTCGCCTATATTTGATCACATCATTTGACCACGTCATTGTTCAGTATAGTTTATTAATCTTTTCGGTTACACCAATAGAGCTTTTTTTTTTTTCGCTATTTTCGTCCCAACAATTTTGGTTGCCGGACATTTGGTGCATCCCTAGCTAAAATGTACCAGAGAGTCAAAGTAAGTTGTATGTCATCTATTTCTTTAATTCCGTTTTTAATTTTATAATACTTAAGTGAAAAAACACTCAGTCGAGAACATAAATTCTTTATTTGGCTCATACACCCACAGATGATTGTGCAACATTCTAGGAAGAAAACTAGGATATGTTTAAAAGGCTGTTTATGGATCAATATATTGTGGCGTGTAGTGAGAAGATGAAAAATGGAGGCGCTGGAGGCAAGAGGACAAGACAAATCAGGACTAAGAAATCAAAGTCAAACTCTCATTAAAGGATCAACTCCTGTCTCTAAACCTTGGGGAAAGATGAATTCTCCCTCCACACGCCTGTGAGTTTATCATTACAACTAACAGGCTCCTTCAGCAAAAAAAAGATTGTTTTGCAAAATTTAAGATGAGAGCTAAAAAAAAATTAACAGCACCTGCTGTTTACAGACTGCGGTTCAAGGTCTTTCAGTTGAAAATATGGCTGTGTGAAAAGCTTTTTTATACAGTCAGTTAAACAGGTTCATAAAATTTGCCATCAGAACTACTATAAATTGCTTTAAGTAATGACCCCCTGGGCTTAAAACAGACAGTGATTCATCTTTGTTCATTAAATTCTCCTCTTCTTAATGATTTATCTGTTTTTATGTTGAGATGTTAAAGACAATGAAAGTCAAGGAAAGTTGCCACAACTTACTTAAGCTATTTGTAGATTGTCATTGACGTTTAACATTTCGCTCATGTGAAATACGACTGACCAGATCAGCTCAGTTTCTCAGCTGTATGCTTTTCTCATTTATAAAATATCAGGGTGACTACATTGTGTTTTGGCGGGGTAAAGTAGGGATGATTAGGAACACAAGGCTTTTTCCGACCCTCTCTCCGAGGAAGGAGAGCTGTTCTGACACGGTATGATCCCACTAAGTGGCTCTGCTGGCAGGGCAGACGTGTCTGTGCTTGAACGATTCAGCTTGTCCACACTTCACTGGGTTCAGGGCTCTGTGGGACCGGGTCACTGTGAGTGAACCCGGGTTGAACTCTCACCATACCTCTATACTCGAGCGAGCGGCAAAACACAATGGAACTAAAGAAGCGCTCTCGCTATAATTACCAAAGCTGTCTACGTGCAAGGGAGGGAGGTTGTTAGGTTTCTACACCATTTACAGTCTAATGTTTCATAAAAAATAGAAATTGCCGTAATAATTCTACTTGGCTATAATGTAACGACAGCTTAAATTTTGATAGGCTATCAGTCATTTAAAAAAGAATTTGATCAAAAGACATTTGTAATATTGAAAAATATTACTGATTACTAAATAAATGCTGATCGTTTAGACTTTTTATTATCTTGAAACAAAATACATCAATGTTTCCACCAAAACAGTAAGCAGTTGATTTTAACATTGACAATAATTAGAAATGTTTTTTGAGCAGTAAATAAGCATATGATTTCTGAAGGATCATGGATGATAATGAATGAAGATCAGAATTCAATTTATTAGAGTACACTTTTCAAGAATATGCTTTATTGTTTCTTTTTTTTTTTTTTAATCAGTTTAATTTGAAGAGACAGTGAAATTTAGCCCTTTATTTGTGTTTTTGACGCGAGAACAGTCCACTCTTTAGGTTTGTACATTAGCATGGACTCACTAACATTAACGTCTGCTTGAGCAAAATTGTAACTTAATGAGTGTAATATGATAACCAGAAAATGAAAGTTTTTTTGCCTTCATTTGGATTGAGGTTGAATGCTTTGGGACATTTTGCTCTGTTTTGTTCGGATTCAAGAAATTGAATACAATAAATTATATTGCCTATCCTCTCAGGATACCTGGAATCAGATGCTTATTAGAATATTATTTATATACAGTATTGACTATTTATTAGTACTTAAAGCACATGTTCTGCATGACCGTATTCTACATCCCTAATCCTAACCAATACCCAAACCTAGCAACTACCTTACTAACTAATTATAAGCAGCAAGTTAGTAGTTTATTGAGACAAAAGTCATATTTAATTGTTTGTTAACAGTGATAATTGGACCTTAAAATAAAGTGTGACCAAAATTTCACATTTAACTCAATGTGTGCTGTTTCTTTGTGAGTTTTGTGAAAATTACTAGCAGTTCATCAGTAAAAATCCAAAGTCAATCCTACATCAAATTGTTCAGGTTTTCTTTCTTATTATTTCTATGCAGGACAGGCAAATATTCTCTAAATATGATTCATTTCCTGTGTAGTCCTCTCTCTGAGGGAACTGATGCCAAGGCATTTTGATTAGTATAACCAAAGACAAAGTCTAATAACTGTCATGAATTACTGATAGAGAAAGATGTGATTAAGTTGTTAGAACAGACGAGCAGAGAATTAAGGGGAGGGGAGATACATAGAGAAGAACAGGTGACTTCAGATGACACATAAGGTCGTGCATGCTGATACAGACAGCCTGTATAAGTGGTGGAGAGTAACCATGGAGACAGCTGCTTTGATGTAAATTTGTTGGTATCCGCACGTGAGCACATAACATGTAGATAGTCATCATTCAATATGACACAGCAGACACTGTATAGCAAAATCTTGTTATTCATGTTTTTTTTGTGTAAAGTGAGTTTATATGTATAGCTATTGCAGTGCATCTGAGCAACTCAAACTTTGGACCTTTGTTTATTGACTCATGCACATGTGGTGCAGACTCACTCACTTTTTATTTGAAATACTACACAATCAGTAATATTTTGAAATGTTATGACAAAGAATCTTAAAGAACTGGTTTCTTTTTGAATGCATTTTAAAATGTGATTTATACCTGCAAAATATTATAGCTGTATTCCAATAACAGGCTCCCATTGTAGCATCTAATCCCATATTGTGTGACAACATAATGCTGTTATGCTGTTTTTTACCTTGACAAAAGCAGCAGAAATGTTTTTTTAAGGCTAAGGTTGGTGTCTATACAAAAATAAACATCCAGTTAAAAGTATTTTCTTTGCAGCCCATTGTTGTCAATGATTTTTCTATGCAATCTTTACACGACAGCCTGACTTATAAAAGTTTTGTTATTCTTGTTATTGTGCTTGTTTTTCTAATGCTATTTGTTCTAATGCTATTTTTGATATTTTGTTTCTAACAAATGTGAGTTAGCCGAACACGAGTTAGCATGTCCCATAGCTTTCACTCTTGAGTAATCTGGGAAACATCTCCAGGGAGCTCGTTTTGTTGGCACAGACCTGCTGGAGCTCATGTCAACAGTAATGATTGAAATTCAGAGGAAGGGTAAATGTCAAACCATGTTTGCTGTCTGCTCTTATTTAGCATTCATGTGCGATAGTTAGAGAGAGAGCTGGTGAAGGTCTCAGCTTTGCTGTCTTCTTCCATCCCGTCTGTGAGTGATCACAGTGACTCCTGAATGCTGGGGAATTAATAAGGGATGTTTCTACAGGATAATATTCCCTTCTTCCAACTGTGCAGGAGTGTGTGTATAAACGTTTGGCTCTGACTGGTGTGTATGTGTGCAGGTAGGATTAGGTCATCTCAGGTAGGATTAGGTCATTTTGTCATTTCAGGATGTTTCAGGGCTATCTTGTCAGGATCTATTTAAATACACTGAGCAGAGACAGAGAATAATGTCATTTTACATCCTCAGCCCTGACGGATTAGTTCACCCAAAAATGAATCGTTTTGTCATCTGTCATCATTTTCTCCAAAACCCGTATGACTTTATTCTTACCTTAAAACATTAAAGGACATTTGAAAAAGAAAAAGTACATGTCGTTCTTTCCCATTCAATTAGAATTTAATAAAGAGGCTATACTACCATTCAAAAGTTTTGGCTTTTTAAAGATTTTTTAATGTTTTCAAAAGTAGTCTCCTTTTGGAGGTAAAACAGTAATATTCTGACATATTTTTTTACTATTTAAATCCACTATTTTCTATTTGCACATATTGTAAATTTAATTGATTTATTATTTATTAAAGAAAAAATTCAGGATTCTTTGATAAATAGAAAATTCAAAACAGCGTTTATTTAAGTAGCAATCTCTTTCTTTTAACATCAATTTAACACTCAAATACAACACAGCTAAAGTTATCCATATGCTTTTTGATTTGTATTCTATGCTTTTAGTCACTGTAGTTTTCCGTGACTATAATTAACGTGGTTATTAACACTATTATTATTGGTACTCTTCCCCTCCATTTAGCTTGAGAACCAAATCATTGAGTCAGTGACTAATTCATTTTTATTAACAGAATCAAACAATTCATTCAAAAGATCATTCATGAATTAGACATCTCTAAAGACGAATACAAAAATAATAGCTAAAGTGGAGTCAGTGAATAGTCATTGATAGTTCAGAGGACATACAGATTAATTTTATGATGCTTTTATGCCATGTCCTCATTCATTTCCTTTTTGTTGAGCGCCCAAGTTGTATGAAAATTCACCTTTTGTGCTCCACGGAAGAGCAAAAGTCACACAGGTATGAACCAGCATGAGGGGCTGTAAATGCTGGCAGAATATGCATTACTTTCCTATTTAATGAACTTTCGTGATCTTCTACACTGTAATGTCGGGTATAATTGCATCTCCTGAGACATAGCTAATTGTGTCTCTTCCTAATTGTAAGTCATTTCCTTTTAATTGTAAGAGCTCAGAGTCTGGCAGGCACATCCCAAACAGTCTTGATCTTCACTCAACTGGTGCTCTGCACTGCTAATGGAGCAGAGGATTATGGGATGCAGTCACATGAACTAAAGATATCCTGAGCTGTCTGGATCAGTGACAGTGCTAATGAGAGGTACTGTGACCACATATCTGCTCTGACGACTGAACCGTGAGCTCTTTGTCTTCACTTCTTATGCACTTTTCTTCTGCACTTTTTTACATGGCTCTCAGGAGTACTTGTAATGACTGGTCAAATGCAGTGCTGAGCAGGCCAATATTATATAATGAGCTTAAATATTAATAGTTGACTGATATCTACTGCAATATATTTGTGCTACTTTTTTTCAAAGTGCAACAAGACTCTCTCCAGGATTAAAAAAACAAAAAACACTACTGCTCAGAAGTTTCGGGTCAGTACAATTTTCTTTTTAAGGTAATTAATTTTTTTTTCAGCAAGGACACATTAAATTGATTGAAAGTGAAAGTAAAAAAATATTACTTGGTACTCTGTTACAGAAATTTCTGTTTCAAATTAGTGATGTTCAATTGACCTTTCTGTTAATCAAAATAATCCTGAAAGAATGTATCATGTTTTACAATTATTATTCTAGCTGTAGTGTTGCTGCCGGCACCATGTTCAGGAGACATGTGTTTCGTGGTAAAAGTGAAACAACTTATTTTGTGCTTCCAAAAGAGGATACAACTAGAAATCAGTGGTTCTGTTCCAGAACAGTTCAACACAAATATTAGAGTGTGTTCAGTGCATTTACGGAAGATAGACTCCTAAAACCAGGAGAGTAGCCTATGCTGGCTGTGCACAGAGACTATAAAGTGGAGCAATTCTACCTCTGTAAGGACAGTCTGGTGCTTCTGACTCACAACCTTTAAGTAAGTTACATTTTCTTATTAAAAGAACCTGTTAATTACAGTTCAAACGCGAATTTTGAGCAGTGAAGGGGAGTGCTTGTTTTTTGTTGTTTCTCTGATCATAAATGCAGACATGGTGTTGTGTTTATAAGACGTGATGCAACGCAATCAGTAATTATGTCCCCACTAGATGCAACAAAAGCTTTGTTTGTAATGTGTTTTATTGTTTTGGTGTCATAACGCCAGGATGCGGCATCACGTTATGGTAAGGGCCATAACATTATTCGGCCAATCATAACACACTGGATAGCTGGCCAATCAGAGTACACCTCGCTTTTTTAGAATGAAAAGCTTTGTACAAATCGACCCGTTTCAGGAGGCGGAGCTTAGCGGAGAAACAAAAATATACAATATATGGAAAATAATGTGTTTTTTGAAACTTAAACCGTATAAACACATTGCATTAGGCCAAAAACACAAAATAATTTTCTTTCTAGCAAAATCATATGATCCCTTTAAAATGGTACTTCATATTGTGCTACATATAAATTAACTGTAAGAAATAGCAGTTAACGCCAAGAAAGTAATTTTTAAATGTCATGTCAGGTATGAACAGCTTCTTAATGCAACTATTCATATTTTCACTTTTTACAGTGCACTTAACTATGCATTAAGAGGCAGATGTGGATAAGCGGGAGTCAATTATGTATTCAGCACGTTTGTTCTCTGCTGAAATTGCAGTGATGACGGATTGACAACACAATGAGGGACGGCTTGGGGTGTGAGCGGCAAAGAAGAGAGACAGAGAAGCACAGATCAATATGCATACTCCATCCAGACAGTTCTGCTGATAGTTTGATAAATGTCATTCTCTCAAACTCAGGCTGAGCAGCTGGTGCAGAGCTCTGCGGGCATGCGGGTGCACTTGTTTTCTGTGCTGATTTGTAATAGACAGTAGGAGATATGAAAATTGAATGAAAACAGCACCAGTGGAGTCATAAAGGATCCACCCCTGACAACCCTGGGAGTGACTCTGATTGGCTGAGGTGCAGGCAAGCAAAGCCTATTATTAAATTTGACTGGTTTAAATTCTGAAGGGCCTTTGGGAGACTGAGACTGATGAGGACTTTATTGCCGATGACCCCAAGAGCTTTTACGCCTCAGTGGCTGCGACGGAGTGCTCCGTAGGCCACCGAGAGGAGAAATCTCTGGCTGATGGATTGATCAATAGGACAGATTTCTCTGAAGGACTGCTATTGAAGTCTAAAGCTGGGAGAAATTTGATTGGTTTAGGACTTTAGTGTACGATTGGTTTGTGGAATAGAGGTTTTATTTGAATGGACGAATCTGACAGGGCAGCATCCCCCTAGATTTCCCCTCAAGCTCTTTTGTCCTAATAAACACATCCTGCCAAGTATATCGATCATCTGCATTCCCAGAACAAGTCAGTGGGTGGCCTTTTTCTTAGGGTCCATTAGAAACACTCCTAATGCACATCTCACTACGACTATATTCAGTCGTAAGTGTTGTTTCCTTGTGGGTGGGTGTTAATACTCTCAGCGACTCAACTCCGTTGAGTTAATGGCTCTTCTGATTTAAAATAAACTTCTGACATTGTCATTGAGTCGCATTGAAGAACTGACAAACTATTATTCTGTGTACATCTGATCAGCAAACACTTTTACATAATGGAAAGGTATAGATCACATGCGATAGCCAGAGCAGCATTTATTACACAGAGCCATATGTCACTAACAAGCTTCTCAAAACCACATTCATAATCATGGACGATATCATCGATATTATGAAAATGTGCTTGTTATAATAAAGTTGTGTGCGTAGCTTCTCAGTGAACTACAGCTCTGTGTGGTAAATGCTGCCCCTCCTGAAAGCATGTGAAAATACCCCATTTAATAACATGTTTTTACTCCAAACTCATTTCATAAATCAGTTGAGTAAAATTTTATTTTAAAATATAATTTACAAATATTTTTAAGTGCCCCAATTATGCCACTTCCAATATTGCCTTTTATGCGATATGTAATGTAGATGTATGTGAATGTAAACAAATCTGCAAAGATATAAATCCAAAAGTGCATAATAAAGTTATTATCTCAGCAAAAAGAAAAAAGAAAAAAAAAAAGAATCGACTCTATACAGTCTAAACGAATCATTAGTAATAATAATTTCCATCTATGTTTTACATTGGCTGGCCATGAAGAACTTGACCCCGCCCACAAACACATAATTTTACTGACGACTGCTTCTCTAATCTCTGAAAGTTCAGCACGGGATTCACAAAACACTTGCTCTTGCAAGATGGTTGAGTACCCAGTTTATTTGGACCAGCTGCTCCACTGAATCAAAACCTGTACGTATGATAAATAATAGATGTCTTGTATTTCCATTGAGCGTTCAAAATACTTTAGTCTATGGCAATGGTCCTACCGTTTAAAACACACTGTACGCAGAAGACCAATCAAAACAGACTGGGCCATCTGACCAACCAGAGCAGAGTAGACTCACGGAAAGGAGGGGTTTAGAGAGAATGGATCTTAGAACTGCTTCGAACGAATCTTTTGACATTTTTCCAAAAAAGCGACTAGCGACAAATCTAGCGACTTCTTGGACAAACCTCAGCGAGTGTCTGGTAGTGCCGCGCGAGCTCTTGTTTTCCCCAGCGCTTTATATAGTTAGGTAGTAGGAGTCAGACCATGTCTCTTATTAGCTGAAAAACATTACACTCACAGGTAAACTGCA
>JAUMHE010000044.1:5623621-5636117 GCA_032359235.1 Enteromius mattozi | reverse complement strand
TTTCTCAATTTGGTGTGTTTCACCTGGCTGAAAAGAAATATAGAGCTGAGTATCATCAGCATAACAGTGAAAGCTAAGAGTTTTTTCACCTTGCATGTATGTAAACCTATTGTAGGAGACTCCCAAAACAACATTAGGAGCCTTAAAAGTGGCATAATATAGTCATATTAAATTGTAAAAATATTTCACAATATTACTGATTTTACTTTATGCATGATTGCATTAAGCCTTGGTTAGCTGTGCGTAAGAGAACATGACCAATTAAATACACACGGCTTTTCAATATAATGTGATATTATATAGCAGTTTCATTTGAATAACAAATAGTAATCAGCTCTTTACTGGCTCTGTGTGAGATTAAATTCTGCTTAAAACATAAAAATCCTTGTCTAGTAATCAAGAACAACTAGTGACAAAAGGTTATGAAAAATAAGTTGGCTATAAAAAAAACATAAAAATTCAGATTTTTAATCATTTAAATCATACATTATTTATTTTATACGTGAAACTTTTTTTTCCAAATGAGGATGGTCTCGATTGTCCTCAGTTTGTGTCAGATTTAGCTCATACTCTGAAGCCCTGGCACAATCAGTCTCTCACACAGCAGTGAATATACAGCGGATCATTCATGCTCGCTTCTCCATCACTCATTTGCTCGTAGTAATGGCTTTGAGTTGGCAGCACACATCCGCCTTCTGGCAGAGGTCAGCGGGAATATGTCCACATGTTGATAGCCGTTGCAGGCACCTCTTATCATACTCCCTCTGTTATCCTCATACCAGGTTTAACTCTTGACCTTTGACCTGCTCTTTTTCTCTGGAAATACAGTAATACTGTCTCTCTCTCTCTCTTTCTCTCTCTCTCTCTCTCTCTCTCTCTCTCATGCAGCCTACTCTATTTACTCGAGTTATCTCAGCGCTTCACTTATATTTGCTGTCCTGCCTGACTTCTCCTTACCATGCAGTATAAACAGAAGTGGCAGCTTCCATTCATTCCTTCTGTTCAGAGCTGTTGGACCTAAGAAATGTTATCACAAGATAATCGCATTCAACTGCCAAACAGCATGTGTAGACTGTCAAACACAGTATGTCTCCTTTTTTCAATCTGCACTGACAGATACACTGTGTGTGGGACTAAAAGTTTGTCAATTTGAGTCTTGTGGGTAAAACTGAGAGTAAAGCCCTTCTTAGAGACTCTTCCCATCTCTCTACCTCCACTTCTCTCCCTTTCCCCCTCTTATCTGGAATTTCTCCTTTAATCTTTCCCAAATAGATAGCATCAGCGAGAGATTACATGAAGATGAGGCAGTAATTGCTGTAATGTGGAGAGTGCTCCGCATCCAAACAGCTCTACACTTCCACATAAACTCACTGGCATTGCTTGGGTTTTTCCATCTATTATTCATTCCCCTGGGGCTTTGTGGCTGTGTACTTACTGTGGCTTCTGTCCTCTCAGAGTCTGCAGGAATCTCTTATTTACACTACCGCATGAATCAAACCAAGAGGTCAGAGTTTGGCTGCTTAGATTGGTACAGTTTTCACCTGCTGCGTAGATGCTGTAACTACATTTTCAGGGGGCAAAAAGCATATTTCTCTACTGATGGCCATTGTGACACACTCTATTTGGAAATATTTGATGCTTTGATGAATTGGTGGGTAATATGTTTGAATTTAAATCTGCTTATGATCCATTGAGTACGGATCATGTTGTAAAAATCACTACTTTGTTAAATAGTTTTGTCATGGCCATTGAAAGAATTTATTTAATTTTTAAAAATCTTGAATATGTATCAGTACTACATCAGTTATCGGCTGATATTTTAGGTAGTGTTATTTGTTGAAATATTTATATTGTATATTTCAACATTCTTGATATTTTCCCCTATTTTTAAATTTGTGTTACTTTTATGGATATATAATGGTTGTATAAAGTTACTCTTTAAAATGCTAATATTTAATGAAAATGTAATCATTAGCAAATCATAAAATGCTTGTGATGCTTAAGTTAACTTACTTTAAATTAATAAATTAATTAAGTTAGTATTTAAAATTTTTAGCTTTTGTTGTTTTTTTTAATTATTTAATTAGACAAAATTATATGAAAAAAAAGTGTAAAAGTGAAAAAAAAAGTGAAAGTGTAAAATGGACTTTTAACAGACAAACATAATGTGTTTCTTGTAAGTACGTAGTGATTGTAAGCATTTTCAGAATGTGCAATGGTTGACACATTCAGCTTACAGCCATTTGTTAAACAAGGAGTCTTATTATCATGACCTGACATTGGATTTAAGTGAGGTCAGTTATGAAATCTGGTTCATTAAGATTAAAATCCTTTTTTTTCTGCACAGATGGCTCCTGGAATATGTTTGTATGCTTGTTTGCAGATTTTTAAGAAATACAGGAATGTCTTTACATGTGTTATTCATTATGTCATGCCATTCATTTCCTAATGGAGCAGCTGCTATCTTGCGACAAAGTCGTTTATCTGTCATGTATAACATGCCACTAAAAGTAAACAAAGTTCAAATGTCAAGTTATTTGAGTTTGTAAAAATGTAGCATTACATTTGCTCATCAGTAGATAATCTACGGTAAATGGGTGCCGTCAAAATGAGAGCCGAACAGCTAATAAAAACATCACAGTAATCCACATCAACATCTAGTGAAGTGAAAAACTGTGTGTTTGTGAGAAACAAATCCATTATTTAGAATCCATTAAACATAATCCATTAATACATTATCACTGTAAACCTTTGCTTCTGGACAAAATAGTCCGTAATTCATAATAACGGTTTCTCCAGTGGCACCCATTCAAAAGATCTAGCTTACTGGTGAGCAAGTGATGTAATGTTAAATTCTTCAAATCTGTCCCAATAAAGAAACAATCTCATCTTCATCTTAATTAGCCTGAGGGTGAGTAAATATTCAACATATTTTAATTTTTGTCTGAGCTATTCCTATGTGTTTGAGTTACTGTATAAAACACATGTCGGAGAATTTTCGAGTCTTTTGAGTCTACTTCCAATAAATAAATGAAAACGTTTAAATAAAAATTCTGCATAAAAAAGTTCTTCAGATGCTGAACAGTGTGATTTGCCAGGCTGTAGATTATGCATGTCTCTTTGCTTGTGGGATGGAATGAGTGTAAAGTTAGGCTGCGTTAGGTTCGAGAGATGGAGAAGGTCAAATTTATTAATTTAAAAGTCCCACAGAGAGCTTTACAATCAAATAAAGGAAGGCGGAAGCATGTACGAGTGTGTATGCCCAGGTGCGCATATGTGTATATCCAGGTGTGTGTTTGAAGCTAGCGGTGGGTCTCGTGCTCATTAATTTTCTCATTTAGGCTGAACAGCGAAGTGTGCAAACAGTAACACGGGTCCTGCCTGCTAATGAGCGAGAGAGTTTCATGTGCTTATGGTAAAATAACCAACATTTGCTAGGAAGCTCTTTGATGTGTTTTGCTAATCAATAGTGCATCTGTAGAGAACGCTTGCTGTTGTAAACATCACTCAGCTTGACACACTCTGATTCAATTCAGCTCTGTGCTGCCTGAAAACCCCTCCATGTGTCCGTGGCTCTTTATCTCTGCTGTGGAGCTCCACTGTTGCTCTCTTTCACCACTCTCTAGGCTTCGGCTGGAGTGTGTGCATCCGCAGAAGTGCTTCCCTCCTTACTTCGTTTATGTGCACTGAGAGCTTAACTGTATGGGGCGGATTCACTAGAATTGTGCCTGCTGATAGTGTTGTTTATTTGCACATGCTGTCTGCTTTGCTTTACTGCTTTCTGCAATTCACTAGTAATTATCCAAATCAGGTAACACAGGGGAAATCCAAGTGCTGAATATAATTTGCAGAGTTTAGTTTAGTTATAAATAAAATAATAAAAAAAGTTTAAAAAAAAAACACTGAAAGAAATGTCTATTGTGCTCACCAAAAAAGCAGTATTGAAAATGGTTGTGTTTCTTAATATTTTATGTCTGTTGTTTGATTCTTTAAAGTAAAAAATGGATATTGCCTTTAATCAATTTAATTCATCCTTACTGAGCAACTGAGCATCCTTACTGAGCAATTTCTTTTTTCTTTTTTTTTTAAATAAATAAATAAAAAATACGAAATAAAATAAATCTGTCCCTGAAGAAATATTTTACTTTTTAGACAGACTGTTGTGCTTTGTAAATAAAGCTGTAATGGGCCTATTTTTTATAGGAAGGAGGTGCCTTTTAAGATGAAAAAAAAAAAAATTAAATACTTTACACCTTATTTTCCACACATTTAGCACCTGGTTAAACGACTGTGGGTAGTTAGAAAAGACACTGTTTTTTCTGCTGAAAAACTGCAAAAGTGACGCAGCTGTTCAGTGAATTCACCCCTGTGTGTGTGTGTGTGTGTGTGTGTGTTTATGATCAGGGGCCTCAGGAGCATAATAAAAATCTGAGCCAAAATATTACACAAAGACAGAGAGAAACTCCGGTCCATTTCTTTTGTAAGTGGAGTTCATCTTTCATTCGTATGAGTTTCCTCTGTCCTTTCCTATGTCCTCTATGCCATCCTAAATTCTTCCTCGCTCCTCTGAAAACATGCACTGCATTCCAGTTGCTGTTTTACTTTATTTGTCACCTAATTCTGCTTTCCAGGCTGCCCATGTTTCCCGTGTGTCCATCTCTATCCTGCTGTCTAGACAGCATAAGTCTGCCTCATTAGGTATTACCATGTTTTGGCCTCAAAGTCAGCACCACATGTATCATTCACATCTATACTGCAATTCCAGAATACATTGCAATGAGCTCAGTGAAAATTTGACTTCAAGATGGCTGCAATGTAGTTAGCTAAACTACATACCAAGTATCTACAGAGTTGGGCTAAACAAATGAAATAGCTCTTGTTAAGAAATCTGACTACCCAGTTAGGTGTATACACTGTCCCAACTAGCAACGAGCAACACTCAGTGGCATTGCAAGAAGATGGTAAAGCAGTAGGAAGTATAGGAGCCTATACTGTATTATCATATTGTTCTGTACAAATCAGTGCATGTTTCGTGCATGTGTTTTCTTAAGAATATATTTTAGGGGCCAGATTCACAATACAGTGCTAAGAATAATTACTCCATAACTGCTTTTTACTTCCTCTTTTATTAAAGTGCCCCTATTATGGGTTATGAAAGGTTCATATTATGGTTTTAGGAGTCCCAAACAACAGGTTGACATGCATGCAAGGTCAAAAAACACTAATTTTCTTATAATATGCATTTATTTTTACCTTCCTTGTTCAATGACTCCCAAATGATCCACTCAACCATTTTTTTTCCCCCAAAGCCCTCTGGTGATTTAATTTAAAGCATTGTTTGTGATCTTTTAACACTCCAAAAGTGGCACCTAGTGGCTAAGAATGAATTAGCATTTTCAATCAGGTCAACGAGAAAAGACCAGCAAGTAGGCGGGCAATATTTTCACGTCAACATGAAACGGCTTGGGACTCGTTTTAAAAATGACTTGTTTCAATGATTCAGAGCTGACTCTTTATACTCTTTATATTTTTTATACATTTAAAGGATGTCTTCAGTTACTTAGAGCTGTGTTATACACTGCATGAAAGCTCGTTTTTAAAAATCCATAATAGGGGCACTTTAAGAAAAGTGTGTTTTGTATTATCAATGATACTTCTTAAGAATGCTTATTTGAAACAACCAAGTAAATGCATTTTTTAAAGGTTTACGGATTTAAAGGTGACATTTCATAAAAATCTGACTTCTGCTAACCCAGAAAACCAGAAAACAAAACAAAAAACAACCCATTACTTTTTTTTGGTAAGTCTTTCTCTGCATGAGCTGAGCTGCTCACATTTCGCTCTCCTGTGATGTAAAAATGGGATCTATTATAATATTATCGCCCCTTAAAGGGTTAGTTCACCCAAAAATGAAAACTCTGTCATTCATTTTCTAATTATTATCACCCTCATGTCTTCCAAACCCATAAGACCTTTGTTCATCTTCTGATCACAAATTAAGATATTTCTGATGGAATCTGAAAGCTCTCTGACCCTGTATAGACAGCAAAGACATTACCCCGATCAACGCACAGAAATAAAGCAAGGACATTGGTAAAAAAGTCAATGTGACATCAGGGGTTGAACCCTAATTTTACCAAGGTATGAGAATATTTTTGTGCACAAAGAAAATAATAATAACAAAATGTATTTAGCGATTTTTCTTTCTGAGTTACTGGCTTAAAATGTAAATATCGGTGCGTTGGCCTCACATGAAAAATTATGCCGATAAGAGGAATACATTAACTCACATGTGCTCAGGATGTGCTAGTGATTAGATCATGTCAGCATTGAGGCTCAGTCTTGAAGCAAAGTTTTGTCTGAATGATGATTAGATTGACTGTTTTGGATCGCTGCATTTAATCTGTGAAAGCACGTACAGAATGATGCGTTCAGTGTGTAATAACCGTCAACAGTTATAGCACATGCAGCGGCAGCCTCCCCCCGGGTCCTAACGCCCATTCGGTAAGGAGTTTTAATCTGTAGGGGGTGCTGTTGACCTACTTCTAATTAAATTAAAAGCAAAGTATATGCTAAAAATATAGGCTACATACTAATGTTATATAGTTTATTTATTGTTACTTTTCAAACTTTTATTTTAAAAGTAAAGTTAGTTTTTATTTTAAGTGTTTGTTAAAAACTAAAAAAAAAATGTAAACAAAATTTTTTCCTAATAATTTCTGCAAGGAGAGACTTGGTGTTGTTTCCAAACAAAAGGAAATATATCTGTATCTGTATCGGATTTAATGAGGTGAAAAATATCGGCATATCGGATATCGGCAAAAATCTATTATTGTGCATCCCTAAAGATTAATTAATGTATAAAAATATAGTATAAAAATAGTTTAAATAGTTCATATCATATATTGATCAATGTTAAAAAATGAGACCTTAAAGTGTTACCAAATATTTTCAACTTAGTTAGAAAATAAGAAAGTTAAAAAGAGTTTTACTCTTAACAGTGTTCCTTGAATCTGTCTATAAACTTTGTTCATTGCATGCTTGAATTTCAGTTAGATAAGATGCTTTCTATTTAGATTGCATGGCAGCTCAATAGGCTTTAGAACTAGAGCCAATCCTTGCTATATGCAAAGTACGCAAGCTGCATAGGACCCCCGAAACACCAGGGGTCATTTTTTAAACTTGACAACATGTATGTTCATTTCTTTTAATGTGGTTCACTGTTGCCCTTTCTACATAAAAATCAGCCAAATCATGTAACTGAATATCATATAGTCTCTTGCTTGTGACTAAAAAAATGGTTGTATGCGTTTCAAATAATTCACAACTAAATCCTCCCACCCCCCGACACAGTTTTGCATAGGGCCCCCAGAAGTGTAGGATCGGCACTGTTTACAACAGACCCTCTTTGTCACCTCACCACCTCTCAGTTTGTTTCTCCCCATTTGTATGTACATTAAAATATGTTTTTTGTCGAAGTTCGTGGTGAACCTGTCTGGTGAATGTGAACCCCAGCTCTCACCGAGGAGACATATTAGGCCTAATGCAGTTAATGATGACACCAAACACACAAACACTGACGCGGCGATTGGTTTTCTGTGGTGCTAGGGGCAAGCTTATATGTATCAGGCTGATGAGTGGAGCAGCGAGATCCTCGGTTGCCAGATACTCCTGACTGTTTGACAGCTCACAGCAGAGCTCCTCTAGCAGGTGATAATGAGGGGTCTTGGCACTGACTGGCCACCTGCTGAGAGAGTTTGATTTTAATGATCTTACGGACAGCGCCCTGTTAATGAGCACTCTTCCGCCCGCACATACACACGCCCCCCGTTAATGAGCTGTCTGTCGGGAGAGTGGGCGGATAGCAGGTTTAGAGCTGTTGCACATCCGTAATGACTTGCACTTCCTGCCCCTCTGCTCTCTAGAAGATCACGCTGCGACTACTCAGCTAAGCAAAGACACTCTGTATGTGCCTCCTTGGAGTAAGACACATCAGAGTGTGTGAGCACAGCTGTGTGGGCCAGAGGTATTCACATACACACTAGTGCACACGTATACACACAGATACACACAGTTAATCATGACCAGCCACACCATTAATCTTAGTTAGCTCTGTCAAGATGCAGAAGGCCTATATTTGCATCCGTGTGTGTGTGCGCGTACGTGTGTGTTCGCCCTTCAGCAGAGCGTGCAAATGCTAAACAACCTCCCACTGATTGAAACCTAAGGCAGCAACACACAACACTGATTATACACGTCAAAGGAGAAGCAAGAGAAAAGGGTAAAGGAGTTGTGATTGTGTTGCTAGAAAGACATTGAGAAAAGCCAACATGCAGCACAATGAGATTTTAGGGTTCTTACAGCTACAGTCTTAAACAATATTTTTTTGTGACATTACTTCGTTTAGCCAGTTTCGATTTGTTTGTTCATTTTTTGGGGGGGCAGGCATTTCAATTAATGATTTAACTACAGATTTACAAATTTGTTGACAAATTTTAAGTGCAATTTTGTTCAAACACATTACTTCATTCCTATGTTTGGTTTTATTATCTATAGCAAATTAGTTCAAAAGGGAAATGTATATAAATAATTACAGTTAATTATGATAAGTTACAATTATTTATATCAGCTGCCAGTAGTAACTGCAGCACAATTAAATTTCCATGAACTAATCTGTTCATCCAGCAAATATTCAGTGTAATTTCATATCAACTCTTGGAAAGGATATTTTTGTATTAAAGCATTAGAGCATGTAGAAAGGATCGGAATCAGAAAGGGACATTAATATGCAAGCCAGAATCAGAAACTCATGTGCACAAGAGTGACATGTGGCCAGATATGGTTTCCCATACTAGGAATTTGTGCTCTGCGTTTGCTCCATCCAAGTGAACACACACAGCAGTGAGAAGTGAACAACCACGCACACACACCGTGAACACACACCCGGAGCAGCGGGCAACCATTGCTGCGGTGCCAGGGGAGCAGTTGGGGGAACGGTGCCCTATCCATTAGGCCACAACTGTTTAGTTTAAAGTGTTTAGTTTTATTAACTAAACACTAAAACAAACCAACAAACATACAATCGCTCATACCTGGCGAAAAGGGCAAATGGTTGAACGGATGAAGAAAAACAGAGAATGAAGCTATAAAAAGAGTCTACTACCTGAGTAAAACCATCAGCACTGTTTATAACATGGTCTATAGCTTATACTAAATCTCTGTTTCATTTAGTTAAATTTATGATACTTGCATTGCCTTTGTCATTGATGAGTGTTCGAATGCAGTGTGCAGGATGAAAAGTTTTAAGGTTTTGGACTTGTGATCATGTTCTTTCCAGGTTTGAAGAGTGATGAATTCCAAAGATGTTCTGATGCGATGGTGATTGAGAGCTTCTTCCCAGGTGGAAAGTGAAAAAGAGCTAAGAGAGACATCAACTGAGAACTGAGGATCTCTTTGATTGAATGGAAAGTCAAGACTGGAAGGCGCAAAAAGGGTTGCAGAGGAGCTCACATACCCATCTTCTAACAGAACCGCAGACCGGCTGTGTCGAGGCCTGCCAGGTCATTAGTCACCAGAAGACGAGAAGGTGATGAGAGACTAGGGAAGAGACTAAAAAGCTCAGAGGGGGCCACTGAAGTGAGGCCTTTTGAACTCTGTGGAGGTCACACCTCTTGGGGGAAAAAGAGCCAATAGTGACTTTTACTTTTGAAGAAAAGGTTTTAAGACGGTCTCTAAGCATGTTAATTTGCATATGAGCTGATATGCTGGATGGATGTTGATATGCAAACTATTAAAGCGCCTTAGAACACTAATATGTTGCATAGGTATTGACATATAATATACACTATCAATTAGATCACCTGAAGACAAATTGATAGAGACCAAACATGGTACAAGTTAGGGGATATTAACTAGTGATTATAAGCATGCATAAACAGTATAGAACACAAAAGTCAATATACAAGAACAGTAATAATACACACAATGACCTGGGGATATGCATGATGGGAAAGTCATGGACATATTTGGAAAGTCATTTCCTAAAGCAGTATGTGTCTGTTTTAGAGAAAGTTAAATAGGGAGGGAGATTCGCTCTACATAGTTTTAGGTCGTAAAGTTTATCTGATCTGGCTGAGGTGTCCTGGAGTTTTTGTATGCAGACATATAGACACAGAGTCCTGTGTTGATGAGGGGTCTGTGCTTGTTTGTCAATCTAATGAATAATTGATTTGTTAAATCTAATGAAAAGCTGTGTGTCTGATTTGTCCAAATGCTACAAATCAGATGCCGTATATATTGCTTATAAATAAAGGAATTCTTGGATATCAAAGTTATTACGTGGCGCAATCATTTTTTTTAGATGCATACACTTTTTTGGGGAAAACTAATATTCAAGATGTACTGAAAACACATCTTAAGGTCTTGTTTGTTCTGCACTTTAGGAATGTTCATAAATAAAAAAAATACCTTTAGTAATGTAATATCTCCATTTTTAACATGCATCTCAAAACACAATAAAATTTTTTAAAAGAAGTTGAAGTTGATTTTTAGGTCATTACTACAATCTTCTAATATGCTGATTTGTCTTAAAAACATCAATAAATTTAATGTACAGTTGAAGCATTTTTAAATTTACTTATCAACATCCATTTGTTCTTTTTTTGGGCCTGTATGGTTGTCAGATTCAGACATCTGAAATCTCATCATCAGTTGACATTGAACTTGAGCCTGTGCATACAAAACAACACATTTTAATCTTTGAAACAATGTGGGGATACAACTTATATGCTGCATTGTGTCCTTACGCAGAATATTCAGTAGATAGAGCTTCCTTAAAGCAACCTTAACTTGTCTGGGTAAAGACACCTTTAGTTACCCTAACTAAAGAAAGAACCGTATACTGGATGAAATACAATGGCCTTTATTTCTTTATACAGTGTGGAGGAATAGACGAAAGAGACGGGACTGGAGTATAAAATAAGTTTAGTACGGCAGAATATCAAACAGGTTTGTCCTGCAAATGCTGATTAGAGACAATGTCTGTGGCTGTTTCATATAAATAATGGAAGAGAAGGCTGTAGGAGAGGGGAGATTCAGAAGAAAAATGGAGAGTCAGAGAAGGAATGAATGCACTAAAAGGCAACAGAAGCGAGAGTGCACACATAGGCATGTAAAGGAATGAAGCTCGAAAATGAGAGTAGCAAATGTAGCAAGTATAAAAGATGGCAGGAAATGGGAAAAGAGAAAAGATGAAATGGCAAGTGAATGAAAATGGAAAAAAAGCAACCGAATGTGAAAGATAATTGAGGTGGTTTGCATAATTGGTGTACTATGAGATTGCTGATGGAGACTGCTGGCTTTAAATTCAGACTACACTTCTGTTCCTAAACAAAAATACATTCACTCACAGATCAGTTTTTAAAGACAGATCACAATTGGAATCGCCAGTATGTGTTCCAAGCCTTTTATAATTTAGCCTCTCACCCTTTATGGAATTTTCAGCTGATTTTGAGTGTGTTCATGTAATCTGTTTTAAAGCTGAATATTTGTAAAACATACATATGTACATAGAAGAATATACTAGAAGCCTTTGAGCCTGTATGAAAACTGCCTTAAAACTCTAGGTAAACTGGAGCTTTTTTTTCTGGGAGGGTCTCCTGCTGTTGTGGCTGTTTTGAGATTGCTGTTGTTTGGGAATTACTTTGTTGGGGTTAGTAAAGTAATTTTTTTGGCTCATGTGAAGAGCCTCTCCACGAGTCTGCAGTGTGCAGTAGATCCCACTCCATTTCTTCTAAATAATGTTGTTCATTACAGCACCGTATAGTGCACAATCAGTCTCTGTCTCTGAATGACACACAGCCCTAGATCAGAACAATCAGCCTGAGCACTCAACACCTCCTATTAGTCCTTATGAGAGAGAGAGAGAGAGACGTCTATCTATCAGCCAATCATTCTATCTGTCAGTCTCTCAGTTTGTCTATCTATCTATCTATCTATCATCGTTCTATCGTTTGTTCTATCATTTGTTCTATCGTTCTTTCTATTGTTGAGATTGTCCTATCGTTCATCTATCATTCTGTCATTCTTTCTATCATTCTAGTGTTCTATCATTCTATTATTTTATCTTTCTGTTGTTCTATCTGTTGTTTTGTCACTATATCTTTCTATCATTGTATCTGTGATTATCTCTATTCTCTCTATGGATCTGTCAATCTGTCTGTCTGTCTGTCTGACTATCTAGCTATCTATCGTTCTATCGTTCTATCGTTCTAGTGTTCTATTTATCCTTTTCTCATTCTATTTTATTGTTCTGTTGTTCTATCTGTTGTTTTGTCACTCTATCGTACTATCATTGTATCTGTTGTTCATTTTTTCCCTCATTATTGTACGCACAGCACCCCATATTGACAGATAAACAGAATTGATTACATTTTTGGCAGATTTATTAAAAAAGAAAAACTGAAACACAGCTGGACTCAAATGAAGGTGTAGAACC
>JAUMHE010000044.1:5600502-5613191 GCA_032359235.1 Enteromius mattozi | reverse complement strand
CACACACACACACACATACACACACACTCACACTTTCTCTCTCTCTCTCTCACACACTCACACACACACACATTTAATTCAGTCCCTTTCTGCATCATATTCCCAGACATTAGTCCCACCAGTGTGCAGTGCTATTTTTAACTGACCTAGCTAACACAAACATAAAAAGGACCAACTCCCTTCAACTGCTGGAGAATGTTCTTCGGTCGTGTTACTGAGGCGCTCCTAATTATTCACTCAGGTGTTTAACATACTGTCATAATTATGGTCATGTATATTTAAATGTTGCACAATACTGTTGCACTTTTGATGATATATTCTTAATTTAAAGGATGTAATGCATTGTACATGCTGTCATACAGTATGATGTAATGTTTGCAGTTTAAAGGTGTAGACATGAGTACTGAAATAGAGTTAAAACCCTGATTAATTGGGTTACATTTTGACAGCATTCAAATTTTCCATGATGTTCAGTTTAAAGAAATGCTCTATTAATCTTTCATTTAATGTTAAAAATATGCTGATCATTTTTAAAATAAAGGATATTTTACAAAAATATGCTTTCAGATAAAATGATGCAGTGCGGCAAGAATGTTATCAACAATTATATTGAGGGAACAATTGTGGCATTGCATTGCTATAAGGCATTACAAGAAATAATTAGCATTTATAGAAATATGCTTGTGTTTGAGAGAAATTAGTGTTCTATTTAACAATTTGAAGTGTAATTTAAAAATGGAAAGAAAATTCAAATTCAACATAACATTCAACAGCATAAACTTATTGTACTAAGTTGCTTCAGCTCATACTGTTATGTATTTGGCTTTTCTGTTTCTGTGTGAATGTGTGTGTGTGTGTGTGTGTGTGATTGAGAGACAGGCATGCAAATCACTCTTTCATTTAATTTGTTCATAAGCAGTCTTGGCAGTTATAATCTTCTTTCCCATAAAGTCCTTTTGTTCCCCACAGCACTCATGGGACAGTATTATTAAAACAATGAGAATGAGTGTGTGTGTGTGGGTATACAGAGAATACCAGGATCAATTCATACATTTTTTACTTATTCCTTCATAACTCACAGACTACTTCAAATATACATATGCACATCATCTCTTGGTATTTGAACCATCCTTTAACATTTTTTGAAAGTAATGAATACATTTATTCAGCAAGGATGCATTATAGTGATAAAGAAAAGAGACAGTAAAGACATTTATAATCTCACCAAACATTTCTATTTCAAATAAATGCCGTTTAAACTTTATATTTATTATAAATCAACATACGATTTCTGAAGGATCATGTGCCATTGAAGACTGAAGTAATGGTTGCTAAAAATGTTTTGCAATATATTCAAATAGTTATTTTAAATTGAAATAATATTTCTTGGTTTTCATGTTTTTTTCTCCTCATATTTTTGATCAAGTAAATACAGCCTTAAGGAGCCTTAATAGTTCCATTAAAATATTTACACTGTTAATCCACTTTATTCATAAACACAGAAATAAGCCTATAGAAGTAAGACTTCTGGTCCGTTAGCTGTTGGAAATAACAAGAAGAATAACAATGTTAAAAAAAAATTGTTTGCACAAAAAACCAGTGTGTTCATAATTAAGATAATTCACTAAAATAATATGCTAAGACACACCAATTTGCAGTACTGAGCAGCAAAATGAGTGTTAAGTGAATTAAGTGGTCCATTAGGTTATTGCTGACCTTATTGTTGAAAATGAAAAAAAGTAGCATGCTAGTACATCATCTGATGTTTCTCCAGCTTCTGAAGAGGAAAGGAATCAAACCAATCATAGCAGTCCATACATGCCAAGTACCATTGAAGCAAAAGATGAACAGTTTATACTAATTAGATAGTCTAGGTGTTACTAAAAAAGGTTTGCCACTGCTAATATAGCCTCACATTAAATGGCGAAAGAGAAAACACATTAACAAAAATAATTAATATGTTTGCCTTCTTACAGCTATTTGTGGCTTGTTCGTTTAAGCATGTGTGGATGTTTTTAGATTATGTTTGTCAGAAAATCTGTTACTGCTGACAACAATGAAATGAGTTTTCTTAATAAGAGACTGTCTATGAAATCACAGTGAACTGTAATATAAAACGATTAGCGAGCTGTGAGGTTAAGTTTGCAGTTGACTGATCTCAGATAAGTCATTTAGTTGAGAGTGAGTCCTCGTGATGCTGCATGAGTGATTTACAGCTCTGTCAGGATACCAAGTTTCTCTCTCATTGAGCTTGTTAAATGGCTACACTAAATCACTGGAAATGTGAACCAGGCTGCAGATCTCAGCTGTTTGCTCTAGTTTTTGTCTGTACAGGTGTGGAAATGCTCACCCTGGAGGGTGTTTTGGGGTATTTTTGGTTTGTCTCTTGTAATATGTAAGGAAATCATTGTGTGTATAGGGGTTTATATTATGGGATCATATTCAGTGAGAATCATCATGGTAGCAGTGCAGGGGGTCTGGAAATGATTGCTTGATCATAGTGATTGATTGAATGGTTTGTGAATTAAGTAAAAAACAAAAATTAATGTTAAGTTCTTAAATTAAAAATGTTAAGAACCTAAATTTTATCATTACTGATGAGATATGTTTTTAAATAAATACAATTTAAATTTTATAAAATATTTTAATCATTATATGTGGTGTGTGTGTGTTTAGGTCGTGCAGGGAAATAGAACGCTGGAGTCACAGAGTATCAAAAATAAGAATCTTTTAATAAACAAAACTGAAGAAACATAGAAGAGTGCCAGGTAACATTAAGAATAACATTAATTACGGACAAAGGAAAACTCAAACAGACAGGGTATAAATACACGTGGAAATAAAGAACCTAATAACAGACAGCTGGAGAACATAGAAGGAAACTAATTAACTAATAATCACAACACAGACAGGAACTACCAAATAAGGAAACCAAGGAAACTGCAAAACGAAACCAACAGACAGAGACGGGACAGTGTGTATATTAAATTTATATACATGGAAATATTTTTTAAATATTTACTGTATGTGTATTTATATATGCATAGTAAATAAACAATATGCATATATTATGTAAACAAAGCTGTTTATTAAAAAAAGAGTAGTATTGTGAAATATTATTACAATATAAAATTTCATTTTTTATTTTTTAAATGTAATTTATTTTTGTGATGCCAAAGTTAAATTTCCAGCATCACTACTCCAGTCTTCAGTGTTATATGATCCTTCAGAAATCATTCTTGCATATTGATTTCCTGCTCATTTATTATCATTTATTGGTGCTTAATTTATAAAAATTGTTCTTGTTATTATCATAAATAATTTTGTCAATAATCTAATCAGCATATCATGTAATCATACGTAATGTGAACATTTTAATTGACAAAAAGGCTTACTTTGTAAAACAAAGAAAAAAAAGCATAAAAAAAATATATAATTAAAAATAAATTTTAAGATTGTATCCTTTATTTTGCGAGCTAAACACACTGTTTGTGTGGCTGATGGTGTCTTAGTGCAGAACTGTGTCTGACAGGGCTGATTCTCATTGTTTTTCTGGGACATTGCTTGTTTTTCTGGGACACACAGCAATGCTTTCTCACCTGCAGATGAATGTTACAGCCACCCGTTCCTGTACGGCAGAGAAAACAACATCTTCACACAGAGCACTGATGGGGCTCATTAACACTTTCACATCTCCTACAAGCCTGACTCCCCTGCATGCCCACTTGCTTTCGAAGCCTGACTCCCTGAGTATCCTGCATGCATGATTAAGTTAAAGTAACCTTGCCCTAGTTTGAATGGGAACTTAAAACCAAAGAAACAAGCAATTTGAGCATGCTGGCCTGTGCTGCTTTGCAAGTAAAATAAATTCTTTTACAGATTTAACCCTCATTGTTAACCCTCATCTCAGATGTGTTCATACTGAATACTTTGCATCATGTTCAGCATTACATAAGCCACTGCTCAACTGATGTGTCCTGATTTCTTTACCGTTTTAAATGGTATTACCTGCACAGTGTGGATCTGTGCGGGATTGGTTCACTCACTCCGCCTGCATCCCACAGATCATCAGTTTACTCTTTCATTTGAGAACAGCAGAGGTCTCGCTGTGATTCCATGTTTTGAAGTACGCTCGCGGGTGACAACCATTGTTTAAAAATTCTTTTTAGAATATCAGATTGAATAAATACAAACTTTTTGAAGGCAAAGTAAAATATTTATAAGCAGCTGGAAAATTTCAGTGTTGACTTACTTAAAACATTTTGACAATTAACAGTCTGTGGTTTACTTTCAAAGCGATCTCAGTAGTGTGTACACAAACAATAACCTGATGTGTTTGTTAGTTATACAGATGGACATACAGTAGGCCTATTGATGTTTTTTATTTATTTTTTTTATATTCATTGATTTTGAGAGATGTGCCCTTGCTCATTCTAGTGCGCTTCACTTTAAAAACCTGGACACTTTTATTAACAGGTTAATAATGAGGCATTTATAAATTTAACCACAAAATAAATAAAATGCTTTTCATGCATACACTAATTTGCATAAAATAGATTTGTTTATTTATTGTGGGACAACTAAAAAGCTTTTATTTTTTTTAGAATTTATTTAATTTATTTATTATTAGACATTTAAATTGGATGTTTTGATAATGCAAGGTTAATTCAGGTCAAATTATGAAAAGAAAGACAGAAAGAAAAAAACACTATATTTCCTCTTTTTGTATTCTTTCTATTTGTTTTCAGTTTTTTTTTAAATTAATATATAATTAACAAAAGCAAAAAAGGGCCTCTAACACTATCATGTTCCATTCTTTTTTTATTCTGTTCTATTCTTTTTATTTATTATATAATTTAAAAATACCTTGCTGCATGTACTATGTTAAGCCTACTGAGACTTGTTATAACACTTGCATATCATTGCCCTTTTATTGATTACTCATTTGTAAGTCGCTTTGAATAAAAGCGTCTGCTAAATGACAAAATCCTAAAAAAAACATAAAAAACGTAACGCTAATAATAAATTTATTATATTTGTAATAAATTAAATATATACTGTCTAAAAGTCATAGGTCATTTGTGTTTTCACCAACTAAATATAATTATTTTAAGTCAGTTATTTCCATCTTTTACTAGTGTGTCAGTAGGAAATACATGATCTACATTTTCAAACATTTCTTTTACTATTAATAAATAATAATCCAGACAGATTTGCACAGTAGTGTATATTGTAAAAGATTTAGAAAAACTTGTATAACAACTTAACATTACATTTTATACATACATTTTTATTGAGGAGTATATATGCTAAATGTGTATGTGAGAGAGACTAAGATGAAAGCAAAATATATTTTCTAAAGCACTTTTGAACTACGTTTTTAAGTGATTTCTCTTTTTCATATATTTCATTGACCCCTTGCAGTTCTGCCATGCAAGTGAGCCCAAGTGTTCCTTCAGCCTTCTCTAAACGTTGGTGGTGGTCTCTACTCCAGGTATAGTCATGGATAGAGATGAGCTGGTGTTTAGAGGTAAGAGCTCTTTAGATGATTGATGCTGAGACACTCACAGCACCTGGGACTGATGAAAGGGCTCTGCTGATTAGACATCCTGATTGGATGACATACAGTTGGATGAATACTATTGATTTGTAAGCGCTCCCTCTAGATGAAAAAAACCTTCCTCTGCTGATATCTGTTCAAAATATGAGTTAACAAATGTTAATGGAACCCAAAGTTTACATGAAACCTCAAATATTTTTCTCTCTCATTACTTTTTTTCTTGTCTCAATTGTCTCAATTTACCTGCATGTTCTGTTTTGAGATTGAATCCGGCTGTAATCCCTCATTATTAGGGAGAACGTTCCAGGTGCATACATTAGCCACAGCCAAACACTATTATGCTGTCTTAATCAAACATCTTATTAATCTCTTTCTGCTGTAATACTGATTATTTATTCACAACACCCCGACTACTGAGAACAGGGAAGATGACATTCACTTTAATGATCTAAAGCAGTGACAAGGCCGTGTGTGTGTTTTTGGAGAGAACAGGAACTGATAACTAAGGGCGAATAGGATGAAGACATCACGTGAGGCAGATTCAAATCATCTGTGAGTAACTTTCTCTTGAGTTACCATAAAGGGGCAAAAACTGTGCAATTGACTGTTTACGGCTGTCGTGATTAAAAAGACACATGACAATGAATGAAAAGTGTTTATTCTCTGTCTATTAGCTCCTGTTTTTAAATGTAAACAGTTGCTCTCCCAAGTGTAAAAAATGCACCTGGAAATTAATTCCAGAAGTTTCAAAACTGCCCTTTAAAAGATAAGTTAATTTCTGACCCTGCAAGGAAGGCTTACAGTAGTACAGCCCGGTATGGCGCAGCCGGGGCCCAACCCTGGAGCCAGGCCTGGGGTTGTGGCTCGTATACGAGTGCCTGGTGGCCAGGTCTTACCCCACGGGGCCCGGCAGGGCCCAGCCCGAAGGAGCGTCATGGGGCTGTCCTCCCGTGGGCCCTCCACCTGCAGGAGGGACCGTAAGGGGCCGGTGCATTGTGACCCAATCCTCGGACACTGAATCTGGCTCTTGGAACATGGAATGTCACCTCGCTGGGGGAGTAGGAGCCTAAGTTGTTGTTGGACTTCTGTGCTAGTCACAGTTTGTCCATAACGAACACCATGTTTGAGCATAAGGGTGTCCATCAATACATGTGGTACCAGGATACCCTAGGGCGGAGGTCGATGATCGACTTTGTGGTTATTTCATCTGACCTCCAGCCATATGTCTTGGACACTCGGGTGAAGACAGGGGCAGAGTTGTCAACTGATCACCACCTGGTGGTGAGTTGGATCCGTTGGCGGGAGAGGAAGCTGGACAGACTCGGCAGGCCCAAACATACTGTGAGGGTCTGTTGGGAATGTTTGACAGAGCCCCCTGTTAGAGAGGTCTTCAACTCCCACCACCGGCAGAGCTTTAACCGGATCCCGAGGAAGGTTGGAGACATTGAGTCAGAGTGGACTATGTTCTCCACCTCCATTGTCAATGCGGTTGTTCGGAGCTGTGGCCGCAAAGTCTCCGGTGCCTGTCGTGGCAGCAACCCCCGAACCCGGTGGTGGACACCGGAAGTAAGGGATGCCGTCAAGCTGAAGAAGGAGTCCTATCGAGCCTGGCTGGCTTGTGGGGCTCCTGAGGCAGCTGATAGGTGGAAGGAATACTTTGAGGATCTCCTCAATCCCACCAACGCGTCTTCCATTGAGGAAGCAGAGGCCGGGGGCCCAGAGGTGGACTCGACCATTACCCGAGCTGAAGTCGCAGAGGTAGTTAAGAAGCTCCTCGGTGGCAAGGCACCGGGAATAGATGAGATCCACCCTGAGTACCTAAAGTCTCTGGATGCCGTGGGGCTGTCTTGGCTGATACGCCTCTACGGCGTCGTGTGGAGGTAGGGGACAGTACCTCTGGACTGGGAGACTGTGGTGGTGGTCCCTCTTTTTAAGAAGGGGGATTGGAGGGTGTGTTCCAACTATGGGGGATTACACTCCTTAGCCTCCCTGGGAAAGTCTATGCCAGGGTACTGCAGAGGAGAATTTGTCCGATAGTTGAACCTCGGATCCAGGAGGAACAATGCGACTTTCGTCCTGGTCGTGGAACACTGGACCAGCTCTATACCCTCTTTAGGGTACTGGAGGGTTCATGGGAGTCTGCTCAACCAGTCCACATGTGTTTTGTGTTGTATAGGGTGCTGTGGGAGTATGGGGTCCGGGGCCCTTTGCTAAGGGCTGTCCGGTCCCTGTACGACCGGAGCAGGAGCTTGGTTCGCATTGCCGGCAGTAAGTCAAACTTGTTCCCGGTGCGTGTTGGACTCCGGCAGGGCTGACCTTTGTCACCGGTCGTGTTCATTATTTTTATGGACAGGATTTCTAGGCGCAGTTGTGAGCTGGAGGGGGTCTGGTTTGGGGACCACAGGCTGGGATGAGAATCAGCACCTCCAAATCTGAGGCCATGGTTCTCAGTTGGAAAAGGGTGGCTTGTCCCCTTCAGGTTGGTGGGGAGTTCTTGCCTCAGGTGGAGGAGTTTAGGTATCTTGGGGTCTTGTACACGAGTGAGGGAAGGATGGAACGACAAGTCGACAGACTGATCAGTGCAGCTTCTGCAGTAATGATTTCTTGTTATCACTAATGTTGTTGTGTTGCTTTAAAAAAATAAATAAATGTATATGTTTATATGTGTATGTGTATATGTGAGCAACTTCATCTAAATCCTTGTTCTGAATCTGTCCAGACTCTGACAGCTCTTCGGGATCGTTTTAGCTCCAGGCTTCTTTGTGCCTTCAACTTTTGTGTTTGGGCAGCCCAGTATTACAGAAGGGTGACCTCATTGCTGTTGCTTAGAGGGATTGATGTAATAGCCGAAATGTCAGCCTGAACCACTTGTGTTTTCATCACTGCATGGGCCAAAGACCACTAGATCAAATTGCTCCCATTTTTTTGATGTGTATGCTTGAAGGTAAGACACAGTTTTATCAAATCTTCAAATCCAATCTCCACTTGTGAAATCTGCTGGGGTTATCGACTTACCACCAGTTCACTCCACAGAAGATCAAGTGTTTGTACTGATGCTAAAGCAACCACTAACCAAAAATAGATCTGAAACTTGTGTTAAAACACAGCACACTAATAAGAGCTATGACAAATCACTGCGGATTTTAGCACACTTATTGTAGTGTCTGCACTCTAAAAATGCTTGGTTATTTATAACTCAAATGCTGGGTTGTGCCTTTTTGGGTCATTTTATTAGGTTATTTTTTTATTCATTTTAAATTGGTAAATTAGTATAGTTTTTGTTTAACATAGCGGCTTGGGCAGATTTACTGGCAATACACAGTGCTGGGTCAGTGTAACCCAATGTTACAGTGTGTGCCAAACCGGTTAAAACTGGATACATTCATCAAAGGTCATTTTGTGTACTGTACAGTGAAAAAAACTTCCTAAGGGGAATTTTTCCAGAATGAAATTAAGCTAGATAATACGTTGTTTTCCTATCAAATGATAACAGTTTAAACAGAAAAAAAACATCACAGATAAAGTCTGCTTGGAATGATAGCCTTCCACAAACTCAGCATACACCAAATCTACATTTAAACAAACAACACACCACCATATTAATGTTTTAACTGCTGCCAGACAAATGGCACAAATGGCACAACCAGGACCTGTGGTCGTGTAATTCATTTGATGTGCTGAAATTTGTGGACAGATAAGATGACACACGGCAAAACTGTTTTAAAACTCTGAATACATGCTATTAGCATAATATTGTAATTTAATGAAATTGACATGTAGCCTGCTGATACCAGTGCTCTTCCCACAGATCCTGCTCATCTTACTCCCTATTGAACGATTTATGATTGTCATAGACTTTACATTGTATAAAAATGATTTCCTTGTCCTATAGCATATAGTAATAATAATTATTTACAAAGTTAAAATGTTAGAAACAACCCAGTTAATGTATAAAACCAGAATAACCCAGCATGTGTTTTGTCTAATATATACTCATCACTGGGTTGCCAAATAACCCATCAATGGTCATTTTTAACCCATCATCTTTAGATTGTAGCTTTAGATTGACATGGCACTCAAAAGGCAGGCTATAATGTACTTAAAGGCTTAAAAGGTGAAATGAAGTGAAAAGTGAAGACCCATCATTTCAAATAAACTCTTAAAATAAAAGCAGTAATTATTATATTATACTGCATTTTCACAGTATACTGTACATGAAATAACTGTCATAGTGCAGAATGTAGGCTTATTGTAGATAACTGATTAATTGTCAGTACTGCGAGTATGTATCTGAAGGGAATCTGGTATAAGAGCTTTCTCTCTTTAATATTTCTCTTCTATTGCCCTCCACGCATGCTTTGCAATCAGTGTTAACACAAACACAGTTCTAGTTCCTTCTAAAGAAAGCTGTACAGTTACACTGTTATGCAAGAGGTGCCAGATGACACTTTTTTGTCACTGATGTCTGATGTTGAAGAGGAAAGCCTTCTGATTTACAGAACACTTCTTTCTACTTCTTATGGATTAAATAACATTTGTGATACACTTTAAAGATTTCTTTTTCCATTAGAAGTGTGTGTAAGATATTTATGTGAAAATGTAAATAAGGAGAATAATCCAGCTGTGTGGATCTTGGAAGTGTAATGCATTTTTCATGAGCTTTTAGTTTTGTTGAATGTGTCTGCATATTTCTGTGTACTTTAGAGTTTGTCTAAGTTTATGTAAAGTTTGGGTTTGCATACGAAATATAATTATTGGTGAAAGTTGCATAAAAGAAAAACAAATAAAAAATAATAAATAAGTGCTGTCAAACGATTAATTGTGATTAATTGCATCCAAAAATAAAAGTTTTTCTTTACATAATATATGTAATTAATCGTTTGACAGCACTAATAAATATACAATTTTCCCAGTGAAATAATGGCTTTAAATTTTCTTGCAACTTAAATGGGAAGATTCTTTCTTTCTTTCTTTCTTTCAATGATTTTGTCCTCCAAACGATTTAAGTGTTGCAAATGAATCATTAACCATCATTGCGCCTGGTAGTCAGAATCCACTTGAGTTTCACCCATCCTCTAATAGTCAGTGTTGTTTTCTTTACCTCTTAAACCTATGTGTGGTGCATTCCAAGTCTTTAGGCATACTAATGCCCATTACCCATAGTGCTCTGGGCTGAGATTTCAACCCACCCTGTTACCCTGCTCCACAAAACATGCAGCAATTTGTGGAGGCTTGACACTGGTTTAGTGATTGTTCTAGAGGTTGGCAGGCGAGTGTGGATGGCACAAAATAAAAGGGAGATAGAAAAAGAGAATGAGAATAAATGAGAATGAGATAAAGCTGAGTGTTAGTCCGTGGGCTCTCTAAAAGCTACTTGGAGGCTGGAAATGCAGCACGTAATTCCAGAATGTTACAAAGAGCCAAATGTAATTAGAGAGCAAAGCTGGAGGCTGCGATGTTCCACTGTGTCATTAATGACTTTCTCCCCCTCCTCCTTACTCTCACTCCCTCTTTTTGTCCCTGGCACCTTTCTTCTTGTTTCCTCCTTCTATTCTTTTACAATCATTCTGATAAGCGCAAACACTGCCATATGCCCTTTGCATTGAATAATGACGTGTAATTGGCTTTGCATTGGAGCTGTATGAGAATCTCCTTCACAGGGCTGCTCTGCTTCAACTGCATCTTTAAGTGGCCTGGGAGTGAAGGGAAGTTTGTTAGAGATGTTGCGAAACACTAGGACTCGTTCGGAGCGAGAGAGGCAGACAGAAAAGTGTGTATCAAGAAAGATGAAAAGGAATAAAGAGCCAAAGATAAAGAGCATTTCACGGTTTAAGATTGAGACGATGAAGTGAGAGAGATTTTGTTTTTTAGAGGAATAGGAACTCTTGTGGGTCTGTTACAAATGCCATTTTACTTTTTTTCTTATTCCAAACCTCTGTTATTTCTTTCTCGTTTTGTGTGCTACCTTTACTTTCTTAATACAACTCAAATATTGAAAACCACATCTCGAAACCACCTATTCAAGGAATGATTGATGTTTCTTTCATTGAAGAGCTACATAGAGGACTCATTGTGACTGCAAAATGTGTTTTTTTTTTTGTCTTGAAGATGTACTGCTCTCCAAACAGCACACTTTAAACCTTATCTATTGATCATTTCATCACGATATACAGTTTAAGATTTCGGTAACACTTTACAATAAGGTGCATTAGTTAACATTAGTTAACTACATTAGTTAAGAATGAACAATACCTCTGTAGCATTTATTAATTTCAGTTAATGTTAATTTCAGAATTTACTAATGCATTATTGAAATTACAAGTTTTGTTTGTTACTATTAGTTAATGCACTGTGAACAAATGATGAACACCTTATTGTAAAGTGTTTCCAAGATATCTTTATACTTTAAACAGATCACTCACTTTAGTACCTGTCAGATGTGCATTATTTAATTGCTTGTTTCACTGAAGTTACACACTTTAATTTTTTAAAGTGTGTCTTACCTCAATAAAAATATTATTAAATGCTTAAAAATAAAGACATATAGAAGCCCGTTTCCGCCACTAATTAAAAAATAAAAAAAGGTTATTGCTAGGGCTGTCACGATAACCGCTATATCGTGATACTGCGCTATTGATGAGCATAACTGCAGAGGAATGCAATAACCGCAGCAACTGCGCTATCTGTATGTTTTCTCCCTTCTCACTTTGTGCATGAGTAGGCTGCTGAATATTAGCAATAAAAACCAAAATGCGTACCACAGAGTCATGTCCAAGGAAAGTCTGTCTTAGCATCGGCGCATTGCTTCATTACATCTCTCTTTGAATGAATCAGCATTTTTGAATGTGCAGTTGAATGAATGGGTTTATATCTCACTCAGAGACAGTCTCCTGCCACCATCTTACCAAACTGCACTGACTGACAGCCCATCTAGAACGCGCAGGAGAAATATCACCAGAAAAAGCTGTCCGGTCAGATTCCAGGATCAGAACTAATTGTTGTTGAAATAAGTCAGAATTGTGAGATATAAACTTGCAATTATGAGGTAAAAGTGTCACGCCCAGCTGGAGCTGCCAGCCAAAAGACTGTGTGTGGCACTCCAGCTTTTCATGAACTCTGTGTTTTTATG
>JAUMHE010000044.1:5583318-5600402 GCA_032359235.1 Enteromius mattozi | reverse complement strand
CCTGTCTCACTCTGTGTTATTAAATAAAGTAGCTTTGCATATGATCCCGCACGTCTCCTCGCTTCCTGATCGTGACAAAAAGTCTGAATTCTGAGAACAATTAGTCTTTTTTTCCCACTCAAAATTTGACTCGCAGTTGTGAGTTATTTTTTCTTCAGTGGCGGAAACGGGCTTCCATACATATAGACAGTATTATACACACACACACGTCTTTATTTGTTTACTTTATTTGTGGACTGTTTTGCAGTACTTTTACTGCTTCTGGAACTGTTATGTCGAAGTGGCATTCATGCATTCATTTATTCATTCAAACGGTCTTTTACCTCAGTTTTTATTTATCTACTTTTGAAGATCCACTTCTGTAGACCATTGTCACTGAAGTACTGTATACACCTTTGGCTTTGGATGTCACATTTTGATATCAATAGGGAGAAAAAATGCTGTACATAATGCATTGAGGTGAAAGTATTTCTGTCAGTTTT
This sequence comes from Enteromius mattozi, assembly GCA_032359235.1. Lineage (NCBI taxonomy): Eukaryota > Metazoa > Chordata > Actinopteri > Cypriniformes > Cyprinidae > Enteromius > Enteromius mattozi. Next base: position 5,599,920 of record JAUMHE010000044.1, on the reverse strand, counting down.
CTCAAGGGCTTATCTCACAGTTGAATATTAATATATAAAAAGTCTGTAAAGTTTTTCTTTTCTTTTTTGGTGAAGAATTTTGTAAACTTTGTGAAAAGGTCAACAAAAGCAAGGTCAGATCACTGAGTCATAGAGGATGTTTTAATGAAAGATTTATCAAATGAATTGATAAAACTGTAGAGATATGTAACAAAAATACAGATGCAAGAATTTAGCAAATTAGGCTACTTGCATGACAAACTCTAAAATCTGATTAAAAACCATAAAGATAATTGTGTATATGTAAAAACTAATTTCAAACAATTTAGCACTTCATCTCTAATGCTAAGGCTGTTACAAGTGATTTTAGTTTCAATTTATTGTAATTTTAATCTGGTGTGATGTATTTTAGTGCAGATTTACTTAACAGGGCAAATTAACATTGGAGTGCAATTCCATAAAAGTGCTGATGAGAGGGAAAATTCTGCAGGAGATTTACTGACAATGCACACATTAAAGAACACAGATGTAGCCAGATCAGTGTCATAATGACCAGCATGATCTACCAAGAGCTGCGTTAAGAGATGCTTTTTGGGCCTTAAATAGTGTTGCAAATTCCAGTGAATTGATGATACCCAGTCATTTCCCTCCACTCACCCATGGTTCAAAGTTGGTTTTGGCACACTGGTGGACATCAAAGGTGACAAAGGAAATATTCTGAGTCCATTTTTGTCTGCCATTCACCACTGCTCATGGGGACAGATGCCTGATGAGCCTTGGGGAGTTCTTCACTACCTGCTTTCCTTTCTTTGACTCGCTCTCCAGCTTGTCATCAAAGGGCCAACAACATATGTGTCACCCCACTCATCCCACAGCACAGCAGGAGATCTTACACAGTGGGCACATCACATCTTTCTTGGGTCCATCCTCTGGGTGGCTCTCTAGCTTTCCAGCACAGTGTATTGCCTCATTCCACCCACGGCATGTACTTCAGTGGACGTCCTCATCCCATATAACAGCAGGCTGAGATGAGGTTTCATCGCCATCAGGCCTTGAATCTCTGCTGGCGAAGAGAAAAGACTCAACTGTTCTGGCAATATTCGGCTCCCACAGTTCTCGTCCTTTCACAAAGCTGCGTTTGGCAGGACGGCGGATCAGCCTTCCAAAGCTCTTGTGCTCCTGAACTCTTCATTCCGGGACTGGCCTCTACTTATCACCCCAGTCTATTATTCAAAACATCTAGCATCCACTACCCACTGCTATTCTTACAACTTTACAGCTGCATATGTCAATAAGGAAAGATCAGTGATGTGACCAGAATAGTGATTGGACTAAATTTATAGTTTTTTTGTGAAATCTAGACCAGCGTTGCATATATATGAGTAGACATGCAGAACTTTCTTCCGCCAAAGATTCAAATCAGTTTAAAAGCTCCGTTACTACTTTGAAAATGCCGCTTTAGAAGTAGTAAAGAAGGAATGTTGAGTTGCTTCTTTAAGAGCTTATTATATTCCTGTATTAAAAGTAAACTGTTATGCGAGAGTGAATGTGATCTTCATTCATTCTGCGGCTTAGTCTCATATTCACAATAAAACGTTAGATTGGATGTCTGCTGAGATAAGTGATCGGCTACTTGTCGTACCATCCTTTCATCTTTTAAGGGTGATACGTATCTGATGACAGTTCTGCTCATTTGTTAACTGCGTCTTACAAGCTGTTGTTTAAAGTTAAAATATACTTAATAAACAACAACATCAGCCATCATAAAAGTTGCTAGGCAATTCAGTTAAAAGTACAAAGGCAGTGCTCTGATACACAGCATTAAAGTTACAGAAAATATAATGTGATGAGATTGTGCCATCTGTAAAAACTATTTGCTCTGAAACAAATAATAGATTAATGAGACTGAAGACTACCTGCAAGATTTACCCAAAATTAATTATATTTGTATTTCTAAAAAACTTCACTGTATGTATGCTTTAAAAAGAAGTGTCTAGAGTCATCAAATGTTTATGTCTAGTTCAGAGCTTTTTTATGCAGGCTACTTGTCACGAGCTCCACTGAAGCTGCCCTTGGAAGCCTCCAGAGGGCACTCCAGCCCGGACTATGTTCATTGTTTGTCTGTCCCTCCGTTCTGTGTTCAGGACTCTTATTATGAACTCTTGTCTCCTCCCACCTTGTTTGTCTCATTCTGTAACGATGGAGACAGGAGGCGTGCGGATCCATATGCAGACTACTTTTATTGAGCGAACACACAGGGTAGAATCAGGCAGGGTCGATCAACAGCGAACATGAACATCAAAGGCAAAGGTGAGAGAATAATCCAATAGTGAAGCAAGGGGTCGGCCGATCAGCGAACGGTATCCAAGGGGTAAAGGCAAGAGCGAGAGTCCGGGGCAGGCTAGGTCGAGAATGGTAAATCCAACGGGAAGACACAAGGAACACAGAGAAATACACGGAACACTGGAAGGCTTACAAAGGGCAAGAATAATACATACATCCACAATGATCGGCAAACGTAAACACACAGACAGGTCCTTAAATACACTAAAATAACAGACAAGGGGGCGGAGGAACTAATGGGCAGTCATGGCGACAAACAAGGTGGGAGGAGACAAGAGTTCATAATAAGAGTCCTGAACACAGAATGGAGGGAGAGACAAACAATGAACATAGTCTGGGCTGGAGTGCCCTCTGGAGGCTTCCGAGGGCAACTCCAGTGGAGCTCGTGACACTACTCTTTTTATAACAGTAAATGAGCTAAATGAGCCTGCATTGACAACGAGAATTAGAAGGAAGATAACTTGTAATAAAGATAACATGTACATTCTCACCTAAAAAAAACCCTTTAAAGAATACATTCTGTGACACAAACCAGCATTATTTTTAAAATTAGGGTGTCTGCCATAACAGTCTCTGTTAGAAATACTTTACACAAAAGATAAAAAGGCTGGAGTTATCAGCCAATCAGATTTGAGTTGTACATACACATTTATATTTAGAGAGAGAGAGAGAGAGAGAGAGAGAGATATGTTATTAAGTGAATGCATAATGTTTGTGTTGTACCTTTACATGTGTAGAGGATAAAGTCATACCAACAGGATTAATCACTAAAAGGAGAAGTGACAGCCTAATTTAACTGTGGTGTGTGGCCTGAATACTTAAGACTAATAAGTTAAATAGAAATATATTTGTAAATCATCTCCCAGGTGTTTCCTGTCTGTGACTTTCCATCTCACTGATGATTTTCTGTAATCTTCCCTCTCTGCTAAACTCTGATGTTTATTTTTGGAATTGATTTCTGGAAAACATGCATAAAAGGCTAGAGACAAGAGTGAAAAAGGGCCGCTGAATGAATGCTATTGGAGAGCACAGTTTGTTTAGCGTTCTGAAGGGTGAATTACCATTTCCTGTGAGTGGTCGGGATTTTCTTTTCACTGCCTGAGTTTGATTAGCAACAACGTAGACTTTTAAAATGTTTTGTGAAGCTGCCATTAAGGCTGTTAGGTTTGTCCATCTGGGAAAACATTCTGGAATACAGATTCTTGGTAGAACCATTACATGAGCTCTACTAAGAAACCTATCAGAGCAGTTTGATCTTAGAGTGTTCTGATATGATCAACTGCAGTTTTTGTTCCTATTGTTCATAAGTGTTTAATTACTGAAGAAGTGGATAACAGATAAAGAGAGTAGTAAATGGGCTAAATGTAAAGAACAGGTGTTATTATGTGTGTGTTTAACTTGCCTTTCTTAATCCAAAATAATAAAATCGCCTGATTCATATAATACACGATTCTTGTGGTGGAAACTTTAAGACACAACCACACGTACACATACACACACACACACACACATGTCGTTCTAATCTCTGATTCTCAAGGAAAAACATGTACATGTTTTTAATGACTTTAATGATTTTTTTTTGCTCACCAGTGTGCATTTACTTAAATGCAGTAAAAGCAGACACATTGTAAAATATATTACAATTTAAATAACAGTTTCCTATTTTAACACATTTTAAAATGTAATTTATTCCTGTCAAGGTAATTCTGATTAACTATGTTGAGAAGCTTTCTTTAATTAACTTAAATTCACTTTGAGGTTTGGGGTCAGTAAGAATGTCACAAAGTAATACTTTTCTTCTGCAAGAATGCATTAAACTTAAAGTGACTGTAAAGACATTTATAATTTTACAACAGATTTTAAATATATGGTGTCATTTTTAAGTTTCTTTTCATTATGGAATCATAAAAAAATGGATAATGGTTTCCACAAAAATTTTAAGCAGCACGATTTTTTTCTAAAATCTGAAGGATTTCTGAAGGATCATGACACACTGAAGACTGGAGTGATGATGCTGGAAATGTAAAAAAATTCAAAGCTAGTGATAAAAAAAAAATAATGCAGGATGCAAGACACTGCTTTTAAGGTTTTGCATCCTCTAGAGTAATTTACAGTTCATCTAGTCAAGAGAACAGGGGAAATGAAATTTAACTTGACTCACTGTTCATACTCTTTTCTCACCTTTAAATTGCTTTTGTGATTGACAGTACAGCATGAGGATGCTAATTACAGGCCTTCAATCTCTTTGCTGTTAGTTAAGTGACCACTGGCAACAATAATGAGCTCTTTGTTTATGTGTTAATTAAACAAATGAATTCCATTTCCGCAGCTAGTTTCTCCACGGAGAAGCTGTCAAGCCCTCACTTCTCCACAGTAATGACTTCAGATGAGGCTACATCACTGAGGTCTCCCTCAATATTTCAATTCACAGGGTTCATCACATTCTTGAAAATGTCACCCAGGCATGGAGGAGTGTAGAGCCCACGCATGGTTTTGTGTTTACTTGTACAGCCGCTTGAGTCAGATTCTATATATTAGCATGTGGGTGTTGAGATTTGAGTTTTTCTCCAGGTGAGACTGAGCTAGAAGTGTTCAAGACCTTGTTGTAATTACTGCATGTTTTTAAAGCCTGAGGCGACATCTGTGTGATCCCTCATTAAGCACGCACCTTTGGTCTTGCTGTAGGTCAGTCATGTGCTGAACTTGGGATATATTTTGAAGACTGACTTAAAATAAGAGAAACCTATATATGAGGTGTATCAAGTTTAAGTCGTCTTTCTGGTTCATAAAGGAAATCACATTATTGGCTTGAAAATTGATAATTAGTTCTTCTACATCACTCTGCTGAACCAGATTACATAAGCTTTCTGATTCTGAGCAACAATTTGATTTGTTCCACATTGTATTACAAAAATGCAAGAGCAGCAGTTGAGCACAAACCCAAATCAGAGTGGGAGTGAAGATTTGAATATCTAAGAAAACAAAATGTGTTTGGTTTTGTACCGTTGGAGAGGCACTTAATGGTGATCAAGCTAAAGTACTGTGTGTATGCAAAAATGTAAAATCTGTCATAATTTTATTTACCCTTCATGTCGTTCCAAACCTGTGTGATACTCTTTCTTCTGCTGAACCCAAAAGGAAATTTTAAAGAATTTTAAAGAATGTCACATTGCCTTTCATGCAGTGGACGTCTGTGTTGTTAGATGTTTTTCTCTGACTCCCAGAAAAAAGAGTACAGAAGCTGACACTGGAACGGTAGCCTTTAGAAAGGTACACTTTTGTATATTATTTACCATAAAAGGTACTTATCAATACCTTAAAAATGTGTATCTATTAGTACCTTCTGAAAGGGTCACCATAAACAGCTTTTTTTTTTCTGAGACTGCATTCTGCAGCAAACTACTGTATTTGTCAGGAAGCATACTGTAACACTGTCTGTTTAATTATATAACAGCAAAAAATACTCCACGGCTCATTACGCCGGTAGCCTTTCCTCTTTCTAACAGTCCTGTGATGTTTTTAGAAAAGTAAATGCTTTCTAAATTACATTTTCTCCTGCAGTCAGCAGGTTCTACAGAAATCTGCAAACACTACAACAGCGACTGGCTTATTTCTTCATAATTATTATGGTGCTCTATCAACAGCAGTTAAGCTACCTGTGCTCTCACCGCTAATGCCATCTTCACACCAGCTACTTATCAGGGAAGGTCAGAGATGGAGTGCCACTCTCAAATGCGTGTGTAAATTTGCTTTATATATAGTCTCTCTGAGAAACTGAGGTTATGTGTCACACTTTTATGGGGTTAGTTGTCACAGTGGAGCACATCATTAACAATGTTTTAGTAACGATTAATAAGCAGCAACAAAGGAAGACCAAAATCAACATGATATGGTAATGTTTGCAATTGTTGTGTCTTACTGCACATTTCGCCGCAGTTTCAAAGAGAGAAGTCCACTGAGTGGCGATAAAACAGGTTCAATATGTGAACCCTGGTACATTTATATTACGTTCTATAGGGATGTGCTGCAGCAGCTCAGAATTGAAATTTCTGTGGACTAAAAGTTGAATAGACTAAAAGTTGGAAGATTTTTTTTTACGACAGTGAAGGAAAAGTGTGTATGTCTCGTTTGTGGAGTGACTGTGGCGACAGCAAAGCGGCACAATGTGTCATAAAAGCTTCCATGCCACCTACCCACCTGGAAGCACACTACGGGCAGAAAAATCATGTGAGTTAAAAGCGGCTTTGGGTGAACAGCAGTCTTTTTTCACAAGGCCTTGCGAAAAGGTCACAAAAAGCAACTGAAGCTTCATGTAGAGCTGCACATTTTTTGAAAAAGAACAAGAAGGCCTTTTCAGATGGAGAGGTGTTGGAAGGAGCAAAGATGATAATTGCAAATACTATGTTCAAAGATGAAAAGAATGGTCCTGATGTCATTTCCACTCTCTCCGATGTCCAACTCGGGACAAGTACGATGGTTAGAAGAATATCGGCTATGTCCGAGAACTTGACAGAGCAGCTTGACCGGGACCTGGCTAAGTGCTGTTGGCTTGCTAATTTATCCGAATGGTGTTTGATGAATTCTCTGCAAAAGAAGAACTTCTGACACTCCTGACGACTACAACGCACGGACATCCATGACGCGGTGAAGAGGTACTTTGAGGAAAAAAGGATACCATTAGAAAAGCTGGTGTCAGTGACGGCAGACGGGGCTCCTGCCATGACCGGTCGACACATTGCGCAATGTAAAGGTGATTCAGACTTCCCAAACTTTCTACATTATCACTACATCATTCACCAGCAGGCGTTACGTGCAAAAGTGACAGGCTTTGATCATGTTATGACTCCCGTTGTTAAGATCATAAACAGCATCCGATCTAGAGCCAAACAACACAGAATATTCAAGGTGCTATTAGAGGAGCTGTCAGCTGAATAAGGGGACCTGTTATTACAGAAATCCGATGGCTCAGCAGGGGACGAGTTTTGAAGCGTTTCTTGTCACATTTGAGTGAAATAAAAAAGTTCATGCAGTCAAGAGGGGAAGATGACATGCTGCTCGAGGACACTGAGTGGACACTTGACCTTGCATTTTTTTTACGGACATCACTGCAAAACTATTGAACTATGAGTTGCAAGGCTAAGGGAAGACTGTAGCTCTAATAAAAAGTGCTGTAAACGCATTTAAAGCGAAGATGAGCATTTTCTCTGTGCATTTACAGAGACAAAAGCTGCTGCACTTTCCCTCCATGATGTTAGTGCTGAATAACAATGTTTCTGCATCTTGGGCTTTGGACAAAGCTGCAGAAAAGTACTCTTAAGTCATAAACAGACTTGGAAAAGAGTTTGAGAACATGTTTTGTGATTTTGATCAACTTGAGCCATGTGTATAATTTATGTCAAATCTTTTCAGGCAAGTAGACATTACATGCATTGCTGAACAACTAAGTACAACATTCAACTTGGATGCTGGACAGGTGAAAATTGTAATACTAACATAAAATGACCTTCACCTCAAAGTTCATCAGAGTGCAGCAAACTTTTGGTGCCTTGTGGACACAGAAAAGTACAGAGGTGTATGCACAGCAGTTATGAAAGTTGCCTGCCTTTTTGGTTCAACTTACCTGTGAATAAGCCTTTTCTGACATGAACTTCATCAAAAACAAACACCGAACATGCCTCACTCATGCACCTCTACAAGACTCAATCAGAGCTGCAGTGTCAAATTATATCCCAGATTACAGTACACTGGTGAACAGCATACAGTGCCAAGCTTTTCACTAAGAGACATTTAAAGACAAAGAAAGAGATAACAGATGTTTTCAGTGAAACACCATGGCAACAGTAAACTCAAATAAGGTACAAAAATGTAAACGATTATTTGTTAAAAAGTGTAATATGATGAGATTTGTTGAAAATGCTACAGATTTGGTGATTAATACAAACATTAAATAAATTGTATAATATGGTATAGTTTATGTTTATCTTGCATAACTGATAATTTGTTCAAATACAGGACAAAGTTCATGATTTGTTTAAAAAATGTTACAAAGTTGTACAAAAGGGACATGATTTGAAGAGTATTTCCTTAAAAAATGTTGCAGAAGTAATCATTTGTACAATAATTAACAGATGCTTTTTTAACAAAATGCTACAAAAATTTCAAGAATGATATTTGCAAAAATATCAGAAATGTTGTAACTGTGCATTTCAAATGTTGAAACAGATTGAGAAATAAATAATGTTGCATATTAAAATATATCTGTTTTCTACCATGGTAAATAATTAGTAATAATTATTGGGAGGGATTATTCAGATTAACATGTCATCAGGCAGTCTCTATGTCATTTATCTTTAATAATGATATTATCATTAAAGGTGAACAATGCAACTTTGTTATTCAGGAAGTTTGTATCAAACAGTTAGCCCTTCATATCACTCAGTGCCCTTGAAGTAGCTCACCGTTTCAAAAAGGTTGGGGACCCCTGCCCTACAATAAATCCAACCCTAAACATACCCAATTGTTTTAACAAATGCAAAACTGATATAAAAGCAGGTTTGTTGATGCAGCCTTGTCATTTCAACTTCCTTTTACACAGATTTGATCTGGTTACGCAGTTAATCAGACTTCTGTAAAAGGTGTCAAGTTATGCTATGAGACCAGGTAGAATGTTTGAATGACACAAGATGGACATAATAACACTGTTTATCATAACATTGTTACGTTCACTCATTTTCATTTATGTTTTTTGTTGTCATTTCCCCATGTGCTCGTTGTTTTTCTCCCCGTGACCTAGTTTCTGTTAATTAGTGATTCATGTCAGGTGTGTCTTGTCTATTATCAGTGATTGTCTTCCCTTTATAAGTTCCTGTCTGTCTTTCAGTCCTCGTCCGTCATTAATGTGGTTTAGACGTGTTCTTTGCTGTTTCTTGGTTATATGAGTTTTGAGTTATTAAAAGTGTGCTTATTATACTCTGCGATCTCTCTCTCTCTCTCTGACCTGCACGTTACAAACATTGCATTTCTTATTAATACAATTCTTTATAACAATGCTTATCATCCTAACTTTTTATTAATTTATAATGGAGTGATACCAGAATGTACTTTGCTAGTCAGCCCAACATGAAAACCGCTGCCAGCTGTACAGTATGTTATCTTGCTATAAGATTTTAATAAATTTAAATATGTTAAAAGAATAATTGTGGTTTTGAGAGATGTTATTGCTCAGCCGCAGAGATAAATTAGTGGCTCCCATCAGTAGTTTGTGTTTTTTATCAGTAAGCAAATACCACACTCCTTGATGTTTCTGAAAATCAAGGTCCTTTTCTGGCTCTTTGAACTTTGTGTTTCATTCTCTTCCTTTGCTGCGCATTAGTGATTGTTCTTTAATGATGTTTTTAATTATAATTTATAAATGAAGTGTCAGTAGAGTGTGTTTTGTCAAGCGGTTAAGTTTGTAAGTTGCTTGTGGAGTAGGCATAAAGACCAAACAATTAAATAGAGTGCGTGAATATGTTGTTTATGTTAGAAATGTCTTAAAATATCTTAAAATTATGTTTAAATGAGCATATGCACTTTTAAGTAGAGTTTTAATTTTTTATGCTTTCATTTTTACTTAAAGACTTTTAAAGACTAAAGAAGAAATGAAATCATATTTGTTTTACATTAAATGTGGGTTTATGTAATTGTATTTTTTATGTGAACCATTTAATGTGTATTTCTTGAGGAATTTGTAGTCAGGTGTTGTCTGACAGTCAGTGCAGAAGTTGAATTTAGAAGACATTACTGTATTAACTGACATTATTTGTTGGAATTTGAAAGCATTGTTCTGTTTGTGAAAACACTGCATGAGTATCTGCATCAAATACAGGACATTGCCTGAATGATGCAGAATAACAACAATAAACAAGAACTGTACATAATCCTATTTAGTAGCATTTTACAAGCTTCTTTAGCCAAAACAGATTTAATGTCTGTAATTATAATCTATAAATATAACTTTATTACAAAGCCACTGACCGCTGTTGTTTTTAATAAGCCCACCAAGTTAAGAACCCCTTGAACCTCACATAAAACAGCATTAACTGAATTCACTGTGCTCAGAGCACATCCTTATACAGCAATTCATCAACTGTACCCACTTACACAATGCTTTTAAGCCCACTGCAAATGTTAATAATTATTAATTATTATTAATATTATTCATGTTTTTTTTTGTAGCATAGTAAGCTTTTTCTGGAGGAAGGTAGAGACCATTTTTGTTGTTTATTATTTTGCCCTTGGCCCAACCCTGAAGCCCATTCACTTCCCATTTATGTGCTGACCATTGAACTTGACTTGGAAAGAGAGAGAGAACACGAGAACACAAGCAGTCCGGTGTAAAGACCAAAAGGGTCTAATTTTATCTTTGTACTACAAAATGAAAAGAGCCTGTCCTTCAACAAAAAACGACTCTATAGGTCGTTTGTGCAAGTACCTTATTATGACTTATATTTATGTTTCAAAGGTACACGCCCTGTAGCGGGCGTAGAAATAATGACAGTGTCGTATTGCGGCTGTCATCATGAATGACGTATGTCTGTGATTACCAATCAAAATGTGTGTTTTGTTTAAATGCAGTGTGTAGAGTTTTTACACCGATCTCACGGTGATTAAAACATATTTTACTAGGTTTAATTTGTACGAATGACCACGCTAACCCAGCCCTAAACCTACACGTTACAAAAAATTGTGCAAAATCATGATTTATAGGGTTTTATGAGCACATGCGTAATCTCTGAGTTCAAACTCATGATTGCATGATCCATCTCTCTACAAACTGAGCTACACCAACCCTGAGTCATGTGGCCGATAAAAGAATACAAAACATTAAAGTCCTGTTGCCGATAGGGGCCCAATTTTTTGGGGGTTCGTATTTCACCGCTATTGTACAAATGACCTATACAGGCGTATTAGTTGGATGAATTTTTTTTTCCCACAAGTCTAAAAACGTGTGTCTGCATGTAAAATGGCACAGCTGATTATTATATTCATACTCATTTATTACAAGGCTGTTCACATACAGTATATATAAGAAGTAGAGACATGAGTCTCTTTCTCTTTCATCCTGGTTCATATAAGGTCAAATAGTGTCACAAATGTGCATTTCTTGATCCAGAAATCCCCTCATGTGTAGAAAGGATGTACAGTACTTGACTTCAACTCTAAGCCTATTTACACTGCTGAAGTGGGGAACCATTTAAATGCTGCGTCGTTCCCTTCATATGTGAATCATAGCGGAGTTCATTCAGTGGGTAGAAGAGGATGAATTCTCAACCCTATGCAATAGGTTGTATTCATATCAATGCAAAGGCTGTCTCTTTATTAACTCGGCTGCTTTTGTGCAGGCTGCTTCTGACCTTGCCTTTAGAAAAAAATGCAGAAGGTTGCTCTGTTTTAATGAGGGCCTGACCGGCTCCCTGCTATATTGTTGCCATACGATAAGAAAATGAAAATGTAAGGGACGTGATTGGGCTCGCAAGGTCAATCAGGGTAATTTTCTCTTACATATTCCAGTGCACTTCTTTGTGAAGCTAATACAATATGACAAATGCAGGTATCCTGTAGGAAGAAGGAAATCACGGCGGTAGAGAAACCAATTTAAGTATCTGGATCAGAGAAATACTTCAAAAAACTTCTTCAAATTTGTGAATGGCTTAAATTCACTCATATTTGTTAAAAAATTCTAAGAAATATTAGATAAAATGGAGAAGGTTGCACATCAAAATTCTCCCCGGCCACTGAAAATGAAAGAAAATGGTTAGACAAGTGGAAATAATTAGACGGATAGATAATTGCTCCGTCTCATCTGTTTTCTCTGAAGTCCTGTGAATGCAATCCACGAGTAAGGCACAAGGTACTTCACTTCAAATGACGCAGACGCTGAAATGATTGAATAGGAAGAGGCGACGGTCTGACATCGCCTGCGCTCGTGTTCTTCGCGAAAGAACCAGGTGCTGAGATGCAACCCATGCGCTCGCTGTGTTTTGATGTTATGGATGTCTTTGGAGTGGTGCAGGATGTAGAGGTCACTAAATCATACAGTTATTAGACATTTCAGAAAGAGTTTATCTCAGTTCAATAAGGGGTTCTCTGTTGGGCTTTGACTTTCACTGGGTCGCTCGATATAGTGCTGTTCACAGAATGAAGTCACGTAACAGCGTGGCTTTTCATTCAAGCAGTGGCAGCACAAGGTGAAAAAAGGGGGAAAGAACCTGATTTGATTCCTTCAGCTTCCATTGTTTATCTTCAGAAAAGGGCTTGGCCTTATGGGTAGGTTTGAAGAGAAATGGTGGGATCGTGTGTTGATCAGTATATGCATAAAACAGCTCTTGGATCTTGGGCTGCTGGAAGTAAAATAAAATACTACAAAAACAACTTAAGATTTACTTGAATTTGGAGTAATGCATTTTTTAAATTGAGCAATAAATACTTTGAGATCTTATGTTATGCATCTTATATTTATGCACTTTTTAAAATGAGTAATAAATCCTTTTTATATTATGCATTTAATATGCAATTTGCATCTTATACATCTTGTATTAATGCATTCTTTTTAAATCAGTAATATATAGTTTTACAGTTTATAGCATTTGTCTGCAAAACTTAAAAATGAGAGAATATATGAATAGCTATTTGGTACAATGATGGTGGCTTTTAAGTTATGACAGCTTGAAATTTGAAGTTTCATCAAGGCATTTAAAGTAAGTAGGGAAATATATTTAGCACAGAAAAGCCAACAGTTAACACTCCCCCTTATAGCTTTGTTGAATTGTCTTGAGTTTTTGTCAGCTTTCGTTTTATTCTAATTCGGCTAAATCTGTAATATACAATGCAAATTGGGTAACACTTTATTTTATGGTTAAAAATATATTATTATTACTATTAGTGCTAATTGAGCACATATTTATGCCTTATTCTGCATAACCTTATTCTACATCCCTAATCCTACCCAATACCTAAACTTAACAACTATGCATTCTTAAGTGGTACCTCAAATTGTTATAAGCAGCAACTGAGAAACCATATTAATATCATGTATAGCTTTCACTATATAACTTGTGCAAGAAAATAATATGAGTTTGGCTTTATTTCCACTGCTCTGGAAGTAAATGTTAGAAATCGCCTTTGCACTTGATAGAGTGATTTCTCCGGGGCACTGGGGTGTGTTGTACATAGTAGACATGAGGTGTATATTTTGTAAAGAACCATCAATCTAATGTTTCAAAATACAGCAGATGCCTGAAAGTTTATGTTAGAAATATTATGTTCTTTCAATGAAATACGATACATTTTTCTTCTTACTTTCACACCTTGACATACTCTTTTTCTGCACTTATTCTTTGAATACTTTTACCATAGCAACAAAACTGGCAAACTGGCATCTTCCAGTCAAGAACACAATCAATACCAACCTGAGGGAGAGAGGATAGAACAGAGCAGGAAGAGGAGATGATGAAAAAAGAGAAATTACATTGATGTTTACAGTGAATGACTTATTGAGCAGTAATACACACATACACTTAGATTTTTTTTTGTTTCTCCTTCACTTTATTCTTTGCTTCATGCTGTTGCTCTATGGTTCATATTCAAATGTAGATGTGAACTCTTTTCTACACCTACATATACTACCAGTCAAAAGTTTTAGAACGCCCCAATTTTTCCAGTTTTTTATTGGAAATTATGCAGTTTAATGTCACATTGCACTCTGAAATGAAAGCATAGTACAAATAAGCAATTGGAGTTAAAAAATAAATCATGGAATCAACTTATAGACCAAAATATATTCTAAACTTTTGACTCATCAAAGTAGCCACCTTTGGCAGATATAACAGCTGAACACACTCGTGGCCTTCTTTCTACAATAGAAATCAAATATTCTTCAGAAAGTTCTTCCCGTATCTGTTGCAGAAGTTCCCATAAATGTGTGGCACTTGTAGGTTGCTTTGCTTTCAGTCTTCTGTCCAGTTCACCCCAAACCAGCTCGGCCACTCCATGTTTTCAAGCTTATCATCTTGTTCTTTTTTCCTGAGGTATAGCTTGGACTTATGTTTTGGGTCATTATCTTGCTGTAGGATGAACCCCTGACCAACTAGGCGCATACCAGAGGGTACTGCATGGCGCTGGAGAATGCTGTGGTAGCCGTTTTGGTTCAGGGTGCCTCTCACTCTGTACAAGTCACCGACCCTGGATCCAGCAAAACAGCCCCAGACCATCACACTTCCTTCTCCATGTTTGACAGTTGATGCCACACACTGTGGAACCATCCTTTCACCTACTCAACGGCGTACAAAGATCCTGCATGATGAACCGAAGATTTCAAATTTGGATTCATCAGTCCATAATACCATCTTCCAGTCTTCAGTAGTCCAATGGTGGTGTTTCATGGCCCAGGCAAGCCTCTTTCTCTTATTCTGACGTCTGAGCAGTGGCTTTCTTGCTGCAACTCGTCCTGTCAAACCTGCAAGTCTTCTCTTCACAGTTGAAACTGAGACTTGCTTACTACGACCACTATTAAGCTGTGCTTGAAGCTGTTGTCCTGTGAGCCGCCTATCACGCAAGCTGTTAACTCTCAGAAACTTGTCCTCTGATGCAGTTGTGGCTTTGGGTCTGCCAGACCTCTTCCTGTCAGAGTTTGCCCCAGTTTCTGAGTGCCTTTTGATGGTGAAGGAAACTGTACTCACTGACACCTTGACTTTCTTTGCAATTTCTCTGTAGGAAAGACCTACATTTTTAAGTGTTATGATGGTCTGTCTCTCTTCCATTGTTAATTGCCTTTTTCTCGCCATTTTTGTAGCAACACACTATTATCTGCAGTACAATACTGTTCAACTGATGCTCACGAGGGTATGGTACCACAGTATGTTCCAACACTGCTTTTATGCAGACAGAGGGGGTTGTAAGTAATCCAGAAAAGTTGGAACACCTGTGGGAATTAGTAGCACCAGCTTTCAAGGCTTGATCAACCTCCATTGCTGCAGAACAGCTGTGTTCCCTGAAAAAGGCCTTTTTGTATAATTCTGAAATGTACATTATTTTTCAGTTTTGAGTAACCTTACCTTTTTTTTTAACCTCTGGCAGTTCACCACTTAACTTTGTACCATTTCAAGCTATTCATTGGACTTGAATGAGTTAAACTGCAATAAATAACTGGAAAAATGGGGGCGTTCTAAAACTTTTGACCGGTCGTGTATATTTGTGTCTCTATTGTTTGGAAGCATGATATTGGATTTCAACAACTAAAGATATGAGAAGAGTGTTTTATATATATATATATATATATATATAAATATATTTATAATTTGCATTTATCGTTTTTGCTGTTAGTGACCTTCTCAGAATAGATCTGGGGTCCATTTTTCCTTTACAACCCACTGTTTTTCCCATCGCCTGTTTGTGAGAGGCCATAAGCTCATATGAAGATCAAGCCCAATACTTTTCCTTTCATCTCACTCACATGCTTTTTATCTCTTGCGTACAAATGCATGAGCACACAGGCAGACTCATTTGATCAGATGGATCATTTTGGCATGGCTGTGTTTGGTTACAAGCATAAAAGCACAACAGTGCTTGCTGCCTTTAGGCTAACAAGGTTTTTGCTTCTATCTTTAGCAAACTATATGCAGTAGCATACAAGCCTTGTCCACATATAACACTAACTACATGTCCATTAGTTCCTTAAGCTTAGAATGCACTTAGATTGAAAGAGACACCTTTCAAAAATGGATGCACTGTATATTGGTATCACAAATTTGATCAATATTTGAGTTTTATTTTTAATTTTTTTATCAGTACCAGTCTGCTGATGCTCACTTGATACTTGACATTTGATACTACTAATAAAAATATATAACAAATTGGAATGTATAATTTTATATTAATATAGTAAAATAATAGTATAACTAACCCTAACCCTAGCCTAACCCTATATTGCAAATTAATAACATTGTTAAATGCAATTTTTAGCACATCTTAAAATGAAAAGAAATTAATTTCACTTGCAGCATTTTACAATGCTTGATTTTAGGTTTTAGTGTTTTATTTTATATTTAATTTTTATAGAACTTATATAATATAAATATCTGCATCCCTACTTTTAAGTAATTATTTAATTATATTGTTTGCCTTTTTTTTCTTTTTTTAATATATACAGTGGGTACGGAAAGTATTCAGACCCCCTTAAATTTTTCACTCTTTGTTATATTGCAGCCATTTTCTAAAATCATTTAAGTTCATTTTTTTCCT
>JAUMHE010000044.1:5536235-5553649 GCA_032359235.1 Enteromius mattozi | reverse complement strand
TATATGTACATATATTTCTATTTTATTATTTAGATTTATCATTGGAATTTTTTGCAGACATGTAACCTAGTTTTAGGTTGTGACATGCAGATTGAGAAGCACTGGTTTACAGAGACCTAGAGAAAAGAGAATAAGATTTTTTTTTCTTGATTTCTGGAACAAAATCATCTTCATTCCTATTCTGGTTCTTATATTGCCCTCTGGTGGGTGACAGTGGAAGTTAATTTAGCCTTCTTGTGTAAGATGTCTTGATATTATGTGGTAAAATAAATACATTTATTTAAAAAACTTAATGTATTTAGTTTACATTTTTGCTTACATAATATATTTGTTTTAATAATTAATAATAATTGGTTTAATAATTCAATTAGACATTTTTTTTTTAATCCACTTGGAAATACAATTTTAACACGGATAAAATGAATGTGATCCATACTGTATTTGTCAGATATGACACAAAAATACAATATGTAATATACAATCAAAAACACTTCAACTTAAGTGTTTCACCAGTAACTGTGTATGTAATATTAAGAGTTTAACATTATTGATGCTTTTTCAAAGATGGAAAGTTTCAGACATAAGTCATGAGTTAGTATTCATATGCTGAAGTGCTTTCGTGAGCTGCACTGATGTAATGAGAGAGGAGAGCTCTTCAGTCCTGCTGCCATTGGTGTTTGTAGTGATTGAAGAGGGATGTGTGCTGTGTGCTCTGCCGTGACTCTCCACTAGATGGTAGAGCAGAACAAAGACCAGAGAAACAACTGCCACACTGGTTCCTGAGAGTACAAATCCCAAATCACATATCAGTCCAGCCTAAAAAGCTCAATTAAGATCTAGAAATGCAAAAACGTTTCTGTTATGTTCAGTTTAAAATTGAAGGTCAAAAAAGTTCATTAGCTCGATATATTAGTCAATGTGTGTGATATTTTGTGTTTTTTGCTCACTGGAAAATAGTACTGTGAGCTGAACATATTTAACCTCAAGTTGTGTCTCATGTAAATTCCTAACGTTCCATTAACAAGCGATGGAAAGACAAATTATCAAATGCAAAACATTTGAGATTCCTTCCATCACCTTCATGTCTCTGCCAAAACGATTAAGTGGTTGCAATGGCAATTTTAATAACTTTATGTGAACAAATTACATTTATTTTGCATGGCAAAACTGCGAGCAGTCTTAAGTATGAGTTTTTACTTTTGGGGGCTTTACTAGAGTTAATAAAGATTGGTCTTATTACATTGTCATTGTGCCCCTGTGCCAGACACTTAAAGGGGTCATATAACACCAATTTTCCACAAGCTGGTATGATTCTTTAGGGTCTTAATGGAAAGTCTGTAATATAGTTTGTTTAAAAATTCTCAGTGGTAGTGTAAAAAAACCGCCCATTTTACAGTGTCGAAAACAGCTCTTTTCAAAACACTCTGTTCTGTGTACTTCCCCTTTAAATCTTCACAAGCTCTGCTGACCCCGCCCCTCTTTTCCAAGGCGCTCTCAGAGGATCTTTATTTAGCCGTTTTCATAGTGAAACTTGCTAATTAGCACATTATTATGAAAGGCGATTTGCAACGATTCATTAAAAGACATTCTACTGACTGCTTCTGTAGGTCAGGCTGGATCATGAATGATTTGCACGAACATAAACGCATTTAGGTAGATAAAGGGCATGTTCCCTTCAGAACCAAACGTAAGTTAACGTTAATCCTCAGCCACTCAGATGTCGGGAGTAAATTACTACCGCTATGTTCATTATTACCTTCAACAACAAAACACCTCAATCGCTTAGGAGTCATGCTTGTCTCTGCATCTCGGACTGATGACAGCTTACTCAGGGCGGGTCTGAGGTAAGACACCAGTCCAGTCTGTGTGAAACGCTGCTGTCAATCAACAATCACAGGAGGGGCCTCCGACCGTGTGATGTCACATGGTCGGATGGCTCAATTGAGAAAGGGGAAAACATTTACAGAGATAGTTGTAAAACAACCACTGGTTGGATTTTTATCAATATAGGATGGTTCTGTACGGACACTGATAACATACATTTCAGTTAAAACAACTTATACAAGTGGTTGAATCTCCAAATGACCCCTTTAAGCCCTCATCCTTTCAGGGAGTGTTTTTCATGTAAGAAATACAGTAATTGTAGCTTTAAATAAAATTGCCAACTGTATTACTACTTACTCTACGCTCTTGATAAACAGACACAGAATTCAGTTTTACCACCGCAGCATTGTATGGTATTTTAAGAGAGACAGAAATACATGTTATGCTGCTGTGGGAAAGAGATTGGGTAAAATAATTTGTTTCCAAGAAGCAGCTTTGAAGAAAAACAAAAGAGGGCATCGAAGGAAAAACACAAATCAATACTGGTGTTTATGCCTGTTAAGCATGCTTATTTTTAGATTTTATTTTGTCCTTCCCCAAGGCGAGAGTGAAAGAGAGAAGAAGAGGGGCACTGAACGTCTTAGATGTTTGTTTATCTGGCATGTGGAGATGAAGAGATTCAAAAAGAGTCACTGGTGACAGGATGACGATAGAGATGGGCGAAGAGATTGTCGATAGTCAAGTGGAGGACAGACTCAAATCTTAACATCTGTGAAACTCACTCAGTTACCTTGAGAAGATAATGTAGTGTCTGTGTGTGCAATATGACTAGGAATGTTAGTGGACATTTATGTAATTTTATTTTTTAGCATGTAGCACTGAAAAAAAATTGATTGCAACCACTTACCTTATATATGTTTTTATATATATATAAAAAAAATATATATATATATAATGTAATTTTGTTTATTTTTAGATAATTATAAGTTAATTGTTTTCAGTGTATGTATTTTCTAAAATTGTGTTTCCACTATCGTAATAATATTTAAACAACAACACTACTACTACTACTACTAATTATTATTATTGTTATTATTATCTAACACAAAGTATACAAAGTATCTCAGACCACATTTTGTATGCTTATAATCAAAAAGCATAAAACCAAATTGAGTCAAATATAGCTCAGTAAGATCTCAATACAATTTATGCAAATATGCTATACATAATGTATGCCTTTAAGCACTTTATTGTATTGTGCTCCCTAATTTAGTTTTATTGTATTGCTGTAAACTAATTAATGTCATTCATTCCAGCATAAACACCTTATACATATGTATTTGCTTTTCAGTAAAATATAATAACACATCTCATCCGATTCTATCTTCCCGCCTTTTCCTTCAGTCTGGATTTTCCTGTCACAAGAGATTTACTTCACAGATGTGTTAGATTTGCATTCCCACCTTCACCCGCGTGTTTCTGCTTTTACATGTATATGTGTGCCGCATGTGTCCTTTACTGAAGGACGGACAGAGAGCGATCCGCAGCTGTGTGCATTAAACTGACCCCTGTTTGCATCAAACCTCATTAGCCTCTGTCTCACAGCGGGACCCACCCTCCATAACGACACCCCTGCCTCATCCGTCTCGCCTCTCACTGCCCACCTGCAGCTCTGTGAGACAGCGTACATTCAGAGCATACAGTGCCGCTGACACCAAACAAACCGTGTTGTTCTGTGTCTGCGAGGTTAAAGACTGCGAGGCACAGAAGCATCTAGAACTGATTCCGTGGAAACCTTTGTCTTTCACATAATGCATTTAATTAAAAGGTGTTCCTGTGATTGTAACAGATTGATATAAATATGCAGATGAGGAACATCAGTAGAATTTTAACTAAATCTCTAATCCACTAAATTTGAGAGTAGCAAAACATTTCTAGGGGGAATAATGTCCTTTATTGGCACAGGCTGTCAGCATTTCCGTCCCCGGTTCACTAAAGGAATCATGTAAATCAGGTTACCACACAAATAAGTTTGTACATAATTTGCAGGCCTTGCAGCTTCGGTTGTTGCGGTGGATGCAGCAGACTACTGCAATCTGCCATATTTACTGTACAGCACTCTTTAACACCACTGCAGGCTCCTAAATAGGGTCTTTAACATGCAGAAAGTGCATTTATCTGGATGTGTGCCTGGTTATAATGGTGTTATTCATCATTTAGATGAATTGCTTTTTCCACGATCACTAGAAAACGTACACAAACTTGCCATCTGCTTTCCACAGGTGGTAAAAGCACAATGTTAATTGCACAAGGCAAATAAAGCAGGGTTTTATGAATAAAATGCAATACACACTTTATTAAAAAATATTTTTTTATTCCACAAAGATGCATTAAATAGATCAAAAGTAACAGCAAAGATGTTTGTAATATACTTATAATACTAATAATATTATTAAAAATGCTGATCTTCAATTCATTAAAGAAACATGAGGGGGTTTCACAAAAATGTGTTTTCTGAACACTGAACATTAATGATAATATTAAATCTTTCTTATTTGAACGTTTTCTGAAAGATCATATGACACTGAAGACTGGATTAATGATGCTGATGCAGCTTTGCCATCACAGTAATAAACTACATTTTAAAATATGTTCCAATAGAAAAACTATTTAAAATGTTTTCAGTATTCCATAATAATTACTGTGTTTTTGTTCAAGTAAATGCAGTCTTGGTGAGCAGAACAGACTTCTTTTTACCTGTCAAGTTTAAGATTTTGTGCTTTTTGATTTTTCATAAAGAGTTTTTTTTTAGACCAGTGGAAATTAAACATCCAAAAGACACTATTAAGTGTTTCTTTTATGTCACCTTATATATTTGTGTTAGATTTTAATTACAAAACATATTTTAAAGGTATAAAAATGTGAAACTATTGTGTTTTCTGTCCATTCAAAGCATTTTCTTCTTTCTTGACTGACAAAAATAAGATACTCAAAATTCCCTCTGTAAAAAGTTGACCCTAATAAGTCAAAATTTTGAAACTGACATCATCCAGTGTTTAGATTTTGTAGAAATGTATGCAAATCAGCACATATTTCATTAAATAATGACTAATTTGCCTAAAATTTTGAAAAATTTACACTGATAACGTAATACATTAAAATCTTTGCAATCAATCATTTGGTAAGTAAGTCAATAACTATTAGTTATTTTTTTTTACCCTATTCACCTGTGTCTCACCTCAAAAACCTAAAAAAAAATTAGAACCACTTTAACCAGAGTGTTATTCTATATACATTACAATGGGTTAGTCTATAAAAAGAGGGGCTTTGTGCTGAAACACAAGAGCACAAAAAAGTCTCAAATATTCTTCGTGTTTGGCGACAACCGCAGCAAACCATCAGCTCCTCATGAAGTATTAACTAAGGACAGAGACGGATATAGAGATATCAGAAAGTCTCCGTAGTGATATTTGTACTCCATTGGTTTTCCCAGTTGCTCACTAGCTTACGATAAAGTGGATAAACATGCGCTGCACGCACATGCTCCAAATTCAATCCTTTTTTGGAGTAATCTTAGCTTTCATTCACAATCCTCCCTCTCGGTTTTTGCTAGCCAAGGACATACCTCCCTCTGCGTTCTCTTTCATTGATGTCTTTACATGCTA
The DNA here is from genome assembly GCA_032359235.1 of Enteromius mattozi. Lineage (NCBI taxonomy): Eukaryota > Metazoa > Chordata > Actinopteri > Cypriniformes > Cyprinidae > Enteromius > Enteromius mattozi. The sequence goes on along the minus strand of JAUMHE010000044.1, from coordinate 5,548,160 downwards.
TTAGCTCTCTAATGGATCTCTTTCTCCCCCATACATTACTGCAATCCTTTGCCAACTGGATGCAGTTTGGTCTGCCTGTCCAGTCAATTACAGTGTCCACCGAGGATACCGCTAAATGAGAGGGCCGGCAGTTGGAAGAAGAAAGAGGGATGGGGTGAAAAGCTAAAGATACAGAGTGACGGTGGGAGGAAGAGTTAAAAAGAAAGGAAAAGGTCCATCTTTTGTCTCTAGAGGCGTATGTGTTGGCATCAGAGTGCTGAAAGTAAACTGTGTGGAAAACCTTTCTTGACTCTGACACCCACACACTCAGTTTTTTTTGTCTGTGCTCATTTACCTGCTAGCAGAGGCCAGCATCCTGTTGGGACTTTGCTAGGAGGTGAGTCATGAGAGAGAGAGGCTAAAAGCAGCCCTTCTGATTTATACAGCCAAGCCGTCCAATGTCACAATAAATTAGCTAAGCATTTGTCGTCTATGCATATTAATTACTGCAGTCAGTTTTAAGAAATAGGTGTATAAATAAAGGTCTCAGTTTTTACGATAATTGTCATGACTTGTTTTTTTTTTCTTTTCACCTGTTGGCAGTTTATGGAAGAACAACTGAATTAATATCTTTATAGATCAAAAGTGTAAGATGAGCTGGGGTCAGATCTTTTAAAATAAACAAGCCTCCAGCGATTGTGTTTTAGAAAAGAGCATTTTTGACATTTTTGTGTTTAATAGGAAGGCAGCAGAGTGGATTGATGAGATTGAAAAATAAATGACCTGCTCAAAGTGCAACTGAATTGGAGCTTCAGTAGAATAAAATACACATTTTTTTCACAGTATTTTGATCATAGACCTGAAGGTTTGGCATGAACTCAGAAGATCGATTCGCAACATCCCAAGAATATTGCTGAAGTGATGTTATTTTGTAAAAAGGAATGGTGCAGAATTTGTTCTGCAAGGAAGTGCTTTCACTACTGATCTACGGTTCGGGGTCAGTAAGATTTCATTATTTTTTTTTTAAAAGAAATTAATACTTTTATTTAGAAAGGACAAATTAAAGTGATCAGAAGTAACGATAACTACATTTATAATGTTATAAAAAAAACTCTGTTCCAGATACTAAATGCTGTTCTCCTGAACTTCTAAATAAGCTAACTATCAAAATACTGCCTGCACACAAAAATGACTTTACTGTTCAGTAAGTTTGCTTATAGCTGGAGCAAACCATCAGCTCCTCATGAAGTATTAAAAAGGACAGGAAAGGATATAGAGGTATCAGAAATTATTTGAAGTTATATGTGTGCTCCAGTGGTAATGCTAGATTTTTTGTTTATGAAAAATTTTGAAAAAAGTAATCAGCACAACTGTTTTCAATATTGATAATAGCAAGAAATATTTATTGAGCAGCAAATTAGCATATTTGAATGATTTATGATGGATCATGTGACACTGAAGACTGAGTAATGACGATGAAAATTCAACTTTGCGTCATAGTATTTTCTTGTATATTCTAATAGAGAACAGTACTTTTAACATGTAATAGAATTTCACAATAATATTGTTTTCACTGTATTGCAATTAAATAAATGTAGCCTCGATGAACATAAGAGACTTTCAGACGGAAACTTTTAAAAATAAGTCTTTCCGACCACAAATTTTGAACAGTACTGTACTTTTTCCACAATACTTATCTTTTTAAAGCAGATGGTTTGTGACTTACCTGAAAATCAGATCATATTTCATGACCAATTTATGCAGAAACCTGCAGTAAATTCAGAAACTCTTTCTTGCAACAGTTCATTTTCGATGCTTTTCAACCCCTCTACTCCGAGCAAGCAATGCGACGTGACAAAACTAGGATGCTCTTTTAGTTTTGTTGCAGTGCGCTGCTTGCAGTGTATCAAGATAAGCAGAGTTCAGAAAGTTCTGTAAAACAAAGTTATAGTTTTCCCACAAAGCGTTTTGTAGGATTTGTAATTTGCCTAATCTTTAATGTGACAACAGCGAAGACTGAGAGCCCGTGAGGCAAGATGCTTGACCTTCCTCATCCTCAGCAGCCGGCAGGTGCTCGACCAGAATACTGAAAACCCCAGACACTGGACACTGAAAATGTCAGACTCCCTTTGGCTAATTTTAATTGCAAAAACAATTCAGTTTCTCTGGACAGGCACACAGGTGTCATGATGTGGTGGGTGCTTAATTCAAATTCAATCATGAAGTAAACAACCTGATGTGATTAGATTATGCTAAATGTTGAATTTCCATACTTGAGGAGTTAAAGCAAATGTGGTTGGATGTTAAAAAAACAAACAAAACAAAAACGTGTATGTTTTCAGTATTCCGGCGAACATTTGCTTAATGCAGAGGATGATAAAGGTCATGTTTCTCACCTCTCAGACTTTTAGTGTTTCACTGTTGTCACAACATTGAATTATTCTATTACTTTAGGGAAGCTTTGTAAGAAATGCATTTGTTTTCCAGGCCTTTCTGAACTGTGCTTATCATTATACAAACAAAGGGTACAAAACAACAAGTGCGCAAAACAATAAGTGTATTCTAGTTGTGGCACGCTGCATTGCTTGTTTACAGTGTAGACAGCATTGGAAAAATACAACAGCAAAAAAAAAAGTATGTGAACACATGTATTGTGAATCTCTGCCTATATACGTCATAAAATATAAATTTAAATATAAATATAAACATTTTGTGACTGTATAGTAATCATGCATTTCGGACTAAATCGGTTTAAATAACACACACAATGATGCATGTTCATGGTTTTACTGAACGTGATGTGTGTACATTTTCAGTGCATGGTTGTATTTCATGCCTGGTTGGTCCAAATCTTTCTGCACAAACCGTCCATTTTGCACCATTTCTGTTCACAAAACCGCTTGAGTTCAGCCATATTCTGGGGATGTCTGGAGTAAATTGCTCTGTTGAGGTCAGGCTAAAGTATCTCAATCTGGTCCACATCTGAACTATGTTTTGGGCTTGACCAGAAGGTGTATTTTCTTCTGCCTTTTTGTTCATCTTTGCAGGATGCCCACTTCGAGAGAAATTTAAAACAGTGCTGAACTTTCTCTGTTTATAGCAAGTCAACAATTCTTAGATGCTCTGAGATCTCTTCTTCAGATGATTCTTCATGTGAATATCAAACTCAAAGTACAGAGCAGGGCATCTCAGACCAACACCTCAATCTCAGCTCATTATTTGGACTCCAGGTTCGCTGACCTCTGACTCCAAATATCTTTTGGAGGAATCATTAGTGTAGAGTTTTTATATGCCTTCATTTTGTACTGAGAATGTTTACAAAGGGTTATATCAGTGTTTGTTGTTTAAATTGAGCATGAAATGGAAATTGTCTTTTTGTATTTTGATGAGTGAAATGAGTTCTTAAATGAGAAAAAATATAGGGTCATCTTTGGTTGTTTACTAATTGCCGTGATCTCCTGTGAGAGACAGGTCGATGTACAGTAGTGGAGAGTTTATTGTCCAGGCTTCACGACACAGCACAAGTCATCAAACATCTAAAAGCTAATTTCCCCTTAATTCTGACCATATCAGGAATTGCACCAAATATTGCTAAGTTTGTACCTCTTACAATGGTAATTTCAGTGCCAGGTTAAAAAACAGAAAAAAGTCTAAAATGAATGTCATTGTAATTGTAAAGATGATTGATTCCAACCTGGTCTCATAAATATGCACTTTTTGTGCAATACCGTTTTTACGTGCTTTACTGCACATTTTGCTGAAGTTGCAAATGGAAATGTCTACTGAGTTGCACTAAAACAAAGGTTCAATATGTGAACCCTTTTATTACCTTATAGATATGTATTGGGACGATTCAGAATTGAAATATCCGTCAAAATATCCTACACCTATCCTAAATCCAAGATATTGATATTTTTCAAGTAATTGTGTGAAAATTACACTTTATTATTCAAAACTAAATTTTGCCTCTAGTGTTCATTACTTTTGGAAACTGCAGTGATATGTACTTGTTGGTACGTATTTCGTGTCTTGCTAAAAAGTGTCCCCAGGTACATTTATGCCATGAGACCAGGTAGATTGATTCACATGTCACTTGAACTGAAGCAAATACAGCGATCTGTCATGACACATTAAAGAGAGTGAAAAACACATTATTGTAAGACATATTGTTTATATTTCACTATAAAAATGACAGAGTTTAAAAGCTGAGACTTTTGGCAATATGCTTTCAAAATATTGCAAATTTAATCTCATTATTGCTACTAATTCATTCTTGTAATTTAGACTTTATTTTTGAAAAATTTCGACTTTAGTCTTGAAACATTTAGACTTTATTCATAATTACTTATATAATTAAGACTTTATTCTCTTAATTTTGACTTGTTAGTCAGAGTACTATGATTTTAATCTCTTCGATTTTTTTGGCAATAAAACACCATCATAACCTCTGAATAAAAGCGAGGTGATTTTTTCCTCCTAATGGGCTTCATATTCAATATCCATGACTGTAATTTCATATCTCAGGCTTTATAGGGTTAAGCTGCATTTTGCTTTCAGCTCAAATTGCATAAGCATTTTATGGAAAAGTCCTAGTAAATCCACAGTGTTCACTTTCTTTTATCAGCACACAACTGTTAACAGGTTGTAAACAAGCTTTCCAGACTCAAATGGGGAGAATAATTGCCAGTCAAGGTTTGCATCAATCCAAAAGTGTGTGTGCGTGGGTGTGCACTAATGATCCAGGAAAATGAATTTTGTATAGAGGAAATTGTCTATGTTCGTATTGCTAATACATTGGGCAGCAGAAGCCACCAATCACTCTGAAAGTGCAATTCTTGCAAACACTGATTTCGCCTCATCCCCTGATAAAATGGCCAAATCATCCTCAAGATTTATCTAGCGCAGCTTGAGAGATGGCAGGGTGGGCAGGTGTTCTTTCTGCACGTAAAGACGGAGCCCACAAATGAATTCATTTTTGTAATATTTTCACATGATTTAATGTGGTATTATATTTATGCTGTCGGTGGAGCGGCCCTCTGATAGAGGGCATAACTGTCAAGTGCCAAAACATGAGAGATTTCAATGACTTGTGTGTTGCTACTACACACACGCGCACGCACACACACAAACCCTTAATAGTATTTGGCGGGTGCAGATGTTATTACTGTACTCTGTCATAAGTGTGTTTCCACCTTAGGCCCTAATAGTATGAGCATGCTGATGATAAAAAACACACAAGAACACACGCTTGGCCTCCAAATTCACCCGTTGGCATTGTTTTCCTCCATCACATGGCTGTTATTGCTATATACATTCTGTTCGAAGACAAATTGGCCAATAGAACAATAAAGCAACCCCTGTCAGGCATGTACCACATTCGACCGCTCGCTCAGAGACCCTCGTGACCACATATGTGTGTTTATGTGCAGAATGCCAATTCAGACACATGGTATTCCTTATTACTAACGATTTAATACATGATGTGTTTCAAATCAAATCCCAACAGCGAATGCGCCTCCCCAGAGGTGCCATTACCCTTTACAATCCTGTTAGAGATGGTGCTTAGAAAACTATAACCATGGATTCATGAGCGTTCAGACAGTATATTGAAAACCAATGTTGTATAAAAGACTCAAATGAGCTTTTAATCAAGTACAGTATATACAGTTTTCGAAAAAGTTTCTGCTTTCACACTGCAAGGTTACACTGTATTTGATAAAAACATGCTCTATAGTGCAACTGAAAGCATTTTATGGGCAGGTAAGTGGGTCGGCATCACTTTTATCGCCAAATAACTGCAATACACTGTTAGTAGTGGATTGGTCACAGATTGAAAATATAAAGCACTTTTCCATTGATTCAATGTCACATTTTTTCCATAGTCTCAGGAGAGTTTTCTTTCAATTCATATCTCAGATCGGAGAGGTGTGTTTGGCCCTGCTAAAGCACTTGCGATTAATGCATTTTAGGTAGGCTATTGAAAGTGCACGTAGCTGTTTTCTTTAAATCAACTTTCATATATTGCAAGCTGGAATGATTCGATTTCATGTGTATCCAAAATCAATATGAGGAACATTATGGAGAACATTTTTTATTGTCTGTTTTTTTCCCTCACTTTCTTTTAGGTTTGTTGAAGTGCAGTTTTATAATTAAGCAGAAACCCACTCAGCTATTACAGACACAGAAGAGATTGCTCTTGATAATCCTTTTATTGCTTTATTGACCATTGAGTAGCTTCGTAAACATGTTGTTGTTCCTCCAGCTTTCATATCTCCAGTTTTGGAACAAACCGAGTGGCTTCATTATAGGTTCTGTTTTCCTGTTGATGTGCAGTGACTTTTTGATCACAGCGAGTTCAGAGACATTTCAGCACAGCGTTGCTTTGGACTGTTTCATGTGCTTACGGCACCGTTTCAGATGTGTTCAAATGAGCTTGGCTTTTTGAGTGCGGCAAGAGATGGACAGATGTTTGATGGTGGCAGAGCGGATTAAGCATACTCTTTCTTATCCGAATGACAGAAGAATGCAAGACAGGATGGGGGTAAAAGCAAAGAGAACATCACACAAACACAAGAGCATGATTCTGTTATGTGCTTGTTCAGCTGTACTGCTGTTTGATATCTTGGTCAAGGTTTAAATTCCAGAAATATCATGCTTCCACTTCAGACGTTTTGCTAGATTATAGATGGTTCAAGATGTTGAAATGTAAGTATTGCCAGGACCACTATTGTTAAAGATGACTGACAATTGGGTGTGATAATTGGGTAGTTGACAAATGGGTAATATGCTAATTGGGTAGTTAGCAAGTAAAAATTGGACTGTGTCCTATGGTGTGACAGTAAAAAAAAAAAATCTGAATCCTGACTGACAAGAAGAGGAGTCGGTCGGGGATGGAGGTGGGTGAATGTACTGAAAGACCTTATACATGAGTGCTGTGAGAGCTGAGAGTCAGCTGATGTGAGCTTGAGTAACGTGACTTGCCAGAACTGACGCTAGATCTCATACATTCGTAATATTGATTATTGTAATGCGCTTTTGGCTGGATGCCCCAGTGTTTCCATAAATAAGCTGCCACTTGTTCAGAACGTATAAAAGCAGATCCTAAAACAATGATCATATCAGTCCACTGTATCAGTTCATACTGGTTGCTTGGTTTATTATTGATTACATTTTGACTGAAGACATACATGTTGTTCCAAAGTTTGGGGTCAGTCAGAATTTTTTTTTTTACTGTTTTTGTAAAATGATTTTTTTGCTCACCAGGCTGTATTTATTGAAAATACAATAAAAACTGTAATATTGTTGAATATTACTACCATTTAAAATAGCCGTTTTCTATTTTATGTTTTCATGTGTGTAAGACTCTTATAGGATTATAAAGTAATTATCTTATGATGAATACATCTTTCAGTGAGTAAACTCGGCTACATCTATTATTATTTTATTAATTACTTTTTAAATTATTATTGTTAATGTCATTTATATGTCATTTAATATGTATAAAAGTGCAATTTATTACTGTGATATCAAAGCTTTAATTTTCAGCATCATCCAGTTTACAGTATTATTCTAATATGCTGATGTGCTCCTCAAGAAACACTTATTTTTTATTATCATCAGTATTGATAATAATAAATGATAAAGAATAATTGATAAAGTTGTGCTGTTTCACTGAACTTTACTCATAGAATGTATTATTCTAGGTTAAAAACTGTATTGTTACATTTTAGAATCTCTGAACGAACATAAATTAACAGTGAACAAAAGTAAATTTACTTGCTTGTACTAATAAATTAGGCACTAATTTATTTAATATATGTCTGGAATACATGTGTTCAAATCAACATTTCTGCATGTTTGAATACTTTGTTCCTTTCAAGGTTTCTTCCTCGTCTACATAAACATCTTTAGGGAGGTTTATTCTTTTCCGCTGTCGCCTTTGGCTTGCTCATTGTGAAGAAGTATTCTCTGTAGATGCTTTGGGGTGAGATATATTGTGCAAAGCGCTATACAATAACATTGAATTGAATTTAATTGAATTAAACCCCTTTTAGGCCAAGTGTGAATAGGCATATTAAACACGCAGACTTGTGGCTTGAAAAGTGCCATGCTTTCTCTCTCTCTCTCTCTTCCTGTCAGACAATAGCAAGTGAATTGGGCTTGTTCTGTGTTGAGAGCTGTGCTGCCACAGGTCTGCTTTCCTGTTGTCACACATAGGCGTCCTCTGACTCTGACCCTATCATCTGGCAGTGCATCCAATTAAAGTGTGACAATGGCCACCTCCACCGCATCCAGAGCACCATCTACTGACCATCATCACACACGCTCATATTCTCCGATCTCTACAGCTCAAAACCTCATTCAGCTCCATAGGATATTTTGTTCATTGTACATGATTCACATTTTCAGGCCTCGATTTCCAGCCACGTCTGCCTCTTCTTTGTTGTTTTGTCATTTAGAGTGATACCATAACAGCGTTAGAGGGATAGGCCACCCAAAAATAAAAAATGCTGTTATTATTTACTCTTTCTCATTTCAAACCTGTATGACTTTCTTTCTTTCTTTCTTTCTTATGAATTTCTTGTTTTTATGATTTTGGAGAATGTTAGTAACCATTTAGTGTTGGTTCCCACTGACTTCTTGATCAATGGTATCCCATTATACTTAAGTGAATGAAAACCATAACTTCATAAAGAGATATATATATATATAATATGTGTATGTGTGTGTGTGTGTGTATGTGGGTTTTTTTTTTGCAGTCCTACACATGTGGAACCTCACCTGGTCAAGTTATCTGCATCTCGTGCACTCCATCAACCCACTCCCATAATAGCTGTCAGTCTGCACTCAAATTAATACACAACTCAGATTAACTGTATAACATGTGTGTAAGACTCTTATAGGATTATAAAGTAATTATCTTATGATGAATACATCTTTCAGTGAGGAAACCCAGCTACATCTATTATTATTTTATTAATTACTTTTTAAATTATTATTGTTAATGTCATTTATTGTCCCTGGATCTGTAGAGAAGTTTTATAATAAAGTAGCAGAGGTTGGGATAGATTTAAACGATCAGTTCTGCTTAAAAAGATGCAATCTAATCCTGTTTACAATAAATAAGCCTGCTCCTGAGCAGGTTTAAGATTATGGACCTGTTGCTACTGTATGACAGCAACTTTGGAATGAGCTTTAAAGAAGCAATGAATCCAAGATCCAAATCGTCAACAATCAAATCCAGCTGCGTTAGTGACATACAAAGAACATTTCTAACCTTTTAGGTAAAGTTTTAGGTAAATATCCACTACATCCAGCATTTTTTTCAAAAATGTTATTAAATGAATAGTTCACACAAGAATGAAAATTGTCATAATTTATTCACCTTCATGCTGTTCCAAACTTGTATGAGTTTCCTTCTCATGTTGAACATAAAAGGAGATATTATGAAGAATGCTGGTAATTAAACAGCTTTTGGTCCCCATTGATTCCATAATATTTCTTCCCCTACTATGGAAGTCAGTGGGGACCAACAACTGTTTAGTTCTTTAAAATTATTTGAATTATCCTCTTTTGTGTTCAACATTAGAAAGAACCTTGTACAGATTTGGAAAGACTTGAGGGTGAGCAAATGACAATAAAATGTTCAAGTCTGATGCACACACAGGACGTTATTTCTGAAATATTACCATGGAAAATAATTCCCAACTCGATATAAAGTAATCTCCACCATCTGATATGCATTCATCAGTAATATTTTACTGGAGTACAGCTGTATTTCACTTACAACATGTTGATACTAGATACATGTTGTGGTGTTCAAGAAATAACAATAATTTGTCACACTTTGCAATAAGGGATGGGTCATGGTGGTAAATAAGTCATCCAAGAAAGCTAGTTTATTTAGATGGTCTTATTGTTGTTTTGATATTTGTTGCAGTGGTATTATAATTATTATGCTTTGCTTTGGCTGTTACACCGCTGCATGGTAAAACTCTCTCAGAAAGTTACATCATTCCCTTTTAATCACATCTTTGGCCATTGTGTCACATCTAATGCTGTTTTTTGAGTATGTTGCGGGAAGCATATTTAAGTTAGCGATTGTTTCACTACTTTTTTTCCCCAAACTTCTGTGAGCTCTGTTTAGCTGTTTGTGAGTACAAGAAGTCAGCAGTCATGCAAACCTGAAATCAGCCTAATTGCACATGGCCTCCTTAGGACTAATTAGACCAGTGATTCAGGCAACCCACGGACTAGTATTTTCAATGTACTCTCACACATTGAGTTTCAGTTGGAGAGAAAAAATAAGAAAAAGGTAATTTGTTCACTTAAACCACATGAGCGAAGCCTCTTGATTAATGCACTGAGGTTTTTTTTTATTTTAAAGCAAACTCTCCATCCTTCTTGCTGACAGTGCTGTCAGATGGTCTGATTCCGGCTGCTCTGGTTGACAGAGAGTGACACTGAAGCCCATCTCTCACTTTCGACTCTGTGTGGATGACTGCTGTCTGCACTGTTGAGCCGACCCATTACAACAATGCATCTATGTGAAGCAAAATACACCATTGTTCCCGCTAAAGACCCCTTTATTTTCCTTTTCAGAAACACCCACCTCAGTATATAAAAGCAGGTTCGCCATAGGGATCTTCAGTCCTCCATGAAAACAAATTGTAGAGGGTAGTAATAATAGTTAGGCCCATGCTATTGTGCTGTGAAGTCAGACTGACATCCACTAGCAACCTGTTGAGCACAAAGCTTTAGCCCCTAGTAAGCCAGCAATAATTTAACACACTTTTATCCAAACACATTACAGTTCACTTACTACAGGAACAATCCCCCTGGAGCAACTGCAAGATAAGTGCCTCGCTCAAGGGCCCACTGGTGGTGGTTTATGGCTTATATGGATCAAACTTCTGGGTTTCAGCCCACATACTGTGGTGAACAAAAAAGTCTTTTCATTGAGGGTCCTTCCTCAAAGTGAACGTAAGCAATGCTCTCTTTATGAATTTAATTTCTCTTTATGAATGTAATTGTTTATACCTACACTACTGAATTTATGTTCAAAAAAGACCAGTGATATTTAGAAATATTATTATCCAGCAATTCTTCTCTTCCTTGTCAATATTTGTTTACTCTTGTTTGCGTTGTGCACAAAAAGGTCTTATGGGTTTGGAACGACACAAGAGTAATTAATTATGGATTTTTCATTTTTGTGTGAACTAACCCTTTAATAAAAAAAAATGTCATTAAAGGGGTCATATGATCTTCATATGAACATTATTTTTCACATACTATACATTTTTATTTCTCCTCTAAGCCCCGCCTCCTGAAACGGGTCAGTTTGTACAAAGCTTATCATTCTAAAAAAGAGAGGTGTGCTCTGATTGGCCAGCTATCCAGTGCATTGTGATTGGCCCAACACCGCAAGTGTCTGATGGAAATTTTACGTCCCTTACCATAACGTGATGCGCTATGACACAAAAACAATAAAAGCCATTACAAATGAGGCATTTGTTACCTCCAGTCAAGACATAATTACTGATTATGTGCCTTGTAAACATAGCACCGTGTCTGCATTCATGATCAGAGAAACGACAAACAATAAGCACTCCCCTTCACTGCTCAAAACTCACGTTTGAATAGTAAGTAGCAGGTTCTTTTAACAAGAAAACGTAACTTACTTAAAAGGTTGTGAGTCAGAAGCGCCAGACTGTCCTTACAGAGGTAGAATTGCTCCACTTTATAGTCTGTGTGCACAGCCAGCATAGGCTACTCTCCTGGTTTTAAGAGTCCATTTTCCGTAAATGAGCTGAACACACTCTAATATTTGTTGAACTGTTCTGGAACAGTGTTATACATACAACATAACCACCAGTGGTGGAAAGAGTACTTAAAATTTGTACTCAATTACAACTACTGTTACATTGCTGAAATAATACTCAATTA
>JAUMHE010000044.1:5512447-5522467 GCA_032359235.1 Enteromius mattozi | reverse complement strand
CTCCCGGCTCGCTCCCCTGACAGCACGCCAAACTCGCTAATCATTTATTCTCAATGAGGAACGCGTGAACTCTTGAACTGCTATTAAACTGAAAGGATGCTTGAATAAAATGGGTAATTATAGCCATTTACAAACTCATTATTAAGACATTTCCATTCATTAACTATAAACATTATTTTTATAGATTACTAATTTGAACAATTATAGTTTGTTTATATAGAACACCACAAAAATCCTATAATTACTGTCACATGTGTTTTTATTAGTACTTTTTATAATTACGTGGATGATGTTGCTTATCAATTTCTCTTTGTCATTGCCTCAGAGTAATAGTTCTTTCTTTTTTTTGCGACAGTTCACTTTAGACACTTTTGGCATCTCAACTAAGCTATATACTATCTATAACTTAGTAACTACATGTCAGTACTATTCTAATAACAGTACATTATGAATAATTGCATGCAAGTAACCTTGTGCCAAACTATAATTCTAACTTTAACCATGTACTTAGTAGGCTACATGTAGTTAATTAGTATTACTCAGTACTCAAATGTATAATTACACAGTAACAAGCACACCTTAAAGTGTAACACTGATATTTTAATAACTGGTAGTACACGTGTAGTTACTAAGTTATTTGTAGTTACAAATACAATGTCTGAAGTGGACTGTCAAAGTAAAGATATCGAAATAGTTCATATTTTGCACATTTGCTATGCACACTAGAAGTCTCTTTTGCGGAGAAAGCCTGCAAAATACAGAAAATACATTAAAAATACAGTAAGTAGTTTTTTTTTTTTTTTTTTTTGAATAAAACAGTGTTTGAGTATATTTTAAAATGAAAATGATTCATGTAATGTCAGTTTTCAGCATCATTACTTCAGTCTTCAGTGTCACATGATACATCAGAAATAACTTAATATGCTGATTAGATGCTCAAAAACAATGTTGAAAACAGTTGTGCTTCTGCAACAATTATTTATTTATTTATTTGTTTTTAGGAAAAATACAAATAAATTAAAATTATATCCCAACAATTTAAACGTCTTTACTGTCACATTTGATCCTTTTAATGCATCTTTGCTGAATAAAGCTCTGAAGTATACTAGTAAAACAATAGTAAAATAGTTAAATAGTTCAGTATAGTTTAGAAATATAATACATATTGAACACCACTTTAGATCAGTGTTTTGATGTAAGGATCAAACAGTATTTGAACACATTGAGTGAAAAGAAACTTTTTTTCTTTTTCTCTTAGCATTGTTTCTGGCATCATTTGAATATTTACAGTTCATTTAACTCATGAAATGTGAATGAATGTGTAAGAGAAAGTGAATTTGATTCATTGGCTCTTTGTTCTAGTAATCTTTCAGAGTCTGGCCCAGATGTTTGATGCATTAATCAGGAGTGCGGGCTTTTGTGTCTGTGATGTCTCATCCTTTACATTCATAAGTCTCAATTCTTTCTGGGCGACTCTTAATCTCTTTCTCTTGTAGGGCAGCAGGTCTTTCATTTGCCTGTTATTAATGCTGTTTAAACCAATGGCGTGTTTCCAAGTAATAAAAAACAGTGATACTAAATACAACAATACATGTTTTTGTTTGTACTGTATGACTGATGTAATATGTCTGGAAAGTGTACTAGCTGTATGCATAAATAATTGATCTTTTATTTTGATACGTTTCATTCTTTTGGTTTTATTGTATTCGTTGGCATGTATCGCAAACTTTATTTCCAGAGACTTTCCAACTTATTCAAACCTCTAAACTTGTATTCATTGATACGGTAAGCCTTAAATAATTATGGCACAGCTCTTAAAGTCACAGTGCATGAAATTGGAAGGAGAAGAAGCACAGAGTGAGGGAGTGAGTGAAGCAGATGAATGGAAACAGAATGTTTGTTAAGAGGACATGCTGATGTAACGTTTGCAGACTAAATATTGCGGCCTATACCAATAAAAGACTTTTTAATCATTGTGTTTCCATTATCAGAAATCATAACCAAATGGCAAATGTATTTTTGACAATTCTATATTAGACACTTCATTCCCAATGCAGGAAATCAAAATTAGAGTCAAAAAATGTGGTTTTGTGTCTGTTTGAGTTAGCTTTCAGGCCCTTATGTGTATGCTAGCATGCTTCTAAATATGCTTTTAGCCAACTTAAAGCAATTTAAATGCTCAGTTGTTTGAAATATTCAATATCACAACATTTATGAGTCATTATCCACATTTTTGTCTATCAAATGCTGTCTAGAATACTCATCACTTGAACTTATTTCATTATTGATATTCAGTTTTAAAACTGACTCGATCAGCTGAATGCATCGGTGGCCTGATTGAAATCTGCTGAGAGTTAGTTTAGCAGATTTATATCTAGTAGTAAACTTTACTGCTTGTCTGTCTGTCTGTATGTTTAGCTGCAGTCATAAATCAGACCTTGTTATTAGCCCTAGCATTGACCTCTGTGGATCCAACTGCTTAGCCTGTCTCCGAAAGTTCTTTACACACTCTTTGTACACACACTGACGGCTTGGCCCTGTGTGCTTAGATACAGACATATTGATTCAGAGGATACTCCTGTTCAATTTACAACATACAGAGTACAAGTCCGATCGATCCCGAGCAAAGTGACAGTGGCCACATACCGCACTTCTACATTTATAGCATCTACTACAATACAGTGCAGTTTGGAGGTTTCTTTAGCCTTTTTTCTTTTCTTCGTGTTCCTTATTTGCTCAATAGATCTGTAGTTGTTAAAGTTGCTGCAGAAATCCCGAAAACCTTAATTGCACATCTCAGATCTGAATACAACTAGAAGATTGGCACAATGAGTATTCAATCTGAATCCTAACATTTTACCAAAATTTTTTTGTATTTTTTTTTTTTTAAACAACAAAAATTTACTGTTGGTTTTTATCTTAGGAGCACTAAATGACAGTTGGATCCTAAATGGACTCCTGGGCTTCTTTCCATGACTTACTGCTTTCAATTTTCTTGCTTGGCAACTCTTTTTTTATTTTTGTAGGTATAAGAAATTGCTATGAGGCTTTGGCATTTGTATGATTGAAGTGTTATCTGAATGGTTATTGTTGTACATTTACATAAATTGAAACTTTAAATGAAAGTAAACATAAATATTGCAATTTTGTTATGAGTCATTCCAAATCCATGCAACTGTCTTTATGCCATGGAACACAAAAGGAGGATTTTTGAAGAATTGCCTGGATAATAACAGTAATAATAATAATAATAATACACATTATGAACATTGTAAATATCTGATTCTTTCAGTAACAAATCTTTTAGTGAATTTAACTCACTGACTGAGTTACACACGATTATTGTGAACTATTAGACATAATAGTATACTACAATTCAAAGCAAATGTTTTCCATTTGGAAATGTTTTAAAATGTAATTTATTCTTGTAATGGAAAATCTGAATATTAAAGAACCTTTTTTGTCGTGTGTTATTTTTGTAGTCTGAAAGCTCTAGTCCCCATTCACTTTCATTATATATATTAAAAAATCAATGTACTTTTTGGTGACTAAAGGAAAAGAAAGACATGGATGTTTAAAACAACACAAGGGTGAGTAAATGATGACAGAAGGTTCATTTTTGGGTGAAGTAATCCTTTACGGCATTGCATATCCGCACCAACCAGGATGCAATTTTATTTCAATATGTATTCACAAATATGCACACACGCGCACTCTCTCTCTCTCTCACTCACACACACATACACACACACACACACAGCATGTTTCTGTAAGCATCCTAGGCAAAGGCTTAAGATTACACCACATCAGCTGCCTAGCAACATATTGCTCTGAACTTTTTTTCTCTGCAGGAACTTTAATACTTTGAAGCTGTCCAAAGTTATGGGTCTGAAATCATCCCTCTGAGGGAAACCTAAGCTTCAAATCACCAGCTCCCTGCCCATCCTCTAAAAATACACACACACACACACAACACAACACATGGGTGGATAAAACTAGATTTTAACTGTAAACCTTGAATGCTTTTCGTTGTCCTCAAGTACACCATGTATGTTATTCTAATCACCAGTCTGCTTTCTGCAAAAAAGTACGTGAATGACAAGACATACATTCTTATCTATGATGTATGGATCTGTTGCAATTTTTTTTCGCACTATCCTGCCAGTCATTGGAGGTACTGTACCATGGATATACATTTTCATGAAATTTGCTTTTGCCTATAAAACTGTACCTTTAGGGCCACATATATACCTTATTTATCCCTAAAAGGTAAGTACCTTAGAGTAGTAATATGTCCCCTTAAGTACTACTATGAGTCTTACATTGCTAAATAAGGTCTAAAGTTGTCCCTTTAAGCTTACTGAACCAGGGATACGCTGATATGCCCCTAAAGATAAAGTTTTTGCACAATTTTGTGTCCCTTAATAGTGAATAATACAATTTTGTTCCACTTTAGTATCATAGACTAAACTTTATTTGAGAAAATAAGTGAGTAAATTAAACATTTCCACTTCTCTCTTCAGAACAGAAATGTTCCACCTTTCATTACTGCATATATTTATCACTGAATATATTTTTACTATCATCTTTCATTAAAGCTCATTTTGTACAGAAATTGCTCTGTCAAAAATATAACATAACATTTAATGATCAACACTTTTCATTCAGTACAGAATCCATCAATGTTGTCGTCATTATACATTCCTACCTCCTTCTTTCTTAACAATTGCACCATAATCATCTTCATATTAGAGTTTCCTCCCAGGGAAATGATATAGATCTGTTTGGTAGCGATGGCAATTTTTATTTTTTGTACCGATGTCAATACTGCAGTAGCGTCTTTTGTTTAAGACTGAGATGTACAGTTTCTTCATCCCTGGAGGCATCAAAGGTAATTACAGAAGTAATGTTTTCAAATAGCTTTCCAACCTTTTCATTGTCTTACAGGAGGTCTGTAATACCTGCATTCTCAATCATTTCAATGGCGGTTGCTCAGCTGACACATGATTTGCAGTGGATAATTAAAATGTTTTTCTTTTCTTTTTTATTTTTTTTTACGGTTCAGCTGCAGCTAACAACACACCTATGAGTCCTTGGTTTGGTTATAAATAGACATTGAATATATCACATACTTATTTCATTGCAAGAAATGTAAAAGCCACTGCTTCTTAAAGTACAGATTGGAAAGCTTTGTGGCTTTCTAATGTCAGCAGTCAGTGATAAATGCATTAAGTATAGCGGCTAACTGCCTGTTAATTAATTATGCTAACTGAGCATGTGCCTACAAATTTGTTTAAAGCTTAGACTGTGTGTGTGTGTGTATTTTATAGATTATTACATGGCTCTGCACTGGTCTCAATCTCTTTGGCATAATGTGTAGTTCACCTTGAAATTGCGAGCGAAACCGAATTAGACTGAGTTGACATCTTAATAAGAAAATTGTGAGACACAGTAGTCAGATAATTGTTTGCCTGTATGTGACACTGCCAGTCAGAAAGCCACTGTGTACCTGATTTGATAGTAATGTAGAGGAGGAGTGAAGTGTCTCTGTGGTGAGGATAAACACTAGCCGTCCTCTGCCCATCACTCACATCACTGTCCCCTCAGAGCAGACACGAGCAATCAATATAACTGCAGGGGTCAGATGTCAACACCCTTCCTTCTCCCCCGAGGATCTGAGAATGCGATAAAGCTCCTCTCACTATCTCTGGCGGTTGATTCTGCCTTGTAATACTGCAACCACTTCACCACTCAAGTGCTGTTTGGGGTCTGAGAGCCCGGGGCTATTTTAATAGCTCGAGGAAAAAAAAAACTGAAAAAAAAAAACGAAACAAAACTGAACATTGAAGTGCAGGTTGAAACTTTGTGCTCCCAATCTTAGGAGAATGGATTATATAAAGTTTAATGTTTAAAGAAATGTGAAGTAAGAATAAATAGAAGAAATTTCCTCCTTTTCTGCATAGGACAGTGGAGTTATAACTGGAAGCAAGTGGAAGAGAGAGGCGAGTTTTGAATTCGGGAGCCTTAAAGCGCAACTGCGCTGTATGTATGTATGTGCACTGTCCTCGAGGCTACCAACACTGGCCAAAAACAAAAGAATACATTTTAATAAATATTTTTTTATTATATCATTATCAAGGATGCATTAAACTGATTCAAAGTGACATTAAAGACATTCGTTAATTAACTCTCTGTTCATCAAACAGTTCAAAGAAAGAAATCAAGCAAGCAAACAATCACGGTCCTACTTTATATTAAGTGTCTCTAATACCTGTGTACTAGATGTGTACGAAGTATGTAACCACAGTGCAAGAACACATCGGTACATAGTATCTACAGCTGTAATGTTTGTGTAACTACAGTACACATATGTACCTCAGAATGTTATGCGTAAGTACAAATGTGTAACAGGACTGTAACAGCACTTTTTGATAAAGAAAGTGTTGAACATTATATTACGTAGACAATTCCTATGGATTTACCATGCAATTACTCTGATCTTACACAGCAGTGGCCAGTAAGTTAGACTTTACATATAAATTGTGATTGGTGTGCAGAATGTTATACTTGACATGGGAGTTACCGTATAAGTACACTGGTGTACAGTGGTGCACCAACTCCACCAATTCAAGATCCAACTCTTCCAACTTCAGTTTAAAAGGAAATAAAAGAATCATTTTAAAACTATATACAATAATGATAACCCTATTATTATTCTTATACACACATCATTGTGGTCTCTGGGACCCCAAACAGATCATGAGTGTCTGTTGAACTTGCACCCTCTTTACAAATGAATGTATACACGCTAGCAGATATACAGAGCGTTTAAAGCTTGCTATTATAGAAATATCCCACTTTGACTACATTACAGAAGAGTATTCTTCTCAATATGCATTAATTTACTACATTACTTCACTGGACTGCACAATGGCATTGTTCTCTGTTAAAACCAGCGTTGCAGCGCTAGACATTTTTATATGTTTACATTTTGCTCTACAGCTACTGTTGCGTCAGCAGTTATTTATCAGCAGCATCTGAGATCAATGCTGTCAGATGCACTGTGAGATGCACTGCTTTTGCTGGGTGTATGCAAATATGTATTTGAAGTGTCAATAAGCACCACTTGCATGAAAACACCACACTAGCAGCAAATACAGTACATGTGAGGTTAAAGCGTGTTTATGAAACAGCTCATAGGCATCACTGGAGTACTGCTCCAGCTTAATCAATTTACAGCCCGTGGCACCGCTGACAGGAATGTATTCATCCTGTCAGAAATACATAAAACAGTATTTATGATGCCAGATGTTTCCAGTTTACGCTGTTAATCATTCTATTCTGATGCAGAATCAGTGAAAAGCCTGTGTTCTCTAACATGGTAACACACAGTGGTTTCTATATATAATGAAATATACATTTCTCCACAATATAGCATGTGACAATTAAATTTGAATTACTGAGCTGAAAAAATTAAATCTGTTTACCCTGGAAATGAATTTAAAAGGCATAGTTCACTCAAAAAAATATCATGAATGGTGATGTTTGACTTTCTTCGTTCTATAACCTAAGAAAAAAAGTTACACCCTTTAAAGAGTTACAGCTTTGTATTTTTCATTCTAAAGGCTGTCAGTACCTACAGTATAGTGTACACATTAGTGCATAAATAATATATTTTTGTATCTTTTGAAGGGTACTGCTCCAGTGACAGTTTTTATACAGTACCTTTTTTCTGACAGGGTGAGGACCATAAAATAAGTTATTTTGAAAAATGTCTGTTTTTATTCCCCCCAATACAATGGAAGTCCATCTTACCAGCATACTTCAAAATATCTTTTTTTTGTGTCGTACAGCAAGATTAGGGTGAGTAAATAGTTCATAGTATGTATAACTTTCTCCAGGTGTTGTAATTCCTCTTTTGCAGCAGATGGAAGTCTGATTCATTTTGGTTCATTGAAGTAAAAGAGTCTGCATCCATACTCGCCCAAATCAACCATTGTTTTATATGGTGCACAACACTTATATCTTGTTTTTTTCTAGTGAAATATGTAGATAAAGTCCATTATAACTTTTAGATATACATTTTTAACTATTTAAGTTTACTGCTGTGACCTTAAATAAGATCCTCATTGATTTTGCATCAGATGAAATCTGCTCTGACTGTAAAAATAAATGATGTCACTTATGGCTTCATATTTAACAAAATATTGCTTTCTAAAATAGCTTGACTGTGGCTTAACTGCTTTACATTATGAGTAGCACTTTTAAAGTATTACAGTTGTGAAGTAGCTTCCTCATCACTGCTAATAGAGTGTATAAAACTGCCTTCACAGTGTGCAGCTAAATCAATGCCTCCGTTTAAAACTGTATCTCCACATCTCATCTAAATCAGATCTTTAATCAGTTAGGCAATAATATGATGTAAATGATGTGAAGACTATACACTCGATTCATTAATTCAGCTTTGAGCTGCATTAATTCACATCCACACAGTTTAGAAGACCATGACTGATATAGTCCTTCAAGATGGCAAAATGCATTTCGAAAGCCCTGAAGATTAAAAACTAAAATAACGTTACGGACTATCGGCATCGCAAATCAGAAGTCGATGCATGTGTAGTTGTCAAGAAATGCAAGATGGCTGTTCAACCGCACTGAAAATAGCGCTATCATTAAATAGACTCTTTGATCAAAATTTGACGAGGGAGGATACGTTTCGTGCACGTCGACGCATTTCCTATCTGTCTCTTCAGATGAGCATATTTGCGTGGGGGGAAGCCGTTTTGTTTGTGGATTTGCCACTAGCTCGACACCCTGCCACATCGCCCTTAGTCACAAAGTGTTAAACAAGTCGCAATCTTGTCAGGCAGTTGAAATCCAGAGCCCAAGAGTCTTAGCCCAGCGTGTCTGCCCAAAGTTCATGAAATATTTAACAGCTGCTGCCCCTGTGGTGCTCTGTCCGATAACACAGAGTGTACCGAGTCTCGGGATGCTTCCTGGTAACCCAGAGCTTGAGAAAGTCAGATCCAGACACCCTCACTCATTTGCCCCCTTTGCCTTCTCATGTTGAGTGTTTAAACAGATCCTTTAGAGAGCCTTTAGGCTCACACAAAGACAAAGAAGGCAGCACTGAGTCTCCCTCTCAATAATACATAAGGCAAGTGTGGAAGAAAGCTGTCTTTGGGAGTGATGTGAGAGAGGGCTGAGAGACGGACAGCAAAGCCCCAGAGAAACTCACTGCCACAGTTGGAGAAGAGAAAGACGAAGGTTTCTATACGCCTGGGACAGAGGGACAGGGAGGGACGAAAGACAGATTGCATTTCAGAGCGGCTCAGTGGATGGATGCTGACCCACATCAACTGCTTTTCTTTGCAACTTGCTCATTAATTAGCATTGAGAAGAGAGGATGAGACTAAGATAAGATGGTCAAGTGTCAGCTGAGATGCACAGATGCACTCACAGATGCTCTGTTCCTGTCTGCTCTCCCTTCTACACAATTAGGATGTGAATACAACATTTGGAGAGTGGAAACACTTAAAGTGTTCCTTTGAGAATAATGCAATTGTCAAATGCTTATTGTTATTATTGCCCCCCTTTTGTTGTCTAAAAATGCAGTTGAATCTTACACAAATATCTGGTTTGCAATATCAAAAGATACCCATGAACACCCTTTCAGATGTAAAAGTGTTTATAAATGCTTTAGGGTTCATAAAATAATGAATTCAGCATCTTTTAAAGTAAAAAAAAAAAAAAAAAAATTCTGAAATAAAATGCCCTGCGTCACGTGGAGTTGCTAGACCTGTCGTTTCCATAACAACAAAAACAACAAGAAAAAATAGTGAAGGTGCTGGTATATAGACTTGTAATTAGGGGTGGGCGATATAACCAAAATCTTCTATCACGGTAGAAGCAATTTTCTACCTCGATAACAATATATATCACGATATAGCAATTTGTATCTGAAAATGCATAAATAAAAATTCAAACACAAAGAAACTGTTTCATATAATGTAATTTTAT
>JAUMHE010000044.1:5472426-5489913 GCA_032359235.1 Enteromius mattozi | reverse complement strand
CGCAATTCTGAGAAAAAAAGTCAGAATTGTGAGATAAAAAGTCGCAATAACCTTTTTTTTATTTTTTATACAGTGGCGGAAACGGGCTTCCATAAATAGCTCATTTCAAGTCCTGCTGTCTTTGTTTGGACAACTGGTTTCTATAGTATTCTCAGTAAAACAGCCGACAGTAATATCCAGTGATGCAAGGTAATGTTTTTATTTTCATTGCATTGCATAAATTGCATTGAAAATATAGACTATTTACATGACTCATATAATTCGTAACTGAACGTGTCATCTTACAAATTTAAGATCAATGTGTGTTCTACTTTTATTCAGTGTTATTTCAGCAATAATATGCAGCAGTCCTGTTTGCTTGTAGGCAGTGAGTGTGAATGTGTGAACATGGCTCTCAGTAAAAACACTGACCTTGTCAAGCTGAGAAGTTTATATTCATCAGCACTCTCATACACACAGGTATTTTTATCTGAGTCAGGACCTGTAAAGCGAGCAGAGTGTTGCGTAAGTCGATTTTGCATCTTTGTCATAGAGTATATTTATTTATCTGGTGATTTATTAATGTATTTCATTTGAGGAAAGAATCGAAATGCTGGTAGACATGTAATACTGTGGCTGAATTTAGTATTTGTTTGGTTGTAGTAGAGGGTTTGAGTGTTTGGCCCTCGGGTATCTGGTGTCAAATTCAATCCATGGTTCTTTGAATGAAGGTTGGACACTCTCATTAGTGAGCTGCTGCATGGCCTCTTGCTCGCTGTAGAACCCATTTTTGTTTTTGATAAAGTAGATCACACAGTTGGGCTCTGGATGTAAAAATCCGATTTAAAATTTGTCATGAAGAAAATTATTTTTTGTCTAAAGTTTGAACATAGTCATTCCATGGGCTTAGACATTTTAAACAGTAGTATATACTTGTATATAAACATAATCAACATTGTTTACATTCAGCTTGTGCACGCTTTCTACTGAAACAACGCTGATTATGCTGATTACGCTCGGGGTAATCTTCAAAATGGTGGTAACTAGGGTGAAGAATAGCTGAATAAATTCTATAGTTTTTTTTTTTTTGGTTTGTTGATGTTTTTTTTTTTGCACACAAAAAGTATTCCCGTAGCTTTGTAAAATTGCAGTTGAACCCATAATGTCACATGGACTATTTTACCAATGTTCTTGCTACATTTCTGTGCTTTGATGTACATATAATGTCAGAGAGCACTCAGATTCCATCTAAAATCTCTTAATTTTTGGGTGAACTAATCCTTAAGTGCCTAAAAAATGGAACTTTAACTTGCATATTTGTGTCATTTTTCTTCATTTTTAAATACATTTTGCTTAAAATGTTGAAATCTCTGTGCATGTTGATTTGGTTTAGGTCATTATTGAAGAATATTTTGAAATGCTGGTCTGTGTGGGCCATTTTTTAGATGTATAGCATCTATTCTGTTGAGAGTGTAAATGTAAATATGTAAGCTGTTTATTCAGGCCTTTGTGTGATGACATGCTGTGTTAAAGAACTGTACTTTCTTCCAATTGTTGTGAATTCATGCTTTTCTTTTGTACGTGGTTGAATTTGTTAGCATGGTAAAATAAAAGGTCATGTTTCATGCTGAGATCATATGGGCACTCAATAAAGCATCTGCCTGAAAGAAAGCATAATGAAATCAGTTACATGCTTGCTGTGAAACTGAATGCCCCACATACTGGGAAAATTAATATAAAGGATTATTCTGTCCTTCTGTGGTACTTACTGCAGTTTTATAATGAAAGGCACAATGCAGATGCAAATGTACTGGATTGTACTTACTGAAACTGAATCAAGCATCAGTTAATAGATGCACTGATGTCCAGACCGCTTGAATGCTCTTCTGAGGATATGAGATCCTAGGGAAAGTGTGATGCTAACTGATAAGTAATGGCTGAAAGGCTCCAGACTGAAGTTGTAGATTGTACCCGTGATTTGAGGATGATGAGGAGAATATCAATCTTTCCGTTTGAAAGGAATTAAAATGTGTTTTATGCGAGGCTGCACACCAGTTCATCGCTGGCCTTACATCAGTGCAATTTCTTTGTTGTTTGCTAGCTGGAATTAGAATGACCTTTTATGCATAAATCATTTTAATATTTTTTTCTTTCTTCTCTAGCGATCTATTGCCTTAGAGGAAAAGCAGACAACTGCTAGACAGGTCCAAAACAATGTTTTATAAGTCAAGTCCCAGGTCTGAACCTTAAAGTCATTTCCCAAGTTACAAGGGTTGAGTAAGTCATTAATTTGAATTTAGCTCTCAAAGGCTTACTAATGAATTATGAATCACATTTATTGTAATTTTGTTAAGTTTATAAACTGGGGCTAGTAATGCAATATTGATAAAGAGACACATTTTGCACATGTAACACAAAAAAAGTCTCCGTTTTATGTAAGGAATTCTTTTTGGTTTATAGCTGAGTTACATAATATGTATTTGCCAGTATAATGAAGACTGAATAACGTCTCTATATAACCCTAGTTCCTCGAAGGAACGAGATGCCGTGTCGACAAGAGGCTATGTGGAATGCCTCCAGTGTGACGGCTCTGAATAGTATGTGTAATCAGTCCAATGGATGGGCGAGACATCATAGGCAGATGACGTCATTGGCCAGGAAGCATAAAAGCACGTGGAGTGCAGCCAGCTTCAGCTTCAATGTCATGAAGCGAGTGCAGGTAGGGATGCCGGAAGTGTGGTTACGAGACGTGGCGTCTCGGTTCCTTCGAAAAACTAGGGTTACATACGCAATCTTGAGACGTTCCTCTTTAGGAACTTGCAGTATCGATGGCATCCACAATAGCTTTTTCTGGCCGGGCTCCCTGAAGGGAGAGGACTGAAGTCCTGCAGTACAATTGGCTGTGGTGTGACTTCAGGGACCCTTAAAACGCACCCACAGGGTATGGATGAAGGGGCCACTGCGATCTGAGATCTCCCCTATGCGCTCAACAGGTGGCCCACAGAGGGCCTCTAACACCACGGCCTGATCCCACGTAGGGACTTGGGATCATACTAGAGGCCTCAACCTCAGTGCACCGCGGAGGAAACGTGTAACCAGGGGGTCTCAACCAACTGTGTGTCCACCGAGAGAGGCGCGGTAGGCCGATATTGCTGCCACATAAACCTTCAGGGTGGAGTGGGTGATCCCAGTGGAGAATCTGGCCTGCAGGAACTCCAGCACTGTACCAGCCGGGCAGTAAACTGGATCCTGCTGACGTTCTCTACACCAAGAAGTGAAAAGTTTCCACTTCAGGGTATACAGTTTCCTCGTGGATGGAGCTCTGGATTGAAGGATGGTCTCGACAACCTCGTTTAAAACACTGGAGGCTATGAGTTGTGCCCCCTCAGGGGCCACACTCACAGCTTCCACAACTCTGGGAGAGGGTGCACGATGGTGCCCCCTGCCTGTGAGAGGAGGTCCCTCCTGACTGGAGTCTCCCACGTAGAGCCGTCTAGGAGGGCCATCAGGTCCAAGAGCCATACTTCGCCATAGTTCGAATTCGGCCGCCCACTGCCAGCCCCATAGGTTGGCCTCTGCAGTACTCTGGTGAGGACATTACTTGCAACGGGTTCCTCTTACAATGTTCACTATACCTGGAGATGCAGCCGCATCACTTTCCCACTGACAGAAGCAAGATTGCTTTCATCATCACGCTGCTTACGGGTCGAGCATTACAGTGGGCAGAGGCGCTCTGGACCGGGGAAAGCCAGCACCTGTCGTCATTGGATGCATTCCTCAGACACTTCCGAGAAGTCTTTGGCCAGCCCATTTCTTCGGTCTCGGTGCAGGAGGAACTCCATTCACCAATATATACTTCATTTTCGCACGTGGATGGAATGAGACTTCAGTTAATTAGCTTCAGTTAACCGTCCAGTCGAATTAATTCCCTTGATTTATGCCATGATCATGTTTAACACTCACCAGTTTATGGTAAAGGTTTTAGTAGATTCCGCAGCAGCCAGTAATTTCATTTCCTCCTGCTGCTTAGATGGCATGCAAATACTCAAGTCTGATTTACGCAGAGCATATAACCTCGTTCGAATCCGCAGAGGAGACAAATGGAAGACGGCGTTCGTCACACCCACTGGGCACTAGGAGTATCAGGTTATGCCATATGGCCTCTCATACTCACCCTCCATATTTCAATTCATATTATGGATGAAATATTCTGCGACATGCTGCACAAATTTGTCATCATCTACATCGATGATATCCTGGTATACTCAACCAACCTATCAACCCACAGAGTCCATGTCCAGCAAGTCCTCCAGCGTCTCAGAGAGCACTCACTCTTCCTCAAAGCTGAGAAGTGCGAGTTCCATAAGTCTCAGGTCCAGTTCCTAGGATATGTCATTTCCCAGTCAGGTATAGCGATGGAGAATAGCAAGGTAGACGCAGTGCAGCAATGGCCAACCCCAACCACCACGAAGGCTCTGCAACGGTTTTTAGGTTTCGCCAACTTTTATCGTAGATTTATCCTAGGTTATAGCCAGATCACTGCCCCACTCACATCACTGCTCCGAGGGGGTAAGAAGAGCCTAGAGTGGACCCCTGAGGCGGAAAGTGCTTTTAACCAGCTCAAACTCTCCTTCTGCACTGCCCCATTACTCCGCCACCCAGACCCTAAATGTAAATTCATAGTGGAGGTTGGCGCAGCCACCTTAGGAGTCGGAGCCACGTTGTCCCAATATCACGGCACTCCCCCAGCACTCCACCCTTGTGCTTTCTTCTCCAAGAAGCTATCATCCGCTGAGTAGAATTATGATGTCGGGAACCGGGAGCTTCTAGCGATCAAGTTGGCTCTGGAGGAGTGGAGGCACTGGCTTGAAGGGGCTAATAATAATAACGGATAATAAATAATAAAGTAATAACGGACCACAAGAACCTGCAGTATCTCCGTGAGGCCAAACACCTAAATCCCCGTCAGGCTCGGTGGGCCTTATTCTTTACACGGTTCCAGTTTAAAATTACCTACCGATCCGGTCACAAGAACGTCAAGGCGGATGCGCTTTCCCAACTCCAACAACCCGACCCCACTCCAGATGAACCTGAACCCATCTTGCCAGCCACAGCCTTTATGGCCCCTATACAATGGGAACTCGAGAGTCAACTTCAATATGCCACTAGATTAGAGCCAGCTCCCCCTGAATGTCCTGAAGGTAAAACATACGTACCCACCGCCCTTCGCCTACCCATGCTCGATACCGTCCACACATCCCCTGGATCCGGGCATCCCGGAGGTCACCGCACCTTATCCCTCCTGCAGATTTGGTTCTGGTGGCCTTGCATGGCCCAGGATGTAGGACATTACATCCGGGGATGTCCACTCTGTGCCGTCACTAATGTGCCACGACGTTTACCCGAAGGCAAGTTACTGCCCTTACCTGTTCCTTGTCGCCCTTGGTCCCACTTAGGTATAGACTTCGCCACTGACCTGCCTAGATCGAAAGGATTCACCACTATCCTAGTCGTGGTGGACCGGTTCTCCAAGAGCTGCAAGCTCATTCTGCTGCAAGCAGTAGTGTTAATAACAGATTAGAACACGCACAAACAATGAAGATGTGGATACATGCCTGGATTTTTAATATCTGCCGTCACATGGGCAATTATTATAAGATATGAATATTTGCAAACTGTAAGACAATCAATATATTGGCTGAAATATTTTATCAAGATGTAACTTAAACAAGGAGTTCACCATGAAACATTTTATTAGCAGTTTATACAAACGTGATGTTTGTGATGCACTGACCAACCCAACTCGTCTCTTTAAACAATAACTGCAGGCTGCACTCTGGGGTACTTGGAACTTTCTGCACCACTTTGAACAACGTTACATATTTGAAACTTGCAATTTGACCAGCAGATGCAACAAAGTAATCCTCGTAATTACGCTTCTAATTGCATCTTCCTTTGGATTTTTTATTGTTTTTATTAATGCGTTTGTACGAATTAATTCGACAATGTTTGTTTGATCAAAATCTACTTTCATCTTTTGATGATAAGTTTTCAAGCGAAGTACAATGTTGTTAACAAGGCTATTTTGTTCGCTGAAAAGAAACAAATAAATAAAAAAAAAGATTCACAAGAACATCAAACAGAACTTTAAGGTGAGAAAATTAATTTTGAAGACAATTATTTTTAAGAAAGCCTGTTTGACACTATTTGCATCTCCTGATGACTCGTTTACAAGCACAGAGCCCATGTACCTGTTCTTCATTAAGGATAACTGAGAAAGAAGCTACTTTGGTTAAAATTTAAAATAAAATTATTTATTTTGTGTGTGTGTGTGTGTGTGTGAAGTGTTAGCAAATAACAAAAGCAGTGATTTTTCTAAGACATTACTGGCTAATTATTGAAACGTTACAGAACGATGGAATGCGTTAAAGATGCAAGTTCCTATGGTCAAAACAGTTTGATATTGTGCTGTTGTGATATATTCAGCTTGCGATTGAAGAAACCCCCCATCCATCTCTCACTCCATCTGTTGCTCTCTAAATATTTGGTGATCTCTGACTTTTTATTTGTCTGCCTTTTGGAAAACTACATCTACATGCACTCATGTGGCAGAGACTCTAACAGGTCACTGTCTCCATCCCACACGCTGTCATGCAAATTTTTAGTAAATAATGTTTCAGTCATGCTAGAAGAATCTACCATTGTTTGTGCCAAATAAGAAAAAAGCACCAGATATGTATGTAAAAGACAGAAAAAAAAGATGACAGAAAATATAAGCATGAGACATGGGAAGTATGGGACACCAGTGAGCTCTTTTGCCTTTTCTTTCTTCTCAGAAGCAACCCTCCTACACGCTCACACACACAGGACACCATTTTACTGTACTTTTTTACATGCTCATAAAGAGAAACATTAGAGGGGCTCTTTTGTTTCTTTTCCGCCTTGTTCAAGGAAGAAAACAGTGAAAGAAACATACAGGCGAATAAAGAGAATTTGAGAGAGATAGGGAGAGAGAGACAGAGTGAGTGAGAGAGCAAGTAAGTAAGAAAGAGAGTGAGAGAGAGAGAGCTGGCACAGGCTGAGCCAGGCGCTGGCTGTGTGGACACGGAGGAGTGCGGAGCGAACAGAAACGACAGAGCAGGAGGAGGAGTGAATGGATGGAGTGACCCAGGAGGAGGAGAGGAATGCTGAGCGAACAGACCGACAGAGCGCGAAAGGGAAGACGAGAGCGGAGTGGCAGCAACAACAGAGCAATTAAACAGTGGAAAGGCAAGCAAAGGCTCACATGCCGAGCAGCTTCTGTCGCTCGCTCACACTCTCTCTCTTTCGAGTGACCGAAGAGGCAGAAGTGAAGCATCCAGACAACGATAAAGGACAAGAGGAGGCACGAAAGAGGCAGGGGGAGGAGCAAGCATGCTTTGATTGACAGAGGAAAGAGGAGGGACATGGACGCAAATTGAAGAATTTGGTTTTCTGGGAATGGATATTTTTAGCGAAGAAAAAACAAAGGAGAAGAAGAAGGATGCCGTTTCAGTCTTAAAGAAGGATGGAAAGGGGAGGGAGAGAGAGAGAGTGAGATGCTGAATTCGGACCATGTCAGAACAGATTCCACATCAGCGGCATTCAGCCCTCCTGCAGGCAAGAGTCAGTGTGTGTGTATGTGTGTGAGCGTGTGTGAACTAGCATGAAGTATGACCTCTGTAACACCAGGCTTTTGCCCATGTGCCCCCGTAGTTGAGGACAGAGACACATAGAGATGTGAAGGCTGTATCACTCTCCAAGCTAGAGAAAAAAGGCAACGAGACAAGATGTGTGTGATCCTGGGGTTGTGGGGTCAGCTGTAGCTAGTCTTTGGGAAACCCTCCTTTTAGGGACTGAGGAAAAGGGTCACCCTGAGACAGTCTATTTCACCAACAGGTCAGCCTGCTTGGACACTTTCTCAAATGCTTCTTTCTTGTGACTCATTTGGTGCTGCCTCCCACAATCCATCTCTTTTCCATGATTCTCTCTTACAATCTGTCTTGAATCTATTGAATCTTTTCTCTCATTAAGATCACTTCCCATTTAACTGCCTCATTGTTTCTGAACTTTGTGAGATTCTGGGAGAAGCTCAGAGGGAGATTGCAGGGTGTCTCTAAAGCCAGACTAAGTCTGGGCACCCTGACCAGATGGGGGGGAGGGAAAGTGAGAGCTAAAAAGAAAGAGGAACAAGGCAAATAGCCTGGGGATTTAGCCTGAGGGGTTATAGAGAGTTGCCAGCGGGTATGAAGACACATACTGAATTTTGGGTGCCTTAGGGAGCAGTGTGTTTGTGCACGAATGTGATTATTTAATTCAGAAATTAAGCTTGCATACATTTGACAGGATATTAAAGTTGAAATCAGAGTAGAGTTGG
Source organism: Enteromius mattozi (assembly GCA_032359235.1). Classification (NCBI taxonomy): domain Eukaryota; kingdom Metazoa; phylum Chordata; class Actinopteri; order Cypriniformes; family Cyprinidae; genus Enteromius; species Enteromius mattozi. The sequence continues at coordinate 5,481,539 of JAUMHE010000044.1, read as the reverse complement.
GGTTATATGCTTCAAATTAAACTTTGAGGTGTCCTGCAGGTGCTACAACAGTACGTGACTGGATAGCTGGACTCTGAACATTAGATTTGTATTCAAGAAGTCAGTGTTGTGGCTCTCTCCGTGCTCCTGGAGCCCCATGAGGGCCCCGGCCGTGGAGGCCTGGCTGGGAGATGAAGCCGTCCCCCCTGCTGCTCTAGCAGCTCTGTGGGCCCTCATGGCTCTGGAAGGCCGCTGTCTGCGCCCTGCCTCGCCCACGCTGGGCCAACGCAGGGCCCGCCGTCGCCGCACCCGACCCGGAGCTCCTCGAGACGATCTCTCCCACCTCACTGCAGCCCTCCTGGCACGGACTCACCTCCACGGATTGCGGCACATCTGCTCTCCATCAAACTCTCTCAGCCGCCGGGCCATTTGGATGCTAGCCTTCTGTACTTGTCTGGGTCTTCTGTTGTCGTGGTCCTCGAATCGGCTGCTTCACTGGCTGGCCTTCCCCACTCACACAAGAGTCCACACAGAGTGGGCAAGAGAACTGGCTTTTCCCACGGTCACCATCTGCAACAATAATCCCGTACGTTTGTATCACCTCACTAAGAGCGATCTGTACTTCGCGGGTCACTGGCTCGGACTGTTGCTGGCCAACCGCACGGCCAGACCCCTGGTGCTGGACTTGCTTCAAGATGACAGACGGGCATGGTTTAGCAAGCTGTCAGATTTCCGTCTTTTCCTGCCTCCACGGCGCTTCGAGGGCACCAGCTTGGAGTTCATGGACCGACTGGGCCACCAGCTGGAGGATATGCTACTGGCCTGCAAGTACCGCGGAGAGCCCTGTGGAGCTCACAACTTCTCCACTGTGAGTTATAACAAATGACCTCCACCTCTCTTTCTGTCCTTCTGCCTCTTTCTCTGTCACCTTTTTCCCTCTAGTGTTTGTCAGATTCACTGCGACTTACTCTTTCATGCAGCACATGTACAGGCTCGGCTCTGACCTCTCGTTAGTTCTTGTCCTGTGTTGCCCTCTCTGTCGTGCTTCAAATATTTCACAGCATGTTTTGTACACCCATATCTGAACTTTCTGAACCAAATTCATGAAGACAGTCTCATGTCTAATACAAGCGTTTACAAACACATCAGGTGCGAGGCTGATTTTCATAATGCAATTCTGATTGAGCATAATGTACTATTTGCATTTGTGTTGCTCATAAAGACCCTCAACCTATTTGCACAGAGATCTGGCAATGTATCAGCTGTCTAGTCTTTTGTACACACTGATCTTTCATGCCAAGAAATAGTTATATAATGCTTGTCTTAACCAGACGTGACAAGATAAGATTTCAACGACAAGTGATTTTTCAACCTACGCCAAAGAAAGAATGGCAATCAGTGCAAACAGTTTGCGGATGAATTCTCTTTTTGCCCACTTTCTTGCAGTTGTACAGTGCACAAAGCATACCTTCATGAATATTAATTTGCAGTTTTTTTTTGTTTTTTTTTATAGAAATAAGTGTTGATATAGCTCTCTATACATTGCAGTGCTGTGACCGGTCTCAGACTCCTATTGTCAGAGAACATGTCTTTTCTCTCCTCACGCTCATCCTGTTTTTCCAGTCACTCCTGCTGCTGCTGTATTGCATACGCTCACTCAATTCCAAACACATTTCCCTGAGAAATAACAAGCACTGTTATAGACAAGTATAAGTGGAGGCTTTGAAATCAATGAAGTAATCAATGCAATTATAGTTTAGAGTTGTTTTATAATGTCAGAAATATATAATGCAGTAAACTGAGGTTTTGATATGCAATTATTAAAAATGCATTAGACTCTAAAAAATGCTGAGTTAAATATAACCCAGCACTGGGTAAAATATGGACAAACCCAGCAATTGGGTTATTTTTGACTCAGTGGTTACTGCCCAGAAGGTTGGGTTAAACATTTAATCCAACTTTTGGTTGAAAACAACCCAATTGCTGGATCTGGATTAATATTATTATCAATGGTCCCATGCATTGTGACAAATTACTATGACAATATACCATGCTATTGGGGCATACAGTGAGGTCAGCATGTGTTCTGTGATTTTTTTTTCCCCCTCGTGGGCAATAACAAACAAGATATTTAATCACTTTATAATGTAGTTAAACATTATAAATTATAAATATTTAAACATGCTTCATCTATAGCACAACATTACAAATTTGTCTCAGAAGTGTATTTTGATAAATGATTGGATAACAAGGTCACTACATCCCGAAGGAGATGGAGTGCATTCTCTAACCATTCTAACTGCTGAACCACACTCCAGACACAATTATGAAGTTTTTAACAAAGTTTATTGCGCATGTGACAGACAGCATTCTATTAATTTTGAGTTTACATGTGATTAATAGGCCACTGTTAAATGTTTTATAAGGAGTTGTGGGATGTTGCAGTCAGAATTGGAGTGACAGCTGTAGGATGCACTGTTGTTGTTGACATTATAAATGAACTAATGGGATGTTGTGGGACTATGAGAAGGGAGTTTTGGAAAGATAGTTTTTTTTGGTCGGATGTTGTTCTGGGTTCTGTCCTCCCTCTCTCTCTCTCGTTCTTCCAGTCTCATTGTGTTGTTTGCCACTCTGTTGTTTCTCTAATTCTCTGGATGTGGGGAGAGGAGGAGCGCGGGCAGATGTTCTCTCTCAGGCTACATTTCAGCACAGCTTCTTTCTGCATGTGTGTATTTGTGCGAGACTGCTTTGCAACTCTCTCTCTCTCTCTCTCTCAATAATTCTTAATTAGGACTGGATGTCACTGAGGTGTTTTTCTCAGTGTTTAGGAATGGCACTGCAGTTTGCAAGGGATTTACAGCTCCTCTCACAATAACAAGAACATAGTGCATGCATCTTATTTGAGCCCTCAAACATATGTCTTACATCTCCTAATGGTACTCTATATAGAAATAGTTTGAGATGTGAGGATTAATGTATCCATGGAAGTGAGTGTTTCTTTATCAGTCTTCTCCCCCAACAGCATATCTTTGGATATTTGGCTTAGTCACTGGAGGGTAAATATGCCCATTTTAAGTGTTTAGAAAGTAGAAATCCTGTGTGCAATGGCTAATTTTCTTCTTCCTCATCAGCTCAGATTTCCTCTCCATGACATTAGCTAAACATTATCCACTCATTACAAAGTGTGTTAGAGACCCAGTAAGACAATCACAGAAGCTCCAGCAGGGAAAACTGTAATACCCAGCTCTGGGATGTTTCATTTAGCTACAGTCATGCATTCCCAGATGTTACAGAAATATATCCTCAGAACACATTCTAGCTCACTCATAATAATTACATTAAACTGAGATGTATGCAATAATTCTCAATAGGTTAGAAAAGGCAGAGATTATTATGTCTACAAATGTTTAACACTTATTTCTACGATTAGCAGTACTGCTACTATAAATACTGTACTACTGTATAATTGAACTTAATAAAGTTCTGCTGCTAAATGTTTCACCTACTGTAGTGGGATTACAGATGGCTTTGAAATGCATTAGGATTAGTACACTTGCCAACCTTTGAGCTTGGTTAAATGTATATTTATGACCCCAGTTGCAGTTGTCTTTTCTCTTGAAAAATCGGAGTTATGAAGACAGGTTTCCATCACTGCATCCCCATGGTAACGCTGTTAGCCTGCCATGTCCATCACTTGATGGGAATGGATGAGTTTCATTAGCTCCAACACTGCGTTGATTAGTTTGGTCTGGCACTGTAATGATCCTTGAGGTTGAAGCTTTCCATCAGGGGGTCCACCGTCTGGAACGAGAGCGAGACGCAGCACCGTACCTCCCGTCTGTGGTCTCTATATACACTGAGAACACTTTTGGATTTTTCAGTGACATAGTCAGTTTGTTTTGTTATTTGACTGGTGTTTAGCAGAACTGTTTATAAATTCAGTATGCTGTGAGAGCTTAGGTGCTTTGGGGAAGTTGCTGTGAAATGTATTACAGATTTCCAGTTGCGACTGCTGATCTTTATTTCTGATGGGGCGCGATCAGTCAATTGCCAAGCTGAGATCTTTTCACTTCAAGCCAAAATATTCCCATTTGTAGTCAAAAAGCGCTGTATGTTACCAAACATAAAACTGAAGTGTAACAAAACTGACACCATATAAAATTGGAATCAAATCATTAAAGAAGTTCACGAGGATCTGTCAATTTTTTTTTTACATCACTTCTGTTGGAAACTATTGAGAATTACCTGTCCATGAAAGGATTCATTGAAAGCATAGCTAATGCATTTAACCTTTCAAAGTTTTTATCATATGGAGCTCTTTAACCATGTTAACATGCACATGAATATTGCCATATGAATACTAATGTGCTTATATTTGGTCAGCGTGAAGCACACATTTTTTTCTTTTCTTTTAAGCATTAGAAGAAATTAGCATAAATCAATATACAGACGGAGCGACAACACTGGAACAGCCTTGTGTTTAAAAAGGTTACTGCATGCATTTCTCCATTCATTCATCATCTTTCTCTATAATTAATCACATGAATGAATTGATTGATACTAAAATGCAGTGGAATTAATTGGCAAGAGAGACATAAGACAACAGGATGAAAAGAATTAACATGTTTACACATTATCATGACCAATTTTACATTAATAACCATTAATTTTTCATTGTCCCAAAGAAAATGAGATTATTTGAACACCCCCTGACTAATGGCATCCTTGTTTTTCTCCTTTTTTTGTACCCTAATACATACTTTGTGCCCAGAAAGAGATAATTTGTAACAGACTCAACTTGAATGACTCTCATTGGATTTGAGACTCTTATGTTCTCTCCCTCTCAAAGCTCCTCTTCCTCTCAACTTACCTCTCATACCATCTTGTTTCTTTCCTGGACTCTTTCAATGCCATCTACTCTCACACTCTCTTCTCCCTCGGTTCCTCTTCACCTCTTCTTCCTATTCCCACTCCAGCTCTTCTCAGTACTGCACTACATCTTAATCTTTCTCCTGCTTTCTCCTAGTTTCTTCACTCTGGGTTTTGAAAGGTGACCCTTTTTATTTGTAAAAGTCTTTGTTAGGTTGAAAACAGACTTTATTTTAAGGTCCAATTTTCGCCATTACCAAACCATTAACTAGAATGTTTATAGAATACAGGGATGTATTAGGGATGTAGAATATTGTCATGCAAAATAAACAACCAATATGTTATTAATAGGCATGCTAATAAGCAACTAGTTAATAGTTACAATAGCTCCCTATACTAAAGTGTAACCAAAAATTGTATAGTATTTAGTAGTTAGTGTGTGTGTGTGTGTGTGTGTGTATATATATATATAGTGAAAGTGGTTTTGATCTTTAATTTGGGGATGTGTAAACTTAGCTGAGAAAAACTGTAATACTCTGTAATCTTGGAATGGGAAATCAAAATGATCAAAACAGATGTTTACTTATTATCATGAATCATTTAGTTCAAGCAACATCTCTCTCTCTCTCTCTCTCTCTCTCTCTCTCTCTCTATATATATATATATATATATATATATATATATCAATATAGAAAAGGAAAAGGTACCACTTTTTTAAATAAAGGGTATGTATGAATACAGCCTATACAATTTCAACAATGCAACACAATTGAAACGGACAAGACAAAAAAACAACTGCAACTAAAATATTTATACTACAGCTATTAATTATATTCAGTGACTTAGAGTAAAAGTATGAATTACTCTACCCAGCTATAAAACTGCAAGTCTTATCCCAAGGCTAAATCATTTTTTAATGTTCCTCTGGTGAACAGTTTCTATGAAGTTGCATTCAAACTCATGTCCAATATCTTTTAGACAACTTTACATTCTTCTGCTTCCAGCAGTTTTGGATGATGTATCTTTTGATATCCTGTGGCTCTGTCAAGCTATGGTCTGGAGTCCGGTGGGTTGAGATAGGCTGTTCAATGAGTTAGCTGGCAGATGAATTAAGCGTTGCTACTGTATGTTATCTCCTGACCTCTCAACACTCCCAGACCCTGCCGAGATTTTAACTTGAAATGTTTTAGACACTTTGGCAAAATAACATTAGTGAAGTTTTAGTGTTTTCTGCAGTGCTGCTATCATTCTCACAGTGTGCCAAAAGGGTTTGCACAATATTTTCTCTCATTAATGGCTTGTGCCTCCGTTTGTACTCACTTTTTTGCTGCCAGGTGAGGCAATATGTTACTGTGTGTGTGTGCTACCTTTGGCTCTCCTGGCTCTTATTGAGACAGCTGTGTGTGAACGCTGGTCGATAACAGTTGAATACAAATAGCTTCACGTATAGTCTTGCCATGAAAATAAGCCATGTTCCATATTAGTAAGCATTGATGGCTGCCATTATTTTACAAACTTACAGATGGCTCCGTGTCAATTAATGGTGTTGTGTACGTCCACTGTGCCACATGCAGTTTATTTAGACAATATTCGGAATTCGAGACAGAATTAGCATGGAATTGACAGGAATTTGTTATTATTATTTTGAACATTATTTATTATTGTTATTTATCTTCCTGTTATTAATTGCACTTAATTATTAAATCATATAATTTCATAATTGAAGTTAATATGTTAATATAATTTACCACTTGTTGTCTTTTATATATGACACAATACTGCATTGCAATTTCTCAAAAAGTACAGTATTTGATATGTTCATTTCTTTCAAATTTAACAGCTTAAAATTATTATACTTTTCGAATGTGGATAATTGTGATGCGACTGCAGTATTTATTCCTAATATACAGTAGTCAACATTTAAAGTGGATCAAAAAAGTTAATCAAAGTTATCCTAAGACAAAAATGCTTTTTGGTTTTAGGACAACTTTGTTGAAAGGTTTAAATGTTGACTATAGTGCATACATGTGGAAGGTCTGGTTGTTATCAGCAGTGGTGTCTGAGCTCATTTAACACTCTGTCACATCACATACTGCTTTTCCTCGCACATAAATACACACACACGTCTATGCAGAAACGTGCGTATGTAGATTCAGAACAGCTCAGTGTTCACAACATCACTATCGCACAAAACATCAGCACATTAATGAGAGAAAGAAACAGAGTTGCTTTGGGTCTTTATGGAAATGCCTGTGCATTGCCATCTTGACGAACGAAAGCTGTGACAAGTCCAATAGAGCTGAGAAGCCTTTGAACACCAAAAGGGAAAAGCAAAAGAGAGAGGGGGCCGATGACAGAGAAACTGTGCCACAATGACTGTCACACATGAAAAGAAAACTGAGGAGCTTTGTGAGGTTACAGGCTGCAGAGGTGGACTGCTAAGGTCTGATCAGTGTTAGGATGTGCAGGTCACTGAGTGCATGTGTTTGTTCATGGGCTTGATGGTTGAGGACTAGGCACCAACTAGAATTAATTAATGTAGCAGTTTCTGAATGTATCGTAGTATAAATCAGTGTGTCAAGGTTTGCTGGTTATTATGCTCCACTTAGTCTCACCATTATGGGGACAAGAGGCATATTTTTTCCAATTTATTTATTTATTTTATTTTACTTTTATTTATCAAGAATTCATTGCATTCATCAAAATTGATAGATAGTTGAGAAAGTTAAAAAGAAAAATATATCATATGAATTCTTTGAACTTTTTAACTTTCATTTCAAAATGAAATCTTTTATATTGTACAAATTAAAATAGAAAAGAGTGATTTTAAATTTTGATATCAAAATAGACACAATAACTGTGAATTTCAGAATATTACTGTTTTTACGGTATTTTAAACAAATAAGTGCACCTTTGGTAAGCTTACTTTTTTCAAAACCATAAAACTGTTCATGTTTTTTTTTTCCTCCCTAAAAGAGTGAAATAGGCATCATGTGTACACACACACTCACTGTTTAGCTTCAACCATTGCTTCATTAACCGGGGTCATATAGGCTACGTTCACACAGCAGCAGAATAGGATTGACAACTGTATTTTATTTACCGGTGTTCTCAAAATGTCTCATTCACACAGCAGCTTTCAGCTGTGTTTAAATTTCTGTCTATATGAACGTGCAATGGGAGTCAAGCACTTATTCCTTACCAGTAACCATAGCGACAGTGGCCGAAGTAATATCAAAGATGGTGACGTTCATAAACTGAAAGTCTTATCACTTTTTGACACAACAATAGTCCAATTTAGCCACGAGTTCTTTCTTCAAATTTTCATTAACTGACAGCCAGTGTTGCCAACTTTTATCAATCGAAAGTAGCAAAAGCCAGCTTGAAAAGTCGCTAGATAACGTCAGAGCGTCAATTTGCATATTCACTACGTCAGTGCGTCATATTATCTTGCTTCTCTGTGGTCACATAATGTAATTTAATGCACCCAAATTTCAATATTACTGTTTTCAATGATATATTTAATGGTTTCTGTTGTCAGAAAAACGGAATGAATATGAAATAGTGACTGAAATGCACCCCATTATTAGGCCTATACTAAACTAGCTCTACTTTACAAGATGTTGATCTGGATTAAAATCCTGATTTATAATCGAGCCGTTGTGTGATGAAATCAAATACACATTATATATAGACAATGGCTATGCTGTGATTTTGGCTATATTTGCATGCAAAATCTATTTTAACTGAAAGCTCTGCTTCTCTCAGCTGCTCCCTGAACAGAACAGATGCAGACAGAGGTGTGCGCGCGCTGGGAAAACAAGAGCTCGCGCTCGCGCGGCACTGCCAGAGACTCGCTGAGGTTTGTTTAAGAAGTCGCTAGATTTGTCGCTAGTTGTTTTTTTAAAAAAATGTCGCCAATGGGGTCTGAAAAGTCTTTAAGTTGGCAACACCGCTGACAGCAGCTTTTAAATTTGGGTGGGCACAAATTTGGGAGGAGCATTTGAATTGCACACAAAACTGACGGGGGAGCGGCTCCGGTGGAAAACTGATGGAATAAAACTTTCAGATCACACGCAGCTTATGTCTCCGTCACTGTAAGTTACCGAAAACACACATGAAAACACGCACTACACGGTAGACGCCCGTTTGTGCAGCAGAGCTGCTCTCTCTCACAGAATGACGTGACAGCAGTGGTGGAAAGAGTACTTAAAATTTGTACTCAATTACAACTACTGTTACATTGCTGAAATAATACTCAATTA
>JAUMHE010000044.1:5426512-5442405 GCA_032359235.1 Enteromius mattozi | reverse complement strand
TTCTGATCATCCTTGAGGTGGTTCTACACCTTCATTTGAGTCCAGCTGTGTTTGATTATACTGATTGGACTTGATTAAGAAGCCACACACCTGTCTATATAAGACCTTACAACTCACAATGCATGTCACAATGCACCCACTGTATGTTTTGTAGCAATTTAAAAGTGCACTCGGTCATTTTTTTATTTCATTTTTTTACCTCATTAAATAACTTTTGCACTTACAAAGGAATGAATAGTTCTTATGGCTTATACCTTCATGGCTCTGTTTCTTCTGTGGAACTCAAAATAAGTTATTTTGAAAAATCCTTTAAAAACCTTTTTTTTCTGTCACTGGCAAGGCTCCAGACTAGAACACTGGCACCAGTGCAACCACGTTCTACAGATGATGACACCGGCACCTTGTTTAACATTGCTTATTTAACACATAGGCATTTATTGATTATTGATAATATTGCATTGTTTGTTTCACGGTAATCACAGTAAAAAGCATTCACTTTAAAGGTGCTCTATGCGATCTTGCAAAACACTAGGGGTACAGGATGTACACCAAAGCAAAAACAAACTTCGGCCAACCAATCGGCAAGAAGAGGTGGGGTTTAACGCGCATTAAACACCACCTCCTCTTGCCAATTGTTTGGCCGAAGTTTGTTTTTGTTGTGGTGCCCATAGTGTTTCTTTTGGTATTACAGCCTCTGTGTAGTCTTTCGAGACCGGGTTTTTTGCCAATGTATTCAGAGGGCAGACAGCAAGACGATCAAGGGGTGATGCATCGAGCTAAAATCCTGCAACATCGCATAGTGCACCTTTAAGGTAAGTAGACACATATGTTTATATTAACAACAGCAGTAAAAGCAAAAAGGCAAAAGTGTAGATTTTCTGACTGAGACAGGTGAGAATGTACAGCTCTTGATTGTACCTTTTGTTTATTCATTGAAATTTATCATTACACTTCTTTCGTCATGTCACACACACACACACACACACACACACACAAGATACATCCATTTGAATGTCTGGAATCTGAGGGTGAAAAAAAAATCTAAATACTGATAAAATCACCTTTAAAGTGGACTTCAAATAAAGTTCAATGCATATTACTAATCAAAAAATAAGTTTTAATATATTTCAATATAAAATCAATCATTTTGACCCATGCCATGTATTGTTGGCTATTGCTACAAATATACCCCATTGCCCTTTCACACCAAAAGCTAGATAAATAAGCCTCAGGCTGAAAAGAAAGTAAATTCATGTCTGTACAACAGAACACAAAAGAAGAATATTCAACACACTTCAGCGATTAAAAAAAAAAAGAAGCACAAATGTTCATCATCGTTTTTGCTTATTAGTATGGTTGAATTGCATCATTGAAAGTCAGCAGCAAAGACATTGGTTAATAAAATGGGATTAAATACATAAATGATATTTGTGTATTTTAACATTTAATTATTGCAGGTTTGCATCACGTTCTGAGTTGCATTTCGCTGTTTTATTTATTTTGAGGATCACTAAAATGAAATACTAAATACTGTTTGTTTGTTTTTTGCCAGTGAGAAGAATTAATGCATGTTCACATTTATTCTAGAACTACAGTGACATTTCATATGTAGATAGATATAATGTATACACATCACAGTTAGTGCTGGAGTAAATCAAAGATAAATACAGTGAAATGTGATTTGAAACCCTTTTAAATGTACCATTAATGATATGATGTTTCTTCCGTTCCTGTGCTGTTGAGAAAGTCAGCATTAAAAAAATAAATAAAAAAAAAATGTTTTCAAACTGAGACCCAAAGATAATTCTGTGCCAAATCTAAATGCTTACTGTATCCACTATAGTTTGTGCTATGTTGATAAATGGTCCATGCTGCACGGCTGAGAGTAAGTAGCGTTGTTTTGTTCAGTTTTTTAAGCATTTGCTGTCTGATGTTTCTCTTATGCAACTGACGATGTCACTTGTCTGGGCCTCAGTCACTTTGAGACGGCGTTGGCGGATGGTTCATGCTCTCATTGCGAGCGCATGTCCATGGCTTTGCTTTGGTCATGGCTTTCTTTCATTAGAAGGCCAGCTCCGTCCACTACCCCTTCCAGTTCGGCGGGCTGTAAAGCTCCCCGGCTGCATCGGCTAGTGGCTTGGCAGACCTTAGAGTGACGATTAGCAATATCAGCTTCGGCTGAGGAGGAAACTGAGCAGCTCCCCTCCGTGGCGGCCGACCAGAAGGAATCCGACACCGAGCTGGTGGTCATGTTCCTCCGGCCCGCTGAAAGCACCTGGCTTGGAGGTGGATTCCCCACCATCCCCTGAGCGCTCAAGGCGAGACGATTGGTCTCTTAGCTCCGCGTGTGACTCTCTGTCATGCTCGGCCTCTCTGCCTTTCTTCCGCAGGTTCATGAGGAGCTTGTTAAAATGTGGTAGCCTCCGGTTGTGTCCGTAAACAAGTCTGAGCTCCTCCCTTCACTCTACTCTTGAAGCAGAGCAGCCAAGAGACATGTAGTTAATTCCCCGGGCAGAGTGTGCGATTGCGGTGCACTTGTGTGGGTGGTCGATGCCATCACCTCAGGAACGAGGGTTACATACGTAACCAAGACGTTTCATTAACTCTGAGGTCCATTTGTCTTCCTTCTTTGTATAAACCGCAAAGAGGTAAAAGCCTCTCCTAAAAGTGTGAACATACTGTAAATTCAACCTGATTAGATCTGGTTTAAATTAGAGCAGTTAATCAAGCAGAAGATAAAACACAAACTCTTGCCGAGGAGAGCTGCAGACTCTACAACAACAGTACAGGCTAAAACTTCATGTTGATCAATAGAACGAGCTAAACAACAGGCGAACCCCATTAAAAGACCAGCAGTGAGGATGTGCTGGAAATAGCGCAGCATTCTTATCTCCAACAAAGCAAATGTCAGGATGTCAGTCTCAAATGTTTACCCCATAAGCAAGAGCAACGAGAGGAGGGCGATTATCCTCGTTTTAAACCTTTAAAAGATCTGCAGACAGAATGACAGACTAACGCTTTGCTGAGTGGAGTCAACGCTATGATTGAAAGGAGCTTCAGGCTGCAGTTTAGCTGTGCTAGCACTCTGTCGCTAGTTTAAATCAGTTCAACTATAGTATGACCAGGTTGTCCATCAAGAGGATTGTGTCCACTAAGCGCTTCCGTGCAGCTCACAATGTTCCATCAAGCGCTGATGTCTATGAGCACAAAGAAGAAATCTAGACTTTTACGCTTTATGTAAGACAGACTTTTATAGAGCCCTACGTGGTGCACTGATTTCAGATCTGATGGCTTTGTGTTTCTCAGACTGTCAGTTGACCCAAGTTGTGCTGAATCGCTAATCCAACTGAAGCTATTACGCAGTTCAGTCTCAACAGAGGAATCAAGGTTTGAATTGAATGGTATTATTATGTTGCAGACCCATCAGATAAATTGTACTGTGATCATGAATTCTCTGACATTCGTATCCCAAGACCTCTGTACCTGCTGCAGGTCTCTTTATTGTTTGCACTGGCAGGTGTATATATATGGGATAGACAATGATTTGTAGACTGTAATGCTCTGGGGAAATCAGAGCTGTTATTTCAGTAGCTGATGCTGGAGATGTCTCTATTTTCCCTTTACATTCTCTCACTCTTTCTAAGAGACAGAAAGGTTATTTTAGTTTGAGATGCTGAACTTGACTTGAGGTGTGGGCATGTTTTGCTTCATTTATTTATTTTTTTGCTTTTGCAGAACATGACATTATTTACACTACTATTCAAACATTTGGGGTTAGTATAAGATGCTGTTTGTTTTAACTTACCATTCATCAACGCATTCTTTGGTTTCCACAAAAGTAAGCAGCACTATGATATGGTATGATAAAGTAATATGGAATATTACTTGAACATGAACATGAACATCACATAAATGAATTACTTAAAAACAAAACAAACTAATAGAAAACAGTTATTTTAAATTGTAGTAGTATCATACAATTTTACCACCAGAAGGAGATATGTTCATGTATTATTTAGTAAAGCATTCATTTTGGGTAATGGATATCAATTCCTTCTCGTACTAAGATTCACAAAGGTTTGAACAAAACACATTTTACAATGAGACATCATAATTTAGTGTGATTTAGGCTAAATAAATCATATTTTATCTGATTTGTGGATATGAGTCTGCAGTCTGTATTTAATTTGGTGCAAGAAAATTCTGTGTAATGCAAAATAATGGCAAGGATATTCTTTCTGTTGAGTTGGGGCTTGCACACAAAAGCTGAACGTAAGAATGCAGCCAATACACAGTATTTTGACTCCTAAATGAATGATTCTTATGACCCAGATCTTTTAAGTGAATTACATACAGCATGATCAGTGTAATTTGATTTACAAATAAATGGCTTTTATGAGAATCAGAAACATGTCTGGAAAAAAGGATGTCATAAGAAATATTTGAAACTCCAAATGGGATATAGGAAAGGTTAGGGACAGGTTGGGTGGTAAGGGTAGGTTTAAGGGTGGGTTAAGCAGTAAGGGACGAATTAACAGTGTAATTGTACATGTAATTACAAAAAATAATAATTACAAATGTAATTACTTATAGGTTTATAAATACAAATACAATGTAAAAACATGTATGAACACAATAAGTGCATTGTACCAAAATATTAATTAAATTGTAAGTGCATAGTAGTTAAGGCCACCTAATATAAAATGAGGCCAGTGTACAGTATGATTTTTATATATATATATATTAGAAAATGACAGATTGGTTTGCTAGATAAGACCCATATTCCTTAGCTGGGATTGTGTAGAGCCCTTTAAAGCTGCACTGAATCTGCAGTTTGAACCTTCAACCCGTTGGCCACCGTTGAAGATTACTACATAGAGAAAAATCCTGGAATGTTTTTCTCAAAAACCTTTTTTTTCTCTCTCTCGACTGATGACATGGGGGTGAGTGCATTATCAAGAAAGTTTTATACTGGAAGTGAACTGCTCCTTTAAAGAATAGTTCTGTAGTTACATAGACAAGTTACATTGATATCCAGACATAACATTTATTGATTGAAAATTTTTTTTTTTCTTTTTTTCACCTCCTACTTCACCTCCTTTGTGTCCCTGCACTGTCTACATCTGTTTGTTTTTTTTTTTGTTTTATTTTCTGATGGTGTTGTTTGCATGTGTTTAAGTGCCTGTCTGTGACCTTTAAAGCAATCTTTGATCCAGTCTGTGTGTTAGCGTTTTGCACATGGAGGATGGAGGGTGGAGGGTGGACGTGCTTGAAGAGAAGGGGACACAGTGGAGAGAAAGATGGGAACCGATGAAGCAGGAAATTGCTGTTTCTCTACGTGTCAGTGGTCTATTTGTTTGAGTACCCCCTGCATGCACAGGGACTGAACACTGTCTTTTCCAAGAGTCCTGAAATCATTTAACTGCACCAACAACTAACCAATGTGCAAAGACCACTTTACCACCTGTTTTCCTGTTTTCTCCATTAATGTTGTATTCATATAAATCTCTCAGCACTGTAAAATGTGTTTTTAAACACATTGAAGTCTTATACTTAAAAAACAATGATAATGGCAATTTACATGGTTACTTTATATGGTTACTTGAAGTAAATGCTCAAAATGTAAAATTGTGTAGTTTTCATGACAACTAACTGACCATTTTAAGCATAGATATGTATAAATAGATGCCCTATTAGCAACTGTTTCTATGGGCTGCTATACTGTACCTAATCCGTCCACCACAACAGTTAAAGCAAGTTGCCTGTGAATCTGCAAGCATGGTTAGATGCATGTATGAACATCCATGCATTATGCATATATATTACAGTACAGTGGTAAAGTCAGAAGCAGCTTTTTTCTCCTAAAAGATGCCTTAACGACTTAAGTGGAATGACCTTTTTCTAACAACTGATTGATATTCTGACACAGTGAGCTTCTCTACCTGGCAATCAAAAACTTTGATGCTGATTGTTCTTCTCAGTCTTTGATTGCAGGAATGGGCTTTTGGAGTGTCGTTATGGTTTATCTGTTCTTTGCATCAACTGTTTTTTCTTACCATCTACCTTTTTGGCTTTTTAAGGTCAATAAGGAGAAAAGTGGACTGCATAGGTCGACTCAGGAGACCTGTGGAGAATACCATCACTGCAGGACTATAAAAATATCACCTTAATGTATTTAATCCACAGGTTTCTGAAATAAAATTGTACTGTATTGTGCAGTAAAACTCATTTTAACACACATAATATATACCACCCTCTGGTTGTACATGCTTTTAGACATAAAGCCACACACATTTATGTCGAATGACATTTACACACACGCACACACACACACATACGGTAATGACTTACAATTTCCCTCGAGCTCTCATAGCTGTTATGAGAGACATGCCTCCCTGAGAGTGGTAATGACAAAATCGTGTGAAGGACAGTTAGCTGTTGCTTGTGGCTACAATACTCCCTCTGGACACACACTTACACACATGCACTCACACACACACGTAAATGGATAGTTTCAACGGGGATCTGACTCTAATTAAGAGCCAATTAGCAGCCAGAGCAGCACATAAATGACCTGCTAAATCATGGAGGAGTTAGGGGTTCATGAGCGGCCTCTGAGCTGAGCTAGTTCCACATGTGCACGCTTCGGCGGTGTTAACTTCCAGCTGGGAGAATTCACTTCCTTTGAGTGAACTGCCCTTGGCCAAAGGGCACTTGTCTTAAGTGCCCTAACAAATACAGCCACTAGCACTCTGGAGCTCACGCCACTGCTGCACACTTTCTGCCCGTGATCAAGGCAAACACGTGTCGGGAGAACATGTGCCTTCGTGCAGGTCTCAAATTGGTTCTGCACCTACGTACATAACCCACTTATATGTTGTTGTGGTTAGCGTGAGTCTAACATTGTATATGGTACGTGATTGGCTGATTTTAATATGTCAGACAGATGCTAAGCAGCCATAAGGAAGGAGATAGGATCATTTATTATTTAGTCAAGAATTTCTTTTGGGAAATGGATATCAGTTCATTCTTGTACAATGATTCACAAAAGTTTAAACAAAACATACTTTATGGTGATACATCATAATTTAATATGATTTAGGTTCAATATATCATATTTTATCTGAGTTGTGAATATGAGTTTGGAGTCTGTATTTAATTTGATGCAAGAAAATGCTGTGCAATGCAAAATAATGGCAAGGAAAAATCTTTCTGTTGAGTTGTCCTTGGGCCTTGCACACAAAAGCTGAATGTAAGAGTACAACCAGTATAGTTTGATTCCTTAAATAAATGATTCTTATGACTCATTAGTGAATCTAAAACATACTATATGAACAGCGTAGTTTGATTTACAAACAAATGGCTCACAAGAGAATCAAAAGCACATCCGAAAAAAATTCACTTCGTAAGAATCATTTGTAACTCCAACAACGCCAGTTGTTAGTGTAGTCCAGTTCACTAATAAATGACACTTCTCAGTCTGTTCTTGTTAGTGATTCAAACTCATATGGGTGACATATATAGTCTGATTTATGAACAAAGGATTCTTATAAAACAAGTTTTGTGTCAGTATCATTACTAAATGGTTGACTGATTCTTTGTGTGTCTAAAATGTCTAATTTGCTGATTTGTGCAGTTGGCTGGATTAGGTTCTGTCCTCACAAATGGGGATTCTTATCCTGTGGCAAAGGACTGTAGCCTACTCTCAGATAAACCATGCATTCATGCATCAGTGGCCCAATTCCCATTTGAACACAAAGCCAAAAAAATAGGACGGTTATCCAGCACAGAATCAAAGAAACAGATATGCATATAACCGACAGGCATTGCGAAAGGTTAGAAGATTAAAAAAAAAAAAACATGCATAGATTTTTTTTCATGATGTAAATATGAGTGGTGTATATGTGTAAATGAAGCTCTGATTCTTTGCTGGGATTGACATCAGAGACCTAGTTATTATTATAGTGCTTTGGCATTTTGGATTTTGAAGCATTTACTGATGTTATGGTTTATTTTAGAATGTGACTCACAGTGATCCTCATGTGAACCACACAGATCACATAAAGTGCAAATTAAAAACATTTGTTCTGGTATTTCAGTCATTCAGCACTCTCATAAGGATATGTTAATGGAGTAACTTTCTTCAGCACATTCACAGAACAACACTCTTAAATATTCAACTATTTAAACAGTTTTCAGATGTCACAGGGATGCTAAATTCAACTTGCTATATTCGACTCTTTTAGCAAATCTCTTAAAGTTCAGTGCAAATCTTGACTTCATTTTTTAATAAAATTATTGTGCATGCATTAATTATTTGAATGCCTGCACACATTTATAAATAACACATTGTTTCATGCTTTCTTTTCTTTGCTCCCTCACTGCCACTGCACAAAAGATGTGAGACATTAGATTAGAAGCAGACCTTTTCAGTCAATGGCACAAGTCGAAATTCCATCCTATTAATCAATAGTTTAAAAAGAGCTTTTGACTTTGGCTTTTGACAGACCATTATAACATCTACTTAGACTGAAGAAAAAGAAATTAATAAGGGTAGTCCAGACTAGAGAATAAAACAGGAATGAAAGGAGGTGAGACTTAATTAAATATGAAAGCAAGACAGCAGCAGAGGATGTGAAGCAATAGAGAAAAGAAGAACAGGCAGAAAGAGAGAGAGAGCAAGTGATGGAACAAAAATAAAAACCAAGAGAAGCTGCACACAGAACCTTTAGCATCAAACTAAAGCATGACATGTCAAATTTACAATTTACATGCACCCAGTCATCTCAGACGAAAGGCTTAGCATGTTTAGCATTTCATCACAGTTTTAAAAAAAGAATAAACGTAAGGGCTTAGGAGATTTTCCTGTGACACAAGGCCAGGCTGGGCCTCTGACAGTATAGAGCTCTCACTAGTCAAACGCTAGAGACTCTCTGACTCTGACAAACTAAGGAGGGCTGCTGTATTATTGATGATTCATTCTGCTTAGATCCTTTTTAGCCCTAATACAGTTTCTCATTTTCTCTATTAATATTTCACAGCCTGGCTAATCTTGATGGAAGAGAAGCCTGCTCTTGTCCTGGTAGCTTATATGGTGCACAGCCTCATGTGTTTCAACAGGCATGAATAAGAAGTATGCATGCATACATAAACACCCCTTAAAAATACAGAGCTACTCATAGTCACAAATACACTGCCTGATAGAATGCTGAGCCATGTCTTCCTCTGGTCTCATTTTTATGCAGTTGTAATGAATCATATTCTATTTTAATATCATTATTCAGATAATCCCTCCTTCAATTTTCTAGCTGTAGCCTTCTCTCGGTCGCTGTCTATCTCTGACATGATGCCCTGAAGGCCATTTTCTCCCCATATTTCTTCCTTTACTGTGATAGAATGAATATTGTCCTCGGCCTGCCCAGCGTGCAGCTCCTGATGATGATGAAGGTTAGGTGTCAATGGAGGCTGGACGCTGTCAAACTGAGTTCAACCAATATCCCCCAGGCTTAAGAGAGATGCATTTTTGAATCCATCCGCTCTTCTATCTATCTGTCAGTCTGTCTATCTATCTATCTATCTATCTATCTATCTATATGTCTACCTACGCTCTTAAAAATAAAGGTGCTTAAAAAGGTGATGCCATAGAAGAAACATGGTTCCAAAAAGAACAATTCAGTTCTTTAAATAACTGTCTTGTTTTCTACCTTTTTAGAGTCTAAAGAACCTTCTTTCACCACAAATAACCATCTGTGAAACAAAAAGGTTCTTCAGATGTTTTTTATGGAACCATTTAGAAAAAGGTTCTTCTATGGCATCGTGAAGCACCTTTATTTTTAAGTTTACCAACCTTTCTATCCTTTTTAATATCGAAACTGACTCACATCTGTTATAGTATTATTTGTATAAGCATTAATGAAATGATAGCTTCCACAACCTAATCAAAATATTCATTATAATCTTTCTATGACTCTATAGAGACGTGTTTACTTCTTGATCTTCTTTGTAAGACACCTGCTGATCATCGTTCCACCCTTGTAATTAAAGACATGAGAATAGATTAATCTAACCCTGCATGCCTCTCTGCGTGTATGTTGTTACACTAAATTGTATTTTCCCCCATGGATTCTGTAAAGTTTCAATTAGCTAATCCTCCCATCCGCAGAGGAAACCCTTTTGCTTATACAAGTGCACTGTCCATAAACTTGTCAGGTTGTTTAATTTTTCATGCTTCGACTTTTTCTTTTTCGTTTACATTTGCATTTCTTCCTGACCAAACAGACTTCTTTATAATGCATACAATATGTTAGAGTTACAAATACCCCAGCAGGAAGAACAAAATGCAATTCAAATATACAGAGAAAGGCCTGAGGCAACACAGAAAAGATATATTTCAGAGTGAGGGGAGAGAGAATGCACTGTACTCTGAGTTTGGATGAACAACATTATGCTGTTCTGTTGGAAACAATGCAACAGTGAGCAGGACAATAGTGTGTAACAATTAGATAATTCAGTTCAATAGCACAACACAAAGACAACAGTCAAATGCATTATGCTCTTGGAAAGAAATCATGAAGGATACAGAGTAGATGGTGATTCATAGTAAAAAATTATTTCAGTCAAATTAAATGGAGCATATCACGGTAAAAGGGATTTAGCTTTGTCCTTTCAAAGAAGTAGCTCCTTTGCCAGTCCACCCAAACCGACAGCATGGTTTCATAAAGAGACCATTTTGAAATAAAAAGTGGAAATGCAGGAGAAATATAATTGGACAGCACCAATGGAAGAAAAAAAGAAGCTGTGTTGAAGCAGGAAATATGAAAGCAAGGGCACAGAATAGCCTCTTCATTTGAGGCTGTGACACAGCGACTGGTCTTTGTTCCAAAAGATATCAATTAAAGGTCTTTCCACTCTAGACACTCCAAAGCACTTTATAATCACAGAAGTCTCAGTTCGGGTCAGTCTTCCTCTTGAAGAGCATTTTTCTTCACTCCAGTGTGTGTGTTATGTTGTAGGACAGCCAGTGTTATAAGGTGAAGTGAAGCCTGACAGGTTAAGTATGAGATTCTTACTAGTTGTACAAGATTGAAATGTAATTCTGGCACATCCATAACACTGGCTCAGTAAATGACAAGTGTCTGAATAGGTACTATTTTATTTTTTTCAAAGCAGTGGAAGACAAGGTCAGTGTCGGAAACTTTGAAAAATGCTATGAAAATGTCATGATGTACATCTTTGATTTTACGTGCCATATGCAGATCATAAAGAGGGTGAAATTACTTGGTTTCTTAGGTTAAAGGTCAAATCTCTACATCCATAAGCCACAGATCTGTAGTTTCTCAGACGCCAAAGGCCTTTGCCTTCAAAGAAACCTGTCGTGCTGATGTTATATAACTTGTTTTTGTGTGCTTGTGAGTGTGTGTTTATCTCAGAAGATGTTGCTGTTTCATCAGTTTCGTTCTTCTGCATATTTTCATCACGCATGTGAATTCCAGCCTCCTTTCGTCTTGTTCTTTCTCCCGCTGCGTTTTCAATCTAATATTATCTCTGAGGTACAGTAGAAATGCTGAGGGTGGCTATTTGTCTGTTTTTGATGACCGGCTAGGCACAGGAAGGGAAGCACATGGTTCCCGTCAGGTTTTTGGATCAGGGATTTTAGCATCTTTTTCCTGCATCATCATAACATATGCTCACAAATTAGAACCCCGCTGCCTGCTGCCAGAGCACCATGACGCCATGGTCTCTTCTTTGGGTCTGTCTTTGATATGACACCATGTGTCTCTGCACACTGTTCCATCCACTAATTATTCTCAGAAAGGTTACTCTGTCTCTCTGAATCCTGTTTCTGACTTGATGAGAGATGATGAATTTAAAGTGGCATAGATACAGTTTACAGGTTTTGGTTTAGTTTGTACAGTCTCCCACTCAAATAATCAAATAGATCTATTCCAACTTATATCACACCTAGAAGGGGCTGATATATCTGTGACCGTTGCTCCAATATTCAGTATTACGTGACCCTCAAGAAATCATTCTCATATAGAAATGCATAAATTCTGAGCAAACGTGTCAGTCCTTTAAAAAAATCTTTTTTGATCCCAAAGAATCCCTTATGTTCACCAAGGCTGCATTTATTTGATTTAAAAAATACAGAAAAAACTGTACTTTTGTGAAGTATTATTACATTAAAAAATTATATTGTAATATAGTATAAGTGTAATTTATTCCTGTGATGCAAAGCTGAATTTTCATCACCCATTTCTTCAGTCTTCAGTGTCACATGATCTTTCTGAAATCATTCTAATATGCTGATTTACATACTGCTTCAAATTTTTACTATTATCAGTTGAGGCTGTTTAATTGTAGAATGTTTATTGCATTGTTTGAAATACCAAATCATGGTTCATCATTTATGGCTGTGAAATAGCTAAGTCTATTGTCTATTATTAAAAGGACATGCCCTTAAATATGCCCAAATGTCCTTTTTCAGTTTGAAATATTGATGACATATTCTTGATGATAGCTTAATTTTATAATGGCTGCAAAAATCAGTATAATTAAATATTTTATTAATCACCCAACCCCAATCACAGCTTAGTCTCACTGACTTTCATTCATTAAATCTGAATTGAAATGCAGAATCATGTCCAATGCATCTCTTCTCAGTCTTTGGGAAAAACTCACTGTAATCAATTTGAGAAGACTGAACTAATCCGAGAACTTGCCCTATGAATCAGCAATTGCGAAAATAACAGCTGATGTTTGTCCTGTTCATTTTTTTTGTTTGTTTACTCCACAGTGTTGATCTGACAGCTCAGCACTTTGGAATTTGCTTTTACACTGGCATTGATTGCATCTGAAATTCATACATAAAACTGTGCTGATGTACCACATTGAAGATGGAAAAAAAAAGAATTTGCCCAAAAATTGGATTTGAAGATGTGAGCGTCTTCCCAGTAATCCCTACAAGAACGCGGTATTAATCTTGTTTTTTCTATCCTGTCAGTGTTTTGAGTTTTTGTATAGTTACTTTAAAAGCTGAAATGCCAAAAGGTTTGACTTATAGTTATCATGCTGTTCAGAATAACACAAAAAACAGAGTGAGTCAGCTAATAAAACCAAGAATACATGACAAAAAGGAAATAGAAGTTTTTAATGTTCTTTTGGAACCAAACTCACTTTTGTGCTGATACTTTTGTTTCAGATCCTCTGTCTCAAACTATCAGCTTCAGGAGTTGTGGTACTGCAGCTGAAATTTGATCGATCATCTGCAACAGTAGAGACCAGCAGTGACTGGCATGAAATAACCAGCATTTCTGTAGCCTATATTATAATGGAAGAGACCACAGAGAGTTCTTGGAGGTTTAGGCCCGGGCTGTGTGCGGTGGTGCACACTGACTGTATTTATTAAAGGTGAAATGCACAGGACAGCACCAGGAGCAGGCGTCTCAAGAATGCTGAATACTGTTTCTTCCGCTCAGCATTATTGCCCAGAAGTATAGCAGCACATCCCTAAATCTGTGCCTGTATGAATCTCTCCAGAGATGCTTCGCCATGCCTCCACAATGGGCGTAATGAGATTTTTCTCAGGCTTGTATTTTCACTTATTCACTTGGGATCATATAGGACAATATTATCTGAAAATATGGATGTGGTTATGATTAATATTGCACATGAATGCAAATAGATATAAATGTGTATTTCAATGGGAATTAATGCATGACTGGATGGTTTTAAGCAAGATTGTGTTCATTTATCAAAGATTGTGTGATGCATTACATTCATATTGCGTGAATTAGTTTCTCGATGCTTCCGGAATCCTCATCCCAGGGTGCTTGATGCTGTAGTTATTAATTCAAATCCGACCGGAGCTGCAAGACATCATGTAGTTTTATGTGAGCACCTTATATATTATCTGCCAGTTACTAATCACCTGTCATTTTCAGTGGAATATGTTTGGTTAGGACTTTTATCAAGATGATTACATTAATGTTTTATAGCTTTTTCCTTAATACTGGAGAATGGGATGTTGAACGACGGGAAAAAACTGGGGATTTTTCATTCTAAATAACATCTCTTCTCTCTCCGAGACTGCTGAAGTGCTTCATGCCATCTTAAAGGACATGTTAATAAACCACTTAAATATCAAGGCATGTAAAGCGGCATTTGAGAGAAAACGTGTTTGGTTACAAGGCAAACGTTTTTGTTTTAATATTTATCTTTTGCGCTTTGACGTATGGTTTCAATAATATTGAATAAATCTCAGAAGAGGTTTTGGCTTCACCCGGTGCTTTCTCGCAGCTCAAATTGACTCGTTATTGTATTTTTTATTTATTTTTTTGCTCGCGCTAGATAATTCTTCTGTGTTTTGCAATCACACACACTCATTACCATGGAGACTAAAGTATCCTGTAAGTGCAGATAACATTTTCATAGATTAATGGGAAAGATGTGGCAAACACATTGCTATTAATATACATAAAAATCCACAGTCGCAAACAATCTGCGGCGTAATGTGTCACTAAGCTGAACAAACGTTCGCATCGTGGGCTAATTTTTCACTTCTAACCAAAGTAGTTCACAGCTCAGTGCCTAAAGTCATCAATGACTATGAAAGGTCACTGGCTAATAACCTTCATCCTTCATCTCTGTTGTTTTTGGTGTGTAATTTGTGTGTGCTAGATCATCTGTGCATCTTTGTGGGTGTTTTTGTGTGCACTGGACCTCACAGTATTGTAACTCTCTCATAAGTCTCTTGGCCTTGAACAAAACCAAGGGCACACAAACAGCTGAGCCTGTGAGGGCAGGTGCAATGCCTTTGACTTTAAGAAAATGGTCATTTATCAGTTTCATGCCTGTAGTAATGTAAGTGTAAGTGCATCTGAGATGGAATTATTTTGTCTGCAGTATTTCAACACAATCTCATTAGTATTCATAGATAAGCATATTTAAATTGTGGTTCAAGTGCGCACACATTTTTATGTTTAAATAGACATTGAAATGACAATATCAACATATTTACAATATCTAAACCATAAAGTATATGAATAAGCACAGATGTACAAATATTTACGGTTGGTGGAATATTGACTTCTTTGTATTCAAGGTAAATTTGATTTAATTTATACTGATTGAGATTAATTAAATATGTTTAACGTGTGGCACAGTTGATGCAGTTATCCCATTTAATTATGGTTTCAATCTATTCTCAGTTATATATAAATAAATGACTTATATTAATCTCTGGACCCCTCATATCCAGCACACTCCTTCTTTGACACTACAGAGCTCTGAGCACCAGAACGGCCAGGCACAGATACTATTCTTCCTTCAGGCAGCCCATCTCATGAACACTTGACAATAAACGTAGAACACACAACACTATTATACATTATTCATTTAACATGCATACTCATATACATTTCAAATTCCCACATATCATACATATATGTGTAAACACACCTGGCAATAAAGCTCTTTGTGATTCTGATATTTTATATGATTTTACATTTTGAACTTGTACATGAGCACTGTAGAGCTGATTTTCCTCCGAGCATTTGGTTAAGCAACCTTGGCTTTAGGGAGGAAAACTATGAATAAAATGCATGTATATTTGAAAGATAGCTGATGGATAGAAAGAATAAGAGGTTTAGGGCATTTTTATGTCTCCAGTTCAAATCTAGTCTCCTGGATCTCTTTTCTTCTTGAAATTGTGTGCTTGTAAATCTACCTGTTCTGTAGCGTAGTACAGAGTGTAAGCCCTGCAGCCAAAGGGCAGGATGCTAACAGTCTGATTTACTGACCCATGAAGTGCATGTGAAATTGCTCTGCAGGAGCAGAAAGTCATGGATTTGGTCAAAAGCCTTGAGGATTGAAGCAACCAAACAACCCCCCCC